>JAWNNO010003552.1:0-388521 GCA_035044985.1 Lordiphosa fenestrarum
GATAAACTCAAATTGTACTCTATCATTGAACCTAAATGTTCAAGGTTTGTCGATTTTTGACTATTTTAAAGGATTTTTGAGAAAAATCGGATTACACATTTGATATGTAATCCGAAGAATTAAATGTAAGTAGAAGCTTAAAGGATAAAACCGGTTAAATGGATGGTTCACACTTAAGTGAGTCCCGCAACCTGCCTAAAATGTTATTTTCACAACAAAGTCGGTTGCCTGTTGCTTTGTTACCTACTTTTAAATAGTGAATACGTTCAAAAACTTACCAATATTGCTTCTTTGGAATACAATTCGGCATCACAGTTGTCACAAAGATAAATATCGAACGGAGGTGGCTCAACCATCATATGTTGCAAACTATGATCATTATGTGAATCATTTATATTCTTTTGAAGCAATAAACATTTTCGGTTTTTCTGCAGCCGATCGTAAGACTGAAATACAAAACGTGTGATTAGATTACAGCCCGACCAAAAGGGCAGCTCGACTTCGACTCTACACACACTTACCATATTCTCATTCCGAAAAGTTACTAATAATTTGTTGTTTCTTCTATCATACAGCGATGTGGTTGAATTGTAATTATTTATGAACCGCAGGCTTGCGTGTTCGTACGCCGCCAGGTCATTACAAAACCGTAACAAAAACAGACTTTTATGAAACTGATAGCAAATAACCACAATTTCCTTCATTTTCTCCATCCAGCTCTGGAAAATTGTGATACAAAGTTATTTTTAGCCTTGGACTATGGATTATGCACGCAAAAACACGTACGCCAACAAACTGTTTGGGTTTCTTCAATGGAATTCCGAACGGTGCGTTTTCCGGCCACCACTCGGGCTCACTGCAATCGATTTTCTTGGGCAAATTGATGTGACCCAGCGAGCATTGCACCATGAACGGAATAAAATTTTCCAATTGCGATTCGCTGATTTTTTCCAACGAAGTTGGATATCCATTGGCAAATAGAAGCGGCAGATTCGAAATCATGTTTTGTTGAGCCTTATCTTTTTCGTCCATTGTCACTGAAATGGAATAAGGGGGATGGGTAAATTATGAAGTTATTTTGATCATTTAATCAATAAGTTTTCAAATGCAACTCGATAATAGATTGTTGTATTAGAAGGCTTCAATAATTACATCTTATCCCAGTAGTTTCGCTGGTATCAGGATATTGAACTGGATGCATTACTGAGCGTTAGTCCATCGTTAACGACAGAGTAGTGGCACCCAATACCTCACGTCCGACCGTGTGATGCGTTTCCCATACAAAATTCATGGACAAATACTTGGCTAGTGATGGATCTCGTGGCAAGTGCTTACTACAAAGAGTCAGGGGATTCGTTAACTACAGGAAAAGCTGAAAAGCAGACTAGCTGTATGCCCTAAGGCCCGTTCTTATAGTAAAACTAAGAATTCTAAGAATTCCTTCAACTTTTAACCTAGTTCGGTGGATTTCTCAAGGCACTGGCTTAAGAACTTCTTCGGGTCATGGCCTTACAAGTACTCTTTTGGGGCTTTCAAAGATGCGACGACCCCAGAAAACACCATTAAGTTTGTAACCAACTTTTCCAGCCAGACGTAGATCAAGGAGCTCGAGTATTCACTTCAGTTGTGTGCTTACACAATTCTACGGCTAACCCTATAACCCGCTTCTCCGGCCGTACTACCCAACCCACAAGGACTACCCGCTTTCGTCGGTCTATTCGTTACAACTTTCGCATCCTTACACTGGCTACCGTTGAACTTCTTAAGGTTAATAGTCAACAACACCGCTTCAACTCACTCTCAATATCCGGTCACCTTGCCAACTCCGCTTCTTTCACATTCCACTGGCACATATGTTCACTGTTCTCACTGTTTTGCTTTGCGCACTTCCAAATCATTGACTCTCTTGCGCACTTTTTTTAATAGGCCGCTCGTAGGCCCCGTTCCAAACAGGGTCGAGTTTCGGTTTCAGGCCCCGTGCTTGGGTCTTCAATCCTGTTACTGTGGCTTTGTCAGCCTCTTAAACACTGAACACACCATATGAATTTGTCCTCAAAAGGCTACTGAGTGTTACCTCACACGTGTTTGCTGAAATCGAGACCGAAATGAAAATCGGTTCGATTTTTTGGATTCTTTGCGTAAAGTTTCTTGATTTTGTTACGGTTAGCAAGTTTCTTGTTGTAAAAGGTGTGACTGTTGACTTCTAGTGCAGTGTGCTGGACACTTCATTGGTGTCAGGACGAAGACCTGATTGCCATGGGAACCGTGTAGCAAGTTGTCAGGCCCTTGCAGTCATGGAAAAGAAGCTCTGTAGATGCTTATGTGTGAAAATTTGACGTTGAAGTAGCCAAGGCTTTGCCCACCATCGTTTTTCTCTTCTATTTTTCATTTCCTTTTCACTGCCACAGTCAACGCCACGGCAACAGCTGCGTCCTTCTGCACCTTTGCTCGACGAGCGCTTGCTTTCAACTGAAATTTGCGCAAATGTTGGCTTAAGGTACAAGCTAAATGCATCTGAATTTGCGAAAAAATTGTTGTGTGGTGTCGCTTTGTCGCTTTAAACCAGGGGTGCCCGCACTATATACGCTTCAAGCGCGTTTTTAGTTGTTGGCAGAGCGTAAAGAAATTGCAGCAACAACTTCGTATGCGTCTCTCTGCTCTTCCTCTCGTAAGCCTATTGCGAAATTTAAGGCTTTAACAATTTGTATGCCCGTTGATTACATTATTAGTTAATAAACGGTTTTCTCTTTCGTTTTCTTGTGGGTTTGCTGTTGCCTTTTATTTATGTTATATTTATGTGTTGGTGACTGCGCTTGCATTAGATGCTTCTGGGCACCCCTGCTTTAAACAGTCATCGTTCACCAACGTCATCCAATACCTTGTGTTGTTGTAGCAGGGCCTTTGCCTTACCCTCCACTCGCTTACATTCGCTTCTTTTTCTCTCAGCTCACCGCAGGACAGGCGCACAGGCTGCTATTGCAAGCTCGCATCAAACGCACGGAGTGAGTACGAGTAGGCTATTGAGGTAACATCGAACCAGCTTTACGCAGTACCATTGTGGGCAGGCGCCTCAAGCAAGGGGCTTGATGCGTGAAGCACATCAAGGCGGGTATGACAACCTGACGGACCCCTGTTGGTACTCCCACGTCAAACCTGGTGGGGCTAATAAGGGAGCAGCCCACCGAGCTCTTATCGGTACCATGGGATAAACAGCAGCCCTTGGCTGTGCACATTGCAGTTGAAACCTACATCGCGGGTAGATTTCCTATCAGAGACTCGGCGTGAAGTAACGTTATTTTCCGTTGCAGAGGTTTTAGATTGACAAGGAGGAATTGCCACTCTCGAACGGTGTGCTTTTCGAATTGGTACCAGGAGACATCGGTCACCTAGGGGCACCAGTCCGAAGACTGGAGGTACCGTGGTTTCAAACCTACCTCTGGCACTCTACGAACTGTGGCTAATAAATTGAACTGGCTCCTTAGACCGAGATCTGGTCTCTGACTACGCGCAAACATATTAATAAGCAAGTCAATAATAATCGGCCTCTGGGGTACTGCCTGTAACACTTCCACTAAAAGGGTCGAGACGATGCAAAACAAGATCTTACGCAGAATACTCGATGCTCTCTGTTACGTGCGGAACACCAGCTTATACAAAGACCTCGGCATTCTAACAGATCAACCGCCATCCCCGCAGATATAGAGACCGCTTGCTGGCCCAAACAACAAGTCGTCACAGCAATGAGATATCAACAAAAGGAATACGCAGATGGCTCAAAAGGAGACATCCGCCCGACCTCTGAACACACAAAAGGCGACCAATCCTAATATGGAATATGGATAATATGGAATCTATCCTACTGGTTATATTAATTTTTCCCATCCATGTCCATCTGTCTGTATGAACGCGTTGAACCCAGGGGCTATAATAGATAGAGCTACAAATTTTTGCATGAAGGTAGGTGTATACCATACGCAGATCAAGTTTGTTTCAGATTTGAAGGCTTGTTTCTGAATCGACTGCCTCAAACTGAAATCAAAGCAATCCTCCACAAGATTTCCAATCACAATGTACAGGGACTTCCTGGGACCAATGGTCTTGCCTTGGTAAAAACTTTATAAGGCGCTTCTGGGGACCAGGGGATTGTCCATACCGTCATGATGACACTTCACCGGGAACCAACACATCTTAAATCATTTACGAACCTCGGACACCAGCTACATCCTACTGGAAATTGGAATAAATGATGAGTGAAATCGACTAGTCTGCATACATCAGTCTACATCAACTCAGAAATGGATACTAGAAGAATCCATCCATACTGACGGCTTGACGAGTTGCGAGGGCACAGGAGCTGGTAACTTATCCGCAGAGCTAGCGACACAGCTTTCATTCCGACTACCAAAATGATGCGTTTTTCAGGCAGAATTCCATGCAGTCTGAAACTCCAAGCAACTTTTTAGTTCTTGTCGACACAATCAAATCACACAACACTCCATCACTCCTGTTTGGCTTCCTGGCCACAAGCTGTAAGACATAAAAAGACCGCTGTTTGACATTTCGACAATAGTACCAGCTGTATCTTACATCTCCGGATTTCTTTGGTCGATATACACTCTTAACATTACTTTCCAACTCCTACAAGAACCCAATCAGGACCATAATTGGAGTCTTAAAGGTCCTGGGAAAACCTGAAGATATAAATAGTGTGGCAAATCTTCCCGCCCCTAGGTGATATGTCTTTCTTCAACGACTACTCAAAATGACTTAAAAAGGGAAGCAGTGGCTGGGTGTTAGGTGTTTCCAAAGTAAGCTCAAGGGTCGTCTACGAGCCACAATTTAGTAATATCAGATTACTTCAAGTACAAAGTTCGGGTTGAAAAGAATAATAGTTTGCTGCTGGTTATCAAGTAGTTGGCGCTCGAATAACAAGTGCCTCCGAAGAACATGAACAATCGTTACTCGAGCGAAACGAAGGGAACCAAGGTGCTTCCATAGCGATGGAAACACCACAAGCCCAAGTAAATGATGGGGTGTGCCCAAAAGTTGACTTAAAAGGGCGTAAAGGATCAACAAATCCGTGTTTTATGCAACATTTTTGGGCCTGTGCTGCATCTGCATGACGAATACTTTCTTTGACCGCTATTTTTCCATACTTATGTTAATATTTACATACAAGCAACATTTCTCCTCCGAGTTATTTACCAAATATGTACATATGTACAAGCGTACATTTGCTTTTGCTGCATTTGAAAACATAAAATCACCATGAACATCCATATGTATGCCACTGTATTAACATATGTATGTATGTATTTTTGTAAAGTATGCTAAATAAATGTTAGTTCATTCCCATATAAGATTTATGCATTCACATTGAGTACACATACATACGTGTGTGTGTGTGTGTGTATGTATGAGTTCAAGAATTCCTATGTACATACATACATAGTAGAAATGTACGTAATAACAGCACTAACATTACCCACCGTATAATTATTGAATTCAATTTATCACACAACGTAAAGGGGGGTGGTGGTTGTACAATCAAAACAATAATTACATTCTATGCTACTTCAATTTTTTTTTAATACAATTGTATTTCAGTGTCAAGCTATAGCGCACAATTTTTTTTTACAACAGACAGCAGGAGATTGCTTCAATTTTGGAATGTGGAATTGGAACACCGAACCAATTTATACATCTCATGCCAATTGATGTTCTGGGCGTGTTCAGCAGAAAGATTAAGCGCAAAGCAGTCATCAAACAAATTTATCGAAATGTTATAAATTTATACAAACTACTTACAACCGATAGAAAAACAAGCTTGTAAATAAAGTTCACTATGAGCCAAAGCCCGAAGAAACTGCGGAATCGAGTGTAAGTGTAAAAATTTTACGAATTATTAAATTTCGATTCCATTTTATTTTTTTTTAGTAAAATGTCTGGCCGATAACTTTGAGAAGTGTATCAAAAATGATTAAAGCCTAATTTACAAGATTTCTGCTTCTGAAATAAATTGAACTATTATGTTTGGCATAGATTGAACTTAATAGTTAAGTGTACCGATTACGCTTGAAGGGCGGGAATGATATTTGGATTGGGAATCGATGTGTAGATGCTGGCTTTATTTAATGAATGGGGCTGTATTTTTAACTGCTGGATTCAAGCGCTAGACAGCACTCTAAATATTCACAGCTTAAGAACAGCATGTTAATGGTTATATACACTCATATCTGGGCTTTCAACAGCTGTTCCAATAGTCTCATTCAGCAAAACAGCTTGTTTTTAATTGTCTTCTATGCGAAAATGTTTAATAATTGTGCTCTGTCGCAAGTAAATACGACGTTTTAAATATTGTCATAGCTGTTGATAGAACCAGACAACGTTCAGGCAAGAGAATGCTTGTAGCTTGGGATAAAAGGACTCTCCCGGACTGTAAGACACCCAAGCCCAAGCATTCGCCTAAGAACGCGCCATTGCTTCAACGATCCGAGAAGAAGCCCATAAATAAGACGCAGCAAGCGAACCACTAGAATTCCAATTTCTTAAGAAGAAGGGTTAGGTACCACGAGACAAGTTGGGTAAAGTGATGAAAGAGTTGCCTCGTTAGTTCTCCAAACTCGTGTCGCAGTCGCATCCCAAAACTTAGCTACTGTAATAAAGCAGTGCAGCTCTTTAATAGTTCTATTCGTCTTCCCAGCTAGTATCTGCTGTCTGGCAGGAAATTCCGAGCACACCCAGAGAATGCCCTTGAGGTGCTGTTTAGCCCGAGGACTTTAGCGATATCCTCAATTGTAGCTTATCTACATCTAGCTGCAGGCAGCACTACGACTGCTTGAGGGGAAAGCAACTGCAGTAACTCTTATCCGGGAATACACATTAACATTGTTATAGATATGAAGACTGCTTTTACCGTCATCTCTCCTGCAGTCTATAGAGCACTAACAGGTCGGGAGTTGTCTCCAGGACGGTGAGTCTTATCGAGATCATATACTTCTAGGTAGGAGAGTACAGGCATCACAGGCATTTCCATGTCCCCTTTCCTTTCTTTGAAAAATAGCGACCCATTTACTGGAACGGAATGGAAAGAATGAAGGTGACTTTGCATTTGAAGTCCCTACCGGTCTAGTATCTTCTTATCTTTGTACAAAGAGCAAGCATGTCGGTATAAAGCACTCCTTTATCTTCTTCACTCCCAACAGATATCGGCAGACCGCTATGACTTCTTGAATACTTCTTGTAAAAGCTTCACATGACGCTTGAACGCCACTTTTTTAGCTGGCAGCCAAAGGCTATCGATGCGGACGATTTTACCCGCTCACTAGTACGCAGGGCTTCTGTTTCCGGAGAAAACCTCGGTCCTCTTTAGGATGTTGGAAGCATAAAAGACTAGAGTACCTTATAACGCATCTGGTAAACATCGCCGCGTGGCTGAATTCTAGGCACATGACAGCATATCGCCAACGAAGACCATCTGCTAACCTGATATCCAGCTATTTTTAAATTTTAGAAGCAGTATTGTTTCGGCTAATCCGAAAGCAATGGAGCACATACCCGACTAACAAAGTGTTGGGCTTCAAGGTGCTTTACAAAGAGGACAATCAGACAAAGATGACTCTCATGGGGCCTGCAAGTATGGACCAGCACTGCAAAGAATACTTTCTTCTTTTAATATCTTTGACAAGAAGGAAGCCAGCATAATTGAAGCTACTTATTGCCCTTGCTATTCTGTCCCAAGTGTATGCTTATCACCCTGGCCCACAGTGCACCGACATTCAGAATGTGTTGTTATACCTTTTTAATTCAATTGAATTTTAAAATATAGGTATGTGTATGTAATAAGTTAAAAAATGAACTATGTTCTAAAATATATGTTTATTTAATGTAAGAAATTAAATTTGATTAGTCCTTTGATCTTCTTGGTCTTCCAACTTTTCCTTTTCTTTGTCCTAGCGTTCCGTTCGAGTTAGCAGGGCTTTTAAGCAATTTGTGCCAATCTTGCTCGCACACCAGGCTGGCTCCCAACATGGTGTACCTGGAAAGAATGAACAATAAATAAATGTAGTCATACTGTTAAAAGAAATTAAGTCAGTGGGTCCAGCCCGACTGTTATGTGATCCGCACTAGATCAGGTCGAAGCTTGGCTTTGCCTTTCGTTGGTTGAAGAATAGAAACAGACAGTTGCTCATGCTGATTAAGGAAACTGCAGGGGGAAACCAAAGATGGCGCGAAAAGCGCAAAGGATAACGTATTGGGCTTTCCGTTCATAGAGAGCAGAGCGGACCAGATAGAAATGGAAAAGCGCAGACGGATCACTGTTCAAAGAGAGCGTAACAGAATGAGCGGAGTGTTCCTGAGAGAACACGGTTCACGGACCAAGTTGAAAGGCTACCATTAGTTTGGCCTTTACAGCACTCTGAGCAAAGCAGCTGCATTATAGTCAAATCAGCGAGAGCAAGCGCTAAATTTGCTTGAAGCCTTCCAGCTTCATGCAAATAAGCTATGCTGAGTACATGAAACACTTACCTATCACCAGGGCGCAAATTTGAACCGCACTTTGCACAACTAAAGCATCTTAGATGAAATACACAATTAATTATTTGTTTTTGTTGACTTTGTATATCGATATTATTTATTCCACTAAGAGCTTTTGCTACCATTTCACTAGGCGGAATAGTTTCTCCACATCCAGAGCATACTCCAGAGCAACCGAACATACTGAAAAATAGAGAGATATAAAAATGGTTAAGAAGTGTATTAAACAGTGTGATTCAGAACTAAGCTATGTAGCTTTGTGTGCTCCCGACCTATCACTATTATTTTGCCTTAGTTGCACAAGAAGGAACGTCTTGCAGTTAGGATTCCGAACAATAAATGCTTTCCAGTAAGGCTGGAGAAAACCAGCAATGAGGAGGCATAAGTCAAGCGCACTGCTGCAGATAATGCTCTAGCGTCTTTTTAAAGCGCCTTTAAGGAAGCTTCTAAAACCGGAAGACAGCGACGTCACATTTAGACCTCCTGCTTACAGACTGCAACGCGAAACTAAGCCAACCAGCGCTAATAAAACAAACCTACTAACAGCTTAGCAGCTGTTCTCTCCGCTGTTTCTGTGAGGGAAGCCTTAAGACGAAACTATCACACCTCTCACACTAACAAGCAGGCAAGACTTTAGGATCTACCCAGCCGAGGTGGTTAAAATGATACATCATGCCACGTGATGTAGAAAATTTAGAAGCGGACTGTTGCGGACACGGTCTTCAGAGAAACGTTGTGCTCAGAGGGCTTCCACTACTAATCAGTGCCACAGGGAAACTGCTGCCTGGAAGCCTCCAGAACTACACTTGACAAGGCATACCTTATCGTATGCCAACATTCACCACCGAGAACATTTCATGCAGGAACCCCCCAATTCGCAATGATCTGGGAATGGAGATGGCTACCAATGATCACGGCCGTAGTCTAAGCTGAAGCAAATAAGGAGGCGCCCACAAACATGGTAGCTAGAATCATAGAGGCCTACCAAGTCAAAATTTTCCTAAGCACCCTGCCAAGGAAACTCACCCTAGGCAACTGAGAAGAGAAATACTAGCGGCCGGGAAACCATTTGTATAAGGCCAGAGAAGTGTGGAAATATACATGAGTCCGAACCATCCCTATGAAGGCGCTGTTCCACCTCCTTTCACTAAAGCAGTGTTCCCCCAGCCAAGCCACGGGGAGGCAATTGTTTGCCGAAGTAACGCATCAGTGAGTGTCAGAGTGAGACGGAAAGCGTCAGAAAGCCTCTCTTCTACTTTTAGCAAAAACAGAGCTCTTATATGTTAGAAACTATAGAATGGAACAATACCATAATAAGGCGAAACGATTGGGAACTTTATATATGGGAACAAAATGGAATCGGGAATGTAGGCACAAGCTAGTTCCGAGTTCGTGAATAAGGTCACTCTAATCTGAGAGACGATTCATCTGAGATGAGACGATTTGTAATTTTTCTTGTGTGAATGAATTTAAGTTTCTTTTGTTTACTTAAACCACCCCGAGTTTACACAATTTCTTCAATAGGAACCTCCTACGACGAACATTTTCTTTGGTATATAGCGGAGCAAACAACATAGAAGTAGAATTCCCTTTCCCCTTAGTATTTTTAGTATTCGACTTACCTGGAATAGTCTTTTTTACATAGTATTAGGCCTCGCCTTGTAAAACAACTGGAACCAACATCGGCTAACATAGCTCCACAGCAATGACATTTTAGGCAACCATTATGCCAATATCTGTCTAACGCATACAAAAGATATCTATCACTTATTTTATCTATAAATAAATGAAAGAGAACCAAGAAATGTATTAGTATATTTATTAAGATTTTTAAGATAATTATGGTAAATGCGGCTAAATCCAGCTAACCCATTGCTTATGGTATTCAACAGTGTTTTCAAGAAGCGGATCATTTTATTTCTTAAGACTTGAAAAGCGGATGACGGGTTTCGAATAGGTTTGAAACATTTTCGAGGTCGCGTAAAAGAGCGAACTGCACTGGTATAATAAGGTTTGTTGCTAAAGAGCATTTAAAGAGCGCAGTCGGCTTTCGCTCGAGAACAACAGCTTTTGGGAGTTGCAGACTGCTCGCAGCACCAGACTTACAGCACTGAGCTCAGGGCTGGGAGCGAGCAATCGACTGTCGCTTGAGTACAGCTCTAGGCAGCAGCAGCAGTCTGCTCTTAGCTCTAAGCTGCCCCAAGCAGGCAGCCGCATAGCAAGCCCCAGCTCTCGGCTCTGAGATAAGGAGAGCAGCAGACGAAATATCTGAGGCCAAGGCTCTAGAGTAGACAGCCTGAAGTCAACTCTAAACTGCGAGCCATAGCTCGAAGGCCGGGTGCAGCAAACTGTTGGAGCTCTTTATAGAATGCTGATAGCCAAAGCTCGATCACAGGTAGCCTTCAGTCAATAGTAGCTGGCTATTCGCAGCTCTTTACTAACAGCTCTAAGCTGATAACTAAAGCAGAGGTCAGCGCGTCGCTATCTAGTGGGCTTAGACCAGCTCTCAAAAGCAGCGCAGTCAGCTCACACTATTCGCAGCTCTTTACCAACAGCTCTGAGCTGATAACTGG
This sequence comes from Lordiphosa fenestrarum, assembly GCA_035044985.1. Lineage (NCBI taxonomy): Eukaryota > Metazoa > Arthropoda > Insecta > Diptera > Drosophilidae > Lordiphosa > Lordiphosa fenestrarum. Next base: position 11,112 of record JAWNNO010003552.1, read on the forward strand.
AGCTCTGAAGCAGAGGCCGGCGCGACGCTATCTACTAGGCATAGACAAACTCTCAAAAGTAGCGCAGTCAGCTCTCGCATAGCATAAGCCCGTCGCGTTGGTTCGACGCCCAGCTGGAGCTGCCCGTTCGGCTCTTCTTTAGCTCCATCATTGCTACTGCTGAGAGCAAAGTGAACACGTTTTTGTGCTGCTCTCAACTTTGATTTGCCAGTTAATGTTCTAAAAGCCTCAGTCTGCTTTCGGCTGAGCTACGAGCAACAGCTCTTAATTGTATGCTCAGTTTTTTTCTCGGCTTTCGGCCCTAATCTCCGAGAATAATCTTGCTTTTCTAAAATGCACCTTAGTTGAAACCAGCAGAACAGCGCGGGCAGGATTTAGTCCCATTCTGTTATATGCGAGCACCCGAAAACGCGCCAGCTATCGATTCTCTTGCCCTTGTGTGAAGCGCGGCCATGAGCACACTTTCACACAATATTCTCATCTTATTTCATTTGTATTTCTACGCGCTCTATTCAAAGCGTGCCTATCAAGCCGCTTGCTTCGAAATATTGAAGATGTCTTGATCAAAAAAGGCGAAAACTATCGCATCAAAGCTCCTCACTAATTAATAAGAGCTTTATAAACTCGAAACAGGTTCAAAGAAAAAGAAAACTTGCAGTGATGATTTTAAAATAATGTAATATAATATGTGCGGGTTTACTGGAAATCGCTTGCATTTTTGTTTCGATTTACCATTATTAAAATCTTACCTCCACAACCTCCACACACTTTAATTAAGGTGTTTGGATGAATTAATTGTTGATTATTGAAATCGTTCGAAGATTCATCCATGAACGACAACTGAGACGATGAAATATTTGAGTTGGTCTCGGCAATGTCTTTAGTATGGCTTGAATTCCTATAACCAATAACTACCGGAGGAAAGTTTTCAGGACTGGAGGAATCTTGATGATGTGCCGCTAGTATGTCTGTATATGATTGGAACGATGCATTCATTGCAACCAGTTTTAATTACTTATATCGGTAAAGGCATATGGGTCCTGCTTAAAGCATTAACCTGTAAAATAAGAAGAAAAACAAAGAAGTTTTATAGCTTTGATTTATTGCAATACATTTTCACAATTAAGAGTAAGGTTCGAGGGTTCAGCTTCAAAATGGATTAAGCTTTTGCACAGCCGTCACCTTCAACAGCTACGGGCTTCAGCTGCGAAGAGGGTAGTCATGAAAAAGCTGCCCAAACCTTGCCGTTGCTGTGGGGGTCCCCCCACACTCGCGGATTTGGGGCTGTTTAAAGCCTAATAAAAAAATCAATGAGTTAATTATTTCAATAAACTGTATTTTACAAATCTTTATTCAGCTAAACATTGTATGAGAGGCAATTGAATATAACAGCGCAGACTGCTGATGCTTATTCCTGGAGATCCTTGAAATTGCTATCGGACAACCTAATCTCTGTGAAATTTTATTAAACGTTAATCAAGAAATTGATAACTATTGACAGCTATTGAATATATCTCAATAAACTTGACTACCTTCTAAACAGAATACTTATTCTTGCATGTTTCTCGTTTGTTTACTGAATCCATATAAATAAAAGACAAGTTACTTCAAAATAACTAAAGTATTCATGATGCAAATAACAACAAAAAAGAAGCAAATCTTAAACCACATACTACCAAAGAAATCCTATCATCAGCTGTGCTCCCATTTTGGCTTTCGTACAATTTTTGTGTATTATTTGTCTATTTAAGGTTGATAATGTCATTTCTTATTAAATACAATTCGCTTAAAACTCTTTATTAAACAATTTATACCTAGTATTTTCAAAATTCTCTTTAGCTGGGGCGATAAGTACGCCTATACAGCTGTTTCAGCCGAATTGGAACGAATTGGAAATGAAACTTAGTCGATAACAAAAAGTGTGGCCAATTTTAGAAACTCCAAAAATTGGTTTTGTTTAAGTTGCTAGACGATAAATTTAGAAAAAGCAAGGGCACAGCTGTGTATTATACTAAATACTACCAATACATATATATAAATGTCACTAAAAACCCCATATATAAAAATATGTGAAACTACATAATATAAAAAATTGTACTACGAAAAACATTAAGTGGGAAAATATGCCAGAACTTAAACCAAAAAGAGACGAACATACGGTTTAAAGCTCAGTATCAGATCAGCTTTACACCCCATAGTAGCAGCTGACGGCTCTTTCAGAAACTGCGGGTATGAACGCATGCAGCAGGATTCGACAGCTTCGATAAGCAAAGTATCAAAATATTTACTCGAAATCGATAACAATCTAAATGGATATATATGGATTCGCTAATAAGAGCAGCGGCTTTTGAGTAATAACACTCGGCCCATGCGTTTTCTTTGGAAAACACTTTCGTGGTTTCGACAGGGGCATATTTTGTACAAAGCTGCGGCCAGTGTTTGATTTATTAGGGGGTTCCGTTGCTAAACTTTTGTTTCCAACGTCGCATCTATGTATTGTGTAGTCATTGGTGAAAGCGTTTTATTTTTTTTTTATTAGATACTCCGAAAGCGGGAATTGAACTCAGGTCTTCCGCTCAGTACTTGTTAAACTCTACCACTACTCCAAACACTAGACTGCATGTAACATGTACGTACCTGCACATATGTACATTGTTTGTATTTTCTTATATTTAAACAATGCACATACCTGCGAACACATGTAAACAAAACTCTAAACCATGCATACATAAGTATGTACTTAATTATGCCTGCGTATGTATGTATGCACTATGTACGTATGTATGCACTAGTTTATACATATCTACTCATTATACATGCATTTTCCAGATATACCCAAGTACACGGTATGTATACAATAGACATACATCATTCTCACTGATCATGACATTTTATACACACCATCAAGTTGTTCGGTTGTATTAATTAACAAAAAACAATACGAAAAAAATGCCGACGTTAATTTTTACTCGTTTGATTATTCGTCTGTGAGACGAAGCCAAGGCCCACGCATTATCAAAAACAGAGAACTTACATATTCAAGAAATTAATAAAGTTGAATATCGCCGATACTTTTGTCGAATAATGTTTTGATAATAACTTTTGCATTCTACACTAATTTATAGAGATGGAAGTAGCTAACAATCGATAATCCAAAGAGATGGCTACCACCTCTATGCGCTCTGTCATCGATTCCACGAGATACTACGTGTGCGTCAAGTTAGCGTCGAACTAGAACGTAGGAAGAGAAACGCACAGTAATATGTGATTTATTTAGCAAACGAATTAGGCATATTTTGATTAAAAATTGTAAGCAATACAGCATGGAGTAATGGTATATAATACAATTTATTTATTAAACACCTTTAAATTCAATATTGTAAAAAATGCTTTCACTATTGTATGTAATCCAAAAGCAATGGCTTCCAGCTCAATTATTCATCTTTTGATTAAACACTGTTGGAAATGCTTAGTTTAGCTTTTTTAATTACCTTAAGTACAAATTCGAGCATAGGATGCTTAAGCTGTCATTAAAAATCGACTCGGAAGCGATTTTCAAGGAATGCTGTAGATTGTAGACCAGCAACTGCCTACTCCAAAACATTTCGGTGTGTAATTCCAATGTAGAAGCGAATCGCTGTCACCCTTTTGCACGCTTGGTAGGGAACAGGGAAGTATCCAGATGGCCATATTACGTACCTGTTCTGTAAACTTCGCTGCCAATTTTGCCATTTCCTTAGAAAAGGGCTTAAGTAATCCTCACATAAATCCAATAGTTGACTTTGGGTTTGTATTCCATTTTAATGAACGCCAGCACCAATTTGGATGGAATATAACAGTGCTTTCTTTCGTATATACATATATTACAAATCGATTGATTCAGTTGATAATTTTAGAGTTTTACCTTTTCAAAAAGGCAAGCGCGGAGCGCTCACTTTGCCGACGTTTTACAAGAGAAACGAATATATCAATTGCGGCACGGTTTACTCTTAGTAATGATCTCGTTCTAGGGTTTTTATCAGTTCAGTCAGTTTTATCTTTTTTGTGTCGCCTTCCAAAAAAAGGTACAATCCGCAGGGCCCAAGTATTTAAACCTGGAGATATTTTGGTCTTGGTGATTGTTATGCAACGCCTCGAAAATATATCTGGGTAAACTTTGAAACACTTTCAGCAGGCTCTTGCTCTTGAAACTTCCAAAGCGCATCGGTTTCAGCTGCTCTCTGGGATGCCTTTGATTTTTCAGAGCTCTACCTCCGCGCTTGTGATTGTGGCGCAGTCTTAGCATCTCATTGAGATGCCGTGTGCGAGCTATTTGTGGCCGTCGACTCCTAGCTTGCTACAGTGTCTTAACCTGGACAGCCGCTGGTCTGGTTAATCCCGCCGTGCTTGTAAAATCAGGCACAATTCGGCAGCTCTGTGGGATGCCGAGTATTCTACAGCAAGCTGCTGCCGTTGATAATGCGTCTGCTCTCATTTAATTTGGTTTTCAAATCCGCTTGACGCTTTGCTGCTTACTACACTCTTGTCTTTTGCTTTTGACTTGCTATATTCTCGAAAATGCCAAAATATAAATTTTTTAAATTATGCTTGATCAGCACACGAAAGTCACTTATATACTTCCATTATTTCAATGGCTTTAAAAAACTCTCACAAAATAACGCGTTTCATTCCAGTGTTGCAAGCTACAAAGAGAGAAATTCAAAGCGGGACCAATAAAAAATGATCTAGCTTTTGGAGAGGTTCGAACCATGTTCAGCCACCAAGTATGAATATTTATTAGACGATTTTAACAATCATAAAAAATGACAGCTTCTTGTTTAAGGACGGTCTGCTGTGGCCACCGCTACCTGGGGATCACTTGGTCCGGGTGCATCATCATCGTCATCGGGTCCCATTGGGCGAGGAGTGTCATCAGCTGGTGGTTTGGTAGGTTCAGCACTGAGCGCCTTAGCCATATTAAGATATGGCAGATTTTCCTCGTCCGACAAAATCTTAAATGTTTGATCTTTTCCCACAATAGCAATCGTAATATTCTGCAAAACAATTTAAAAAATATTATACAAAACTGCAATACTATCAAGAAATGAACCTACCAATTGAGCCAGATTTTCATCCTTACTGACCAGCTCATCATTGGGTAGTGATCCTCGAATGGCATTAATACCATGGCATATCAGTTCATCTTTGGAGCAGTCATGAAAATCTTTCAGTTTGCGCTCCAAGTAAGTGCGAGCACTTTGCGAACGTGACCCAATGGACATGGCTTTACAATTAAAGAAATTGGCCGAGGGCACCACTTGGTACACATGTGGTCCCTTCTCATCATAGCCAGCGACCAGAAGACCCACTCCATAGGGGCGTCGGTCGTATCTCTGTGTGGTGGTTTGCATTTTGTTTCCCAAATTGGTGATCAAACGCGAGACCGGGTAGGTGGTCTCGTACGAGTGCTTGTAGTTCAGGCACTCGGAACGCAAGTACTTGCTCAGGACACGAGCGTCGGCCGTGATGCCAGCAATTGAGATTCCCAAATGATCATCAATGGGAATTATCTTGCGCTGGGAAGCAGACAACTCCGATGACGGCTTGCACAGAGCCACAAGAACTGCATAGTCGGTGTTCTTTAGCCCCACAGTTGCAGTGCCCAGCTTAACCGCTTCCATGGCGTACTCAACCTGATGGAGACGGCCCTGCGGGCTCCAGACTGTAACATCACTATCGTATTGATTGCGAAACTAGAACGGAAAATGAGCATATGGACAATGATTATTGAGCTGCAATACTAACTAGTTTATCATATATTTTACCATATTTTTCAAGCTGTATCAATTTGCTTTCTCAGTTCCAATTGAATGATGACAAACAATTTGTTTTAGCTAGAGATGGGCAGCACAATGCATGCAACCGGCACAATGTAAAATTATCGATAGATGTGTGCGGCCCTTAGGACCAGGGTAATGACAATTAAATGTGATCCGATTTCACCGTTTCTGTGATGGAAATGGAACAGTTAATGGCATTAAATAGGGAGCCCCTGAACATTAATTAAATATTTTATATATTCAAAATTATTTTAAAAAAATTTACTTAAAATACTTCCACTTAATGTCTTCCACAAGATAGTAAAAATGTATTTTATAGTCTTTGAGCTCCAGCAGAAGATTATTATTATAAGGGTGACAGTTTAATTTACGAGCTCCACGCTTAAATTATTTAAAGCTTGAAGAAAAAGTCGAAGTAAAACAAGTTTGCTTTTGTTTAATATTAAGTACAAGGAACTTAATGCCGATTTCTCATCGATATAGAAATGAAAAGAAAAGAAGAACACGAATCAGCACTGCAAATACCGATTAGATGAAGACTATAACGCAGAATAGGTTTCCGAGGTGACCTACCAATCTGGAGGGGTAATATCAGCTTGTTATCCCTAATAAGAGAATGTGCTCTAACATGAAATTGAAGAGGTGGCCTGTGGGGCGTCTTGCATGTATTCAAAGGTCCGCGGAACGATGTCGGCTTAGGCACTTTCGAATACTGCTCCAGCTCAGTGGTAAGCGTGCTATCAATAACTGTCAGACAGTATTTTCCATGGGGTTATGCTTCGCACTTTAGCGTTCTGTTAGGCGGAAGGTGGTCTGCTGTTTTACCTGGAGTTACCGTTCAGCGTCCAGAAAATAAAACGTTTAACGAGGCGTTTAGCGATGCTCTAGAATACTCAACTTAAATTTTGCCATTAAGGCTATGAGGAAGTACACATGAAGTGGGAAAGTAACTAACGATCGCTACGAAACATGAGTAGGCCATAATATCTTTCGCATTAGCTGTAGCTGGAATCACAGCGGCTTTACAGGTAACACAACTGTACTGGATCACGCCAAGATTTGACCACTGGTCCCGAAAACGGGGCTTTAAGGGTCATAGAAATCGCACGACTTATCCTTCCACGATCTGATAGACCTTATTGGATGGTCTCCTTCGCGGCTTTTTCTATTCTAGTAATAGAAAAGCATTATTATATGGGGAGTAGACTAGTAGGTTTGATAACGCAGCCCTGATGTATACTGGCTCCAATGCGGCGGTCACCCGATCAGTCGCTTCTCAAATTAACAATAAAATGGCGACCAGCAGAAATGAACGAGGGCTGTCCGCCTTAGGCTACAAAGCACTTGCCGAAATCTTTAGCTTACTGCAAAATACTGTCGGTAGGTCCATTAAACTGCTGCACACTGTTCTCCGCGGAAGGAAAACTGTTGGTCCAATTCCAATTCCTACTATTCCATTATAAGCCCGTTAGAGTGCCAAAACAAGCGTTGATTGCTCATCAATATTTTATTTGCGATACACACATACGTAAAATATCAGAAAATATTTATCACACCTTAACCATTTTACGTTTAAAATATTTCTTAGAGTAATAACTATTCGCATTCCTATAACTATTAATTATCTAGTTCCAGAAAGAGATGTTTCGTTTTCTGCATAAACTTTGTTGCGATATCCGAGTCTTGCACTATTTAAAGGAGAGCCTAAAAAAGCATAAAGCGAAATACAATATTAGTTTAAGTTTACGTGTTGTGTGCGATCAAACTATACTCACCAATATAGCTTAAAAGAACCGGCAAAAAGATCAAGCCATGCGCTGCCCCTATAATAACAATTCCTAAATACATACGAAAATAGAATACTTGGAAAATTTGACTTTTGGCAAAAGCTAGCACTAAAATTCCTGCAAATTTAGTCAGTGTAATGCCTGAAAATATTGAACTTCCCATTTTGATTAAACTATCTGCTGCGCGATTTACTTGAGAGCTTTCCTTGGAAAGTGAAAAGCTGTGAACTAAATGCGAACAAAACTCAACAGAGATGCCTACAGCCATAACGAGATTCACCAAAGAAACAGCATTTAGAGATATATTCCAGTAAAACATAAGGCCCCCTAGGTTAATGACTATCATAGTTATTGTAATAATGACAACAAGAGCGGAATGTATATCAAATCCCATTAAAACAAACGTAACAATAAATATGGAAAATACCGAGATTCCCATGCTTTGTAAAGTATCCGACCACATGGTCAAATATTGCTCATAAAACACATAAAATACTGAGTACGGAAATACTTCGACTTGGAGAGCTTTTTCCATTGGCATGCCGCTGGAAATTAATCTGCCCTGTATCATGTGCGTGATATTCGCAGATATTTTTCTTGCCGATTGCAATGCTAGGAAATAGTCTGATGAGGTCTTTAGTATTGAATGATAACCCATGAAATAGGACGCGTCCACGTTTAGCTTTTGCTGATCATACGTGTAACGAACAGCACCACTATAGGCGGCGTGACCAGCCTTGGCACATGAATCATCGGGATTATCCTTTAAGAAGAATGATAAATATTTGCCAAAGTCAAGCGGATCTGGACGTTGGAGTGAATTTTTCTTAATCCTGCAATTTTCGCAGGAAGTGTCTGGAAAGAAAAGAAAAGGATGTTTTAAAAGTTATTGGGTATAAAAACGAAGTTATATTGATAGTATTGTGAGATGCTAAAGCCTGCTTTGAAGCTTACAAGCTTTCAGTTTACAGCACGGTTCGGAATTGCTAGCTATCGAGCCTTTTTAGTTCAAGCAACTTCAGCTTTTCAATCGCGGCTATGTTGAAAAAAAAAACAGTCCGCGATGCGAGAGATGGCATCAGCTAGCTGCTACCAAGCTAGAAGCTCGGCCCTGAAATACGCGTTTCAGTCCGCCTTGCAGCTACCGAGCGATAGACGAAGCCATTTAGAGCAAATCGAGAAATTAAAAAGCCGAGGGCTAGTCCCAGCCAAGGCATACTTAACAAGATTGCCGCACTTCCTCTCTCACAGATGCTTATATGTGCAAAAAAGAGAGCGATAGCAAGAGAGTAATGCATTTTAGTACTTGGTTGAAGCAAAAAAGCAAAAATTTCGTCCTCGGATGTGCGTCGCTCACAACTGTTGTTCACAGACCGACGTTTAAAGAGAGCGAGAGAGAAAGTGCGGCTACCTTGTTAATTATGCCTTGATCGCAGCTCTTTTGCTGCTGCTTTCATCTCTGAGCATAAAGCGATTCTAAGCCCTGGCTTAAAGCTTTGGAGATTATTAGACAATTCGAATGCGTGAATGGAACCCAAGCCGATTGGACAAGCTGCAAAAGTATAAGCTGCGTTTATGGATTGGATGATGTCGCTTTATGATGCGCCGCGGTATTCTTTAGAGTAACCATATATTTGTAAAATTTTGGTCGATTTATGGCACTTTAGGCTTTACTTTGCAATGTCCAAGCAGCGAGAATGTGCTACTTAAGCTCAAACCAAGCCCGCAACTTAAAAGACAGACAACAGTTTTCAATAAGTAACCCTTACAAGGTACTAAAATAGTAAAGATCAATGTCAGCTGTCTTCGAAGCTGCGTGGGATTCGCAGCTTCGCCAATGCTACGGCTAGGGCTTTAAGAACCAAGCTGCAAACCGAAGTCAAGCCACACTGACTGTAAATTAATTTAGATTAGCTTACAAACTACTACTACTTACCTTGATGGGGACAGAAGTTTCCATTTTCGGGATTATATTTGCAGCACGATGATGAGAAAGACCAATCGAAATAGTCGTCAATCCAACTACTGGCAGGACGTGCCATATACGTTACGTTTGACTGTCTGCTAGCCAAGTAAATTTGTGTAAGGACGCTGTCATCATTGCAATATCGACCCGAACATACAAAGTTCTGTATCGAGCTGTTGGAATAGTCGATATCTCCCTTAAGAACAAAGTAGACTGGCGGACCAATATTCAGATATTTGTTCAAGGATTGAAAGTAATGCAACACAAAACTGTCCTCGGGCATAGCTAGCTCCTGGTCCAGGCCAATATCTATGCGGGGTGCAATGGCAATGCTGGCACATAGCCAGGCAAAAAATATAATCATTACCGCAGCTCGCACCAACTTTTGCATCAAAAACGGCACGTAAACGCAGCGGAAGAACTTGTACAGCAGCCCTTCACTCATATTTATCAAATCCGACTTCTTTCCTTTAATGAAACAGCAAATGTCTAATCGGTTCTCATCCTTGCGTTTTGTGTCTAGGGTAAATAGGCTGACAAAGCAAGTTATTTGTAGCATAAAGTCAATAAGCAAAGCTACGCCTGCGTAGAGCGCGAATGCCCTTACAGCGGGCATGTCCGAGAGACCCCCCAGGAAAAAGCAGCAACTTTCGCTAACGGACGTCAGCAACATGCTCGGCCCCACGCGCCCCAAAATCCGACCAATATGCTGTTCGTGCGTTTCATCCGACTTGCGTTGATCTCGCTGATGCGTTTGCACAAGAATAAATATATTGTCGACGCCGACCGCTAGTACTAAAAAGGGTATCACTTCTACTATAATAAGGGTGGCCGGCAGCCCGATGTAACCGAACAGACCTACCGAGGAAACTACCGAAGCTAATACAATTATGACCCCGCCCATACCTAAGGTAATTTTACTATCTATTAAAGCTCGCTTCAGCTCCTGCACATGACCCAGTGAGATGGCAATGTACATGAACATAATTAAATAGGAAACCAAAATTGTTAGAACGTCTGACTGAGATTCTCGATTTAGTTCGTCCTCAATGGACCGCTCTGTGGTGAAAGCAATGTCCATGGTCGAACTTTGGTTATTTGTTGTATAGTTAAGCATAAATTCAACAAAATGCTTTTCCCACTGCAACGCATGGAGTAACTCCGTTTTGTTGTGATGGTTCCTAACCAAAAAGGTGAGAATTAAAGCATTGGCCGACTCAAACTGTGTGCTAGCCGTGATCTGCTCGCCGGGTTTTAGGAAGCCACCTAAAGCTATGGCTGGATCTACGGGACCACCATAGGGGGCAAGGCATAAGTATGGATTACTGGTACACTGATAGAATTCATCCAAATAGGTTACCTGAAAAGAAAGTGAAAATATGGATTACAAAAGGCTTTGAGGTGTTTTTTTTTTTTAATGTGGAAGATTCTAAATCAGCGGAGGGCACAACACTTGAGATAGGGAGCCGTCCAACAACATCTACAGAAAAAAACTACCTTTATCAGCGAGGCTGATAAAATACTGCTTTTGCAGGCGTCTGCTTGTGCCTCAAGCTAGTCCCGGTAGCGCACACTGAGTGTATTTTGTTTCGGCAGCCGTCTGCTTCAATCAGAGGGCGTTGCAATTGAGAATTACGGATAATACTACCTTAATCAGCGAGCGTAGAGGCGAACTACGCTACACACACTGCTTGATTTTTAATTTTGCAAGAAAGCATCTGCTCTGAAGAAGCAAAAGTGTGATTTTGATGAGCCGACTAACTCAAATGAAAGCAATTTCGGGCTTGATTTGAAGCAAAGGGCATTTTGACTACACTCATGCAGGGCTTTAGTATCGACACTCTCCATATTTGCTTGTCTAAGTAGCTCGAAATTCCGCGATCTGTTATTCCAGAATACTATGAAAGTTGTTGTTGTTGTGGGAAATGTACAAGAGCTAGCACTGACATCACTTTCGACTATTAGAGCCTGATTTTAAGACTGTATTTAATATGATAAGCTACATTATAAGTTTTATGGAGGCGGGAGTCTACATCGAATTCAGGACCTTCATTCAAAGCGTCTACACTGCTTATGTAGTTAAATTGCTTGTTTAATTGTTTTCTTCACCCAAATCAGGAGTAGACTTAGAGTAGTTCGTACTGATTTTAAGGCCTATCGATTTAGCTAAGGTGTCAAGTTCGACTAGGAGAGTTTATCAGATTGTTTAGGAGATTATTTCGAATTCGATAGAACGGAATTGGTAAGAGATCTGTTATCCAAGAATGGATTAGAGAATACGGTTGAAGCTTTCAGCCATCTAAAAGTGTAGGATTTGGTTTTATAAAAATGGGAGGGGTTTTCAAAGGCGATTCCGCATAATTTGATCGGAATCAAATCGAACAGGTACGATAAGCATGCTCTAAAGCAGTTTAAGAGACCGTTTTAGATCCCTGCTTTATTTCCAAAGTTAAGCTCTATTTACACGACTTGATCTCTCAGCAGAGTTTTCGTCAGATCAAAGCGTTTTTTTTACCCCTGCCTGCAGAACTCGTTTGAGTCAATAACAGAACCATTGGCTTACTGAAATCATATAGTTCACAGATGGGCAACACTCAGCTGGCCTGTTCTTCGCAGCCCGCACCGTTCTTTCACTCAAGACACAATGCAATTCGTTAACCGTTGCGAGTCTCCACTCGAGTGCAACAACTGATAGTCAAAGCAAAAGAGGGGGAAAAAAAATGTTGTAGTTGATGTAGTAGCAGTGCCGTTGCATTATATTCTGCTGCCCACCACTGATTTAGTTCATATAAATAGTGTGACGTTGCTTTGTTAACAGAAAAGAAGATAAGAAGAAAATGTATAATTATACTCTGTACCGTAGGTACATAGAGTATTATAAGTTTGTGCAAAAGTATGTAACATCCAGAAGGAAGCATCTCCGACCCCATAAAGTATATATATTCTTGATCAGCATCAACAGCCGAGTCGATATAGCCATGTCCGTCTGTCTGTCCGTATGAACGCACAGATCTCAGAGATGGTAAGAGATAGAGGTTTGACATGTATGGGACATATGCTTCCTATGTCTGCAGGCAGATCAAGTTTATTTTCAATTTTGGCCACGCCCCCTCCCGCCCCCGCAATATGGAAAAAAGTCATATCTCCCACAGTTTTGAAGATAGATGGCTTGTTCCTTCTGGACATATTTAGTTATTAGGATAACTTATCGATCCGCCAAAGAAATGAAGAAGATCGGATTAACGGTTTTCGAGTTATGCTCAAAAGACAAATTTTCTTTGTACAGAGTATGTTCTAGTCGGGCTTGACCGACTTTCTTTCTTGTTTTCCACCTGTTAAATTAAATGCAGGTCGAAATACCGATAGCTAATAATCGATAACAAACGTATATCAGACGTATGAAAAAGCCAAGAAGTGGCAACGCTAGCACACTTTAACCCTATGGCTGCTTAGCTGAGCGAATAGGTCAATTAGAATCGGCTCAATTTGTAGGCTAGTTTGCTACTCAGACGCCTGTTTATACGGGCTTAATAGGGCTTAAGATTTGTAGACAAATATACAAGAATTAAAATGATTAATACTAACATTGAATCCATTGTCCTCATCGTGATCATCTAGTCTGGTTATATCATCCTCAAAATATCCCCAAATAGATTGTACGACACAATTCGAAGCATCAATAGCAGTGTTGCCATCTTTTAATGGTGCATAGCATATATCCTTTAAAGAGACGCCATCTGCATTCAGGTTCTTGATTTGCTCCTGCAGATAGAGAACTTCCGTAAGGAATTCCCGATTGAAAACGGGTCCAAATTTCATTGGTCCATTCGATGTATTATGCATTATGTCAGGCAAATCCACAGCTTTAATTATTATCTAAATAGGGAACATTTAAGAATGATCTTCTCATATTTATATCTAGAACAAAATACTCACTTGCTCCAACCTATAGAATGGTTCAAATTTGGTGTCGAAGAACTCTCTTTCAATTCTTGATTTGGAGTTTGGTGAAGCCCACAGTTGAACCGGATCTGTAGTTATTTGTATGTAAGTGACACCATATCCTAGAACGGCAACAATGCAAGCTCCGCCTAACAAGGTCAGCCACGGATATGTGGCAAATACTGTGCCCCATCTGGTAAATATAACTTCCAACATATATTCAGTGCGTGCTCCAAGTTTTTCAAAATACGAGGATTCGGTTCTGATTGCTGAATCCTCATTGACATCATTAACATCAATTTGAAAATCATTATCTGGAATGATACATGAAACAAATGTGGAATTTTAAAGTAGATAGGTACAGTAGCAAGACATGATTTGAACAAATTTAGAGGTACATTTTTTAGAAGAATAATTACACAAAGAAAGAAGCTTCATAAAGTTTTCGCTGTGGGCGAAGTATCACGAGACCTTTTGTGACTAAGATCTAGTTATTTTCCCTTGAATTTTCCTTCCACAACGAAAACTTTATGAAGTTTTGCTTCAGATTCTGGCTTTTTTTTTTGGAAATTTACCAACTTTTACTTTCATTTCAACGATTTCAATGCATATAAAGGCGATGAATTATATAATGGGCCCTGTTGTTGAATTTCAAATCGCATTTCGCGTACACATTTGAATTTCAAATGAAAAGTGACGCACATTTATCTGCGCCGACGACCAGATCAGGTCGAATACACTTTGCATTGAGCAATCGTTATCATTTTATTTTTTATTGACGGATAGAGTCAAAGCCCTTAAGTAATGTTAAGTTAACTTACCATTCAAAGAGTCTTTGGTGAATAAAAATGAGCCCATTAGGAAAACCAAAGATCCAACAACGAAGACTACTGTCATTATAACAGTGTAAGCATCAAATCCAGCAATTTTAAATTGATCGGGTAGCTTTGGTTCCGGTGGGGCCCAGGGGCACGATGCTTCACAATCGATGCAGGAACATGCTGTTAATTCACTCTAAAATTATATAGAGTAAAAGAAAAATTTGATTTTGAGACAGTTTCCAAGTGTTTCATCATACTTACACTGATCGCTTCGTTGCAGGGTGTAGTTTTTGGATTCAATGGTGTAAAGTCGCTTGTTTTTGAATTGGGAGGATGCTGTATATATGTGATTTGGAACGGAACATATGGATTACTTGAATCTCCCATATATGTAAACCACTTTGTGGGACTGCAGCGTGAAGCAGGATATTGTCCGCACATAAGATCAAGTGCTAATTGACCTGTTTGTGGGACGGAGACCTGGAAATAAAAGTAAAGGGAAAATGAAAAAGTGTTGCTGGTAAGCCTTAAGCTACATCCAACTAGCCTTGCAATACACTCAGGGTCAGGCTCTTTAATCAAACTTAAATTAAAGAGATTCCTGCCGTTCTCTCTCTCTACTGCTCCATACAAACTAACCTGAGAACACGATTTGTAAGTCTTGTTGAAATATTCGCTCGTAATATGCAAGTCCAAAGCACTTATATAGGACACACCTGAAATGATCGGATATTATTTTAATGTTTTGAGGTATGTGAATTGAGGTACACAAATTGCTTCACTTACCTTTTGCATTTTGTTTTGTTTCAGCAATATGGGCAAATTTGGATTGCTCTCCAGAGCACGTAAACTCGCAAATATGACGAACTAAGTTTGCCATGCAAGATGGACATCGATCAAGGATTGTTGCTGCCAGTTTAACATTATCATTTAAAATTTTGATCTAAAAATATTGAAAAAAAAGAGTTTTGATTACTTTTTAAAGTAGATAAAAAATAAATAAGCAAATGAATCAACGTCTTACGAAATTCCTACTGTCCATATCTACTTATAAACGACTTCTTGCAAATTCCCCCTAAAAAAGAATTTCTTAACTTGACGATCAAATAAATAATAAATAACCCCATCGAGATTCTTACTGTCCCTTTCTACTACAGCAGACGACTTGCTATCACTTCCCCCTGAAGAGTATTTCCTCACCTCATCATCTTACAAGCTTTCTACTGTCACTATCTACTAAAGAAATTCCTACTGTGCCTATCTATTGCAGAATGCGGCTTGCTGGTTTTCACCAAGGGCATTTCCTGAGCTGAAACGGAGTAATCAGAAGAGCAATGTGTGAGCATCGCAGGCGAGAAGTGGGCAGTCATGCTGCTAAAAGAAACCCTAAGAAGATTTAATCACCTGGTCAGTCTATCCGTCTACCCGATCCTTTTTCTAGACAAAATGAGCTAAGTATGAGGGAGGTAAGCCTCAAGCTCAACTAGGTAGAGAATAGGTCTGTAGTAAGAAATCATGGCCACAATAGTGCACCTAAAACTGCATCGCGACGAAGCTCGGCTACATACATAGATGAGAGTCCTCTATGAGCCTAAGGGCATTCACCTCAGAAAACCGAACAGAAAATAAAGGTTTAATATTTGATGAGTCTTTGGACGATGATATACATTTTTTTGTACCCATTTCATCTATTTGAAGGCGATTCTTATAACAAATCACTTTAGGAGAACTCATAACTTTCTTTCCTTCTATTATTCATCTTATCCATTTGATCTTAAAGACATATCTCATGGCTCTGTTGATGTTAGAGTTCCGCGCTTCGCTAACATATGTTCAAATTTCTTGATTCTGTTTTTGATAATAAGTAAATATTGTGTCCTTACCTGATTGCTGTCACAGCAAAAGTTTTTTTGTCCATTTTCAAGCAGAAAGCCACACCGTTCTTTTAGCAGCTGTAAACCATCTTCTGGCATTGCTTTTGGTGTGCCATTGTAGGAACAATATTGATTGTGGCCCAGAGCATCGGTATTACAAACACCAAACCACACACAATCCTGAAAAATTAAAGGAAAAAATGCGTTTAATAAGTCGGCACCAAACGGATCCCTTTCTTGAACTAATCGTTTACCTCTGTTGATGGTCCAATTAAAGTTAGTAGTATGGCAATTAAAAGGAACTGCCCCTTAATGCTGGCTCGTCTTGGTGCATCTGTTAAATCCATGTTTATATCGTTTTCACTCGCATATCTGAAATGTTTGGAATAAGCCAATTAATTAGGATGAATGTTTACACAAGTTTTGAAATTTCCAGATTTTTAAACAGAGAAATTATAGCTTGAACCGGAAGTGGTGGCATACATTTCGAATAACGATTATGAATTTCCAGAGAATTAACCTTGAGTGGATACGCACGATTAGTGCTAGTAATGAGAAAATTCGCTTAGCAAATGAAGCACAAAATCAGTTGAGAGTGACCCATGACCAGATTCAATCCGATTAACCTTTAAACTTTCAATTGATCGTCACCTCAAGAACCAATTAGTTTAAAGAATTGCTGCCTGTATGTGTGAATAAACTCTGCCAAATTCAATTAAAGGCATTTACAATCACGCTGCCTTGTAGCTACAATGTTGCTGTTTGCTGATGCGAGGGCTGCTTTGCGCGATCCGCGCTCATTTTGAGAATCACTGAGCTAATTTCATTTGTAAAAAGCCAACTTCGAGCTATTCCATTACTCAAACATTAAACTGATGAACCCAATGACTTCAATTAGATTCAAAGCATCAACAAAAACTCAACAAAAATTTGACGACGCAAGAAAATGCCGCTGAAAGTCTATCAACAGCTCGCCAGGGCCAAGTGGATTTCAAATAGAGAGTAAAGATCAATACTAAAGATAATCTATATTGAAATTGCTGTTTTAAAAATGCAACCTATAACTGGTTTCCACGAAGACACCTTCCCGCACTTACTTATCCACTTTGCATAAACGAAACTTTTATCTAAATAGTTTAACACTTCATTATGTAAACATTTCCACACATTAACAACTAAACTGAATAACATAATTTGTAAACACATTTAAGGCAAAGGTAGTCAACTAAACAAGCCATTAAGGCAATGACCAAAACTAAGTCAGGTGAAACGTTTTATGGAAGCAGCTACACTTAACACTAGTGCGTACATTTTCTCGACAATATGTTCAGTGAGTAAACCTAGGTTCACTCGATGAGTTAATAGAGGACCTTAAGGGTGGGTACAATGCAAGTTATTCTGTCAGAGCTACTCGAAGATAATATGAAATAATATTCTTTGCAGCTAAGACTGGATAAGCCCGCTTTTAAAAAAACGCCTTATTACCCCGATTACTGCAATAAGCAGCTTAAATATAGTTTTTGAAGCACCTACTGAGTCTGTAATAGCAACGCTTTGACCATTAGGTCATAAATGAGGCCATTTCAACTAAGAAATCCAGCAGGATCTATTACGTGTGGGGAACCTCTCGGTCGACTCTGGAATTTCTGGCTCCTGCAGGTGTCTGCACAAGCAGTAACCTGGTAATATATCTTTAGGCACACAGTCTACAGTCTCTCCTTTGGAGCAGTTGCTCCGGTTGTGCTCATTCACTTTTCTACTGCTTCTTTCTCTGCTCTATCTTACATATTGCTGTTTGCATTAGTAATTCTGGGTACATTTTAATGAAAATCAGCTAACTGAATGATATTATGCCTTAGCGATGTTGAGGGAATAAATTGCTAGAGAGTTGATAACTCCAACCAGCGATTTATGTACATAAATTTCTCTCAAGTTTTCTCATATGTACATGTAATTTGTAAAATGAAACGAATTGGTAGTTTTACTGAAAATGTTTTAGATCTGCTAGACGAATACCGTTTACGACATCGCTTACTGTTAGGGGCAATCATGTTTCCATGGTTTCGAGTTTATTATGGCAGAGGAACATAGTCTTTAAATCGTTTGGGTTTCGATTAAGGTTAAGTATTTTTGTTGAATTTCTTTAAAACAACTTAGCTTTCATTCAAAATCCAGTAGAATTTTGTGATGGACGTTGTCGTACAATGCGCAGTACGTTCAAGTGGCCCATGCGACACCAAGCCGAAGCTTGTTACGCGCGAACCCCAGGCAAAATAGCAGCCCACCTCCTGCCCAACCGTCCGAGAGGCGCAGCCGCCAACATGCGACACGAAAACCGGAAGAAAAATAAAAAAAAATAAAAATAAAAATTTAGCTACGGGCTAAATAAGTTAAAATAGAGGTTTTTAACGCGGGAAGAGAATATTCCGAATTGATTATGCGGTAGAGTTTATTGTAATCAACACTGACGACACGAAACGGATCATGCACTGCATAGTTAGTAGTACAACGTTTCAGAGATAAGGGGACAAGGTTACGGGACAATCTACAGGGTTGCCCATATTCGACGGACCCATGTTTTTTTTAAAAAAATCAAAGAAAAAAATAAAAATTTGGCGATTGGCAATCTTAATCATTTAATTTGTTCCAAGTAGATTTGTTTACATCAATTTTTGAATATGATATCTCTCAAATGGCCGCCTCTGGCGTTGATGGCGTATTGTGCCCTTTTTGCAGCATTTTCCATCGTTTTCGCCAACATTTCGGCCGGAATAGCGGCTATTTCTTCACGAATGTTGTCCTTGAGCTCTTCTACGGTCCTTGGCTTGTTAACGTAAACCTTTGACTTCAAATATCCCCACAAGAAGAAGTCAGGCGGCGTCAAATCGGGCGAACGCGGTGGCCAGTCCAAATCACCACTTTTCGACATCAAACGGCCCGGAAACAATTTCTTCAGAAAATCGATTGTTATGCGACTTGTGTGCGGTGGAGCGCCGTCTTGTTGAAACCAGAACTGCCTCATACGCTTTCGACGAATAATTGGCATCACAAAATTGGTCATCATGTCGCGATAACGCTCCTGGTTGATGGTAACAGCATGGCCATTTTCATTTTGGAAGAGAAACGGCCCAATGACCGTTTTCGCACTAACGCCGCACCAAACTGTGACTTTTTCGTCATGAAGAGGCACTTCTTGAATCTCCTGAGGATTTTCAGTGGCGTAAATACGGCAATTTTGCTTATTTACGGTTTTCTTATTCACATTTTTTAATTTTTTAAAAGCACGTTGAGTTTTCACAATTGACTTGTTCTGTTGAATGTAAATTTCAACTATTTCAGAGCGCTCGCGTGGCGTGTATTGTTCCATGGTAAAAATCTGCTTGGACTGACGCTTCAAACGCGGTATGTCATTAAGCGATCTGACATCTCTGTCAAAAGTTATGGCGTTGCCAGATGGGTCCGTCGAATATGGACAACCCTGTACAAGGAACATTGAGACTAATTTGGCTAAGCAATTCCGATGAGTCGATTTCACCATTAATTAGTCTATGTATGAACATTACACCAAGCACAACTCTACGGTTAAATAAGGAAGGAAGATTAATTAAAAGTAGTCTACTAGAATAAGATGGGAAACGGACCTCGGGATTCCAGTTCAAACCACGAAGAGCAAACAATAAGAATTGCTTTTGCACAGATTCAATTCTATCTTGATGGATCGAATATTGCGGAGACCACACACATGATCCATACTCAAGAGTAGGACGGACAAGAGCAGTGTAAAGAATTTTGGTGGTGTAGGGATCGTCAAATTCTTTCGACCACCGCTTTATAAACCCTAGGACACTTCTGGCCTTATTAACGGTAGCGGTTACATGAGAGTTAAAATTGAGTTGATGGTCAAGAATTACCCCAAGATCATTAACTTCATTTAGTCGCTGCAATGCCACATTATCAAGCATATAAGTGACCAATTTTGTCCCCCATTATTAAGTTAAAGTCCTGGTATTTCTAACCATTGATTTCCAAGGTTTCTATGTCTAAGACATTCCTTAAGCATGGCCAAGACATCTTCTTTCTGGTCCTGTAGAACTTGTAAGACGGTACCGTTACGAAAACAGTACACCGAACCAAAAACTGCAAGTGAATCGACCTTCGGAATGAAATATATATATAATTTATTTTTATTTATTAAAAAAGTTATCTTCTCTGGCAACTTTATATAACGCGGTCATATCCGGCTGTTTTTTGAGATAAATACATTTAATTTTATATATTTAAAATAGCGATTCCGCTTGATTCATCGCATACTACTTGTCACAACAAGCATGAATGGACTGGCCCTCAATTAAATCCAATTCCCCCATAAATTGTTCTCCTTTAAGAACGCATTTATGATTCAGAATGAATGTTGAGTTAGGGTTATCAATAAAACTATTCGTCATGCAATTTCCATTCGACTGCAGCGCTTTTAATTGTTTATTTATTAAGCTTGCGAATCACGTCTGGAGGCTATCCCTACGTCAGATTCTAGAAATGGTCTATGTACTATGTACAAATGAATAAAGTACCTAAAATTTTCAACTTTGGGCCCTTTACAGGAGTAAGCGGTACGGAGCAAATTCTGTAGGGTTGCCAGCCCGTCACTAAATCTTAGTTTCGGTTCTATTTTGAACCAGGGCTTAAAGCGATATGCTGCAAAATCTGGAACACTTGGTCGGCGTAATATTTCTAATTCTCTCGCCACGGTTCGAATTCAGGCTGTAAAATGCATTTACTCTTAACACTTCAAGCCGGTTCTGCTGGGTTCCGGAGTTTTTCGTTCCCTATCGAGAGCTCGAAAATACGTTACCTATAACTTTTCCACAACGGTCTATTAAACTAAGCATCGGCTTGGCAGTTCAAACAATTGCGTCGTCAACTCTCGCTGTCTTCTTAGTTAACATGCAACAGTACTGTTAAGGCTCTGATAAGAGTTATATATGTATGTAAATAACGTAAAGGCAATTAATCACCGAGTTACACTTGCACTTTCGTAAGCCACAATACATACACACATACCAATACACATTACACAAGCACATCTACGAAAAAAAAACAAAGAACCGAAATATACGTCGCTGCGTGTATATGTAAGATCTTAGGCGTTTTTGTTTCTACGTTTTTGCTTTGTTACCTTAAATATATTAACACGAACCCTTGTTTTCTTGGCTCTGAAGAGGGGGACTAATATCCTTAACTAATAGGTAAACACTCCCATTTGTTTTAACACACAGACACTATCGAACTAAGTGTATATGGGCTTATCGATAACTTTAATTCGATGACATAGAGTTTCTGAGCTCATTGAACTGGCTCATTGGTGAACCAGCCTCGAACTGGAGATGACTGGTAATGAAAATACAGGAATAGTAGCCTTTCAATAAACTAAATGGAATTATATGAGATTTTTTTTAAAAACTACGGAGCCATTCAACTCCGTCAGTTAAGTTTGGGGAATAAAGATGCATTTTCTGGGTTATTAATTTCTGTAAGCTAACTGTATAAATTTAATTACAAAAACAATTGGAATACTAACAATTGGAAAGTAATAGGTGTTGACTTAAAGTGTAAGCAATTTGAAAACACTCTTTCCAGCGAATTAAGCATATTTCGACCAATTCTACTATCTCACAACACAGGATTACAAAAATATTTTGTTGTCCAAAATGTTTAGAGAAAATGAGACCGGCTGTGCTGTTGTGGTTAGTGTACCTGATGTGTGAGGGGTTCTAAGTTCGCAAGCAAGTTTTCTTTAAAAACTTTTACGCAGCCGGTCGCATCTACCATTAGTTGGCGCCAGCTGTGAAGAAAGAGCAGGGGTAGTTAGGCTTTTCAACAATTGCGTCCACTTTTATTAAGTTTGTTTTTTTTATAATGGTTTGCTCGATTGGAAGGCCGCTGTAACTGCTCGTCCCACATTCTGCCATTCTTAGGACATTAAGAGAAGTGAGAATCTTCATTCCGGTCTCCAGCTTGAGAAGAATGTTTGTGCTCTTGTGCTATAGTCTGTGAAATCTAGATTTTTAGACGGCAGAACATGGTATATAGAGAGACACCTTTTGTAAGAACGGTTGCGAGTTCTGATTTGAATTGACTCAAGGCGTAAGGCGTAAATATGTTCGCTATTTATATATTTCCGTTGGTTTAATGGTTAAGAACACGCATGCGTCTCAAGTGTTTCCCACAGGCTGGGACTCTTCAAGCGCACATCTTGACTAACTACATGTTTATGTCGTCTTAGATTCTAAACACATGTCTATATCCACTTGGTAGTTGATGCTGATGAAGGGTATTGCCTGCTACATACATTTCAGCAAATATCCTTTATATTCTTAGACTCCACTTATTTTCTATTATTTTCATTTTTAAACTCAAAACGAAACACACTTCTGGAACATTGAAAATGAAACATAATCTATAAATTCACGGTATTACCACCATATCGTTATACGGCCACACTGGTTGTCAATTGAAGTGCCGGTATTGTTTTATTTATTTTTTATTCGTATCATTACAAGTATTCATGTACCTATTTTACGTTTCTGGAAGCATAACTCTCCTGTGGGGAAGAACATAATGCAGTCATGTGTTTGCTTTAATTGCCTTAATGCATTTACTGTATAAATTACATAATGATAATGAAGCGGTTGGCGCAAATGTGTTATAGAACAGTGCTCAGTTTATCTTTAGTTTATGGAAATTATTAAAATTTTTTCATAATGAATGTGAAGCTATCAACACTATCGGAGGGGGGAACAAGTTGATGATTACTAGTTTCCATTCAATATGCAAGCGACCATAGATTTGGAAAGCTTCTTGCAGTGCTATCTTATAACTTAAGGTACCAAAAATGAGCTACATTTATTCACATTTCCATTTATGCGATTTGTCTGGGGCGATATACGATAAGCTTTAGTAAATAATAAAAACGTAAGAACTGCTGGCGGTGGTAATTTGTATAGCTCAAACTTAAACAACTTTCTTTACGATATTTTCAGATAATGTCGTTCGCCGATCTTCTGTCAGGTTTATCAACAAACCCCTATTTCGGCGCTGGCTTTGGCTTAGTTGGAATTGGCGCTGGTGCTGCAATATTGAGAAAAGGACTTCAAGGAGGACTCATTTTATTTCGACGGCATATGATGATAACTTTGGAAGTTCCGTGTAGAGATAAGTCGTATCAATGGCTTTTAAAATGGATAACCATCAAGGGAGCCCGCAAAACGCAGCACTTGAGTGTAGAAACTTCGTTTTTACAAAACGACAATGGACAGATTAAAACCAGCTACGAGTTTATTCCCAGTATTGGCAAGCACCTTTTCCAGTACAAAGGCAATTGGATTCAGGTTGAGCGCACAAGAGAACAGCAAACTCTAGACCTGCACATGGGCGTTCCCTGGGAGTCGGTGACGTTGACTGCATTTGGTAACAACAAACAAATTTACTTTGACATATTGGAAGACGCGCGTCAGCTGGCGTTACAAGCTACCGAAGGAAAAACTGTCATGTATACTGCCATGGGTGCGGAATGGAGACCTTTTGGACATCCGCGCAGAAGACGACCTACCTCATCAGTTGTATTGGATCAAGGAGTTTCAGAGAAAATTATCAACGACTGTAAGGACTTTATAAATAATTCCCTTTGGTATACCCAACGTGGTATCCCGTATCGAAGAGGCTACTTGTTGTATGGACCGCCGGGTTGCGGAAAATCAAGCTTTATAACCGCTTTGGCGGGCGCACTGGAGTACAGTGTTTGCCTATTAAATTTATCCGAAAGGGGCCTGACCGATGATCGATTAAATCATCTTCTAAATGTGGCACCAGAACAAACCATAATTTTACTCGAAGATATTGATGCTGCCTTCGCTTCCCGAGAGGCCACTTCGCAACAAAAGTCCGCTTTTGATGGTCTAAACCGAATAACATTTAGCGGCTTGTTAAACTGCTTGGACGGGGTGGCTTCTACAGAAGCACGGATTGTGTTCATGACAACTAATTACTTGGAGCGCTTAGATCCTGCCCTAATTCGACCAGGCAGAATCGATGTAAAGGAATACATAGGCCACTGCAGTCAATATCAGCTAGAGGAAATGTTTAAAAACTTCTATGGAAACGGTGACACTCTGAAACCAATGGAATTTGCCAGACAAGTACAATCCTTTTCCCGTCCCGTGAGTCCTGCTCAGATTCAAGGATTCTTTATGAAGCACAAATTGTCATCACCACAAACAGTTCTTCAATGTTGCGGAGACATTTGGGAACATAATGCAATCAAAAATCCTTTAAAAGATGAATAAATTAAGAAACTTGTTAAAGATGTTAATGAGGTGGTTTTGTTTATTTGTATAATTTGGGCAAATTAAAGTGGTTTGATTCGTGCAACTGATCGTTGCCTAAGGTAACAGGCCGTAAAAGCGACTTCCCATATAAACAATTTTGTTCACTGGCTGGACCCGCATTTTGCGTCAAAGCCCGCAAGAAGTTGTGTTTAAGCACTCGCCGTACCCAGGCAGGATTCTGGAGTTAACAAAGCCTTCCAATTTGCGTTGGAGTTCTAAATTATTAGTTCACTAGTTCGGTCCGGAGTCTGCATTATTTCGTCAGGGTAATAAAAACCTGTAAGAGTTTCTAGAGATATTTTATTGAGGTGCAGAAACTAGTCATTTCAGAGTCAAGACAAGGATTTGAAATCCGGCCTAAGGCTTCCTGCAGCTAACAGCTTGGTCGCACGTTTTACCATGAAAAGCCAGCGCCCTACTTATGAGATCATGAGTCAATAAGGTCCTACAGATTTCCCAAGCTCATAAAGGGTATCAAGGACTTCTTAAAAAAGCACAATTTCCGTTTTACCCTAGTGGATATGGTTAAAAGTAGGACGGCTCGACTTTGCTTTGCTTAAGGATGCAGTCAGACACACTGGCAGGCTGCCAGTTGCAGCCTTACAAGTGTGAACACCTGCCAGTGTAGTGCCAGTTGACTGGTCAGAGAAATCTGTCAATATTCTCATGTATTTAATGTAGTCTGAACAGAATGCCAGATAAATGACATACAAAAATCTGGCAGCCTGCCAGATATCCATTCCAGACCAGGTCCAACTGGAAGCCTCACTCTCAGAATGTATCTCCAGGTGTGATTCCTGGCACATGAAAAAGCTTACAAGTACCAGAGCACCACCGCTGATTAGCGGTTCACCTTTAAAGCTCACATATCAAAAGTAAAGTAAGTAGAATGAGAAGGTTGCTCAATCCAAGTAACGAACTGGCCTTGAAGAATAATGTCGTCATCCCCCGAGTACGGGTTTATGGAATCGTTGCCAAAAAAAAAGCCCGCTGCCGCTAAAATATCAACATTTAAGTGGCGACGATTCAGTAGAGTGGGAGAGAAAAGCTTTGAAACTAAGAGAGCGCAGTAAATCTGGGTCCGGCGCTTGGCTATCTTCTCTGCCTACAGAACTACTCAACGACAGTATAACCTCGTATTGTTGAACTGCTACAAAAGCGGCAGCAGTCGAGCAAAATGAATCAGCAAACTAGTTTAAACCTCGCATATAGGCATCTATTTGTGAGAACCAGCCATCGGTTATGGGCTGTCGTAATCGGGACAGTTTTATATAAAATATTTGGGGTTAGGATCAGAACGACATCAAATTTTAATTCCGGTTTCCCTTCCTGGCTTCTTGAATTTACAAATTAGTTGTACTCCTCCGTTTAGTAGTTAATACTCAACTGTCAATTTGTTTGACTTGACTGTAGTATCCAATTCAAAGCATTTTTTAGTCAAATAAGTACTATTAATATGTTGCAGCCCAGATGCTCAGTAGCGATAACAGTCTTAGCAACTATTTCCGCATCTAGGTTCTGCTCTCTAGATAGGTTCTCATTTAAAAATTGTTCTTTGGGCCTTTTGCCAATTTTATTTGGCTAACCAATAGCTAATAACCCCAAATAAAATTGATTTGAAATAAATTGTACGGGGGGCTGCAGACCCGTTTGAATAATGATTCAAATATAATGCATATGAATTGTGATACCTTCTTTTACTTTTTTGGCCCGATAGTAGGAAAGCGCTGCGGACGTTGCTTATGATGCACAGTAGTTATAATTTCTTGCAAGCTGGCTCCAGCTGTTCACACAAAGGTTGACAGTATTGCCCCTCTCTTGCCTTTCGTTCAACTATTTTACTGGAGCATTTTCATTCTTAGCGGTTTATCTACTTTCCAGCGCAACCGATGTTGTTTTATGCGCTTGATGAGCACATACATTCTAGTCCAAAATTCATCGCCAAATTAAAAAGGCCCACATATGCTCTTCTCTCGTTCTTCCTTATTCGCTGCTGCTTCTATGCCATATAGCAGATCTGGGAAGATCAGCGACTAGTTTTAGAACCAATTTTGCTGTTGATCTCCCTACTGAGCCTCTATTTAACCTTTCTCCGTTATTCGCTGCTGTTTATGCTGCTGCTTCTATGACAAATTGCAGATCTGGTTTGTTTAACGACTATTTCAGCGCCAATTTTGCTGTTGAAGTCCCTCCTGAGCCCCCATTTACTCATTAAAATCTATTTGTCCCCCTTAAAAATAGTCCTCCTTATTAACAAAAAGACACACAGGGGGGCATACGGTGGCTGGCCACTAATTCGCGCAAAAGTAACGATTTGTGAGCAGGGTCAATAGCCAATTTTTCTTCTTCCATAATTCCAGGCGTTTCAGACGGATAGCTTCACGCGAGTTGGGCCTTTTCCTGCGGCAAGTACCTATGACGCACCTCGCCAATGGAATCAAAGAAAACTTACAGCTCACGTAGCATTGTAAACACCGTGAAACACTGGGAAATGAACAGATAAATAGTGGAATAGCTAATAGAAGCTGTTAAGCCACTCTCAGCTGTGCTCTCTATGCTCTCTTCGTGTTTGATTTTGGAACGCTGTTAAGCTACGTTTGCTTCGCTCACTGTGTTAGAAGCTACATAGATACAAAAGAGAAAATGTTGAATAGGTTTTTAAATCTCTAATTAATGTTTGCTAGCTTACTTAATGGTCATAAAACAAAAATATTTGGCATTATCTATTCTATTCTACTATTAAACTGTGCTGTGTAGGCTTAACACCATAATACAGGGCCTTCAGCTTAACGCCTAGTCCGCAAAACAAAGCTTGAGAGTTTACTTAACAGTAGAGAAGGGCATGGGACGGGATTTCCGCGGGACACTGAAGAAACTGCGGCATCGGGTTTTTGCAAATATCAGTTACATTTTGTCGAAATAACTAAATGGTCACACTTACCTACTCATCCAAAAATGGGCACACCTAAAACAGCATGTAAAAATGGCTTCGCTAAGCTAATATCTTTAATATCCCGAACCGAGCTTTATACAATTGGATCTTTGAGTCCTTTAACTGAATTTTCCAAACTGAAGACCCCCTGAACCGGGACTTTTATAGAATCTTACTTAATTTTCGGTGCTTTTTTAAGAAATATGCGTTATTTAGATCATTTTAGTTAAGGCAAAGGTCAAGCTTTAAAATTTCAGTATAGGCTTTCTTTCAATATCAAAGACCAGTGACTTTTGGAAGCAGTACAAGATCTTCCGAGAAGGATAAGAATATTGAACATGGTCTAGTCGCCCCCACCAAATAAGGGCCGATTCTAAGAACCGCCCTAAGAAGCTACGAATCAAGGTTCTAACTTTTGGAAGCCTCTCTTCGAACCGAACCTTCATAAAGTGTTCGAACCCTCGGATCTAGTCTTAAACAGAATTTAAGAGGCTTGCAACCTTGTTTAAAACAGCATTCTCAGTTGCCTTCGCCTGCCCAAGTAACGGACTTTAACTAGCTCTCCCGCTTAACCCAGGACGGCTGCAGCAAAAGGCAATGCGTATCTGGGACATATCAGAAAACAATGGGCGTGCTATTATTAAAATGTAGCAGCAAATAGTTAAGATGCAATTCAAAGGCATTTCAAATCAAGTGCCATTTCCCGGTTAACATCTCTCCTCCCGGCTGGCCCCGCCCCCCACGTAGTACCTTTTCGCGGGTAAAACAATGCAAAGCAGAGGTAAATGCATTTGCTATTTAAAGTAAGTATGTGTACAAGTGTGCGTGTGTGTGTGGTGTGTACAAAACACAATTGAATCTACACATATATATTTGCAAGATTTACAAGATTGAAAGATAAAGATGAATTCTCGCCAGCGAACAGCCAAAGAACAAGTGTAAATTTTGAGAAAAATGTGTTTTATAATAGGTTCAGCATGTACTAAAAATATATTCGTTGTTCTTCGTACAAATAATTGTCGCTTGTTACACGGATGCATATATAAATATATACGTTACATGCCTACCTATATACACGTATATATATATGTATGAAATAAAAATATATATGCAATTGCAATGTTTAGATACACAATTAAATTTATTCGAATGTTGCATGTGGCTTTCGATTAAATGAAATGCAGTTAGTTTGAAGTAAGTGATTCTTAGGGTAAGAGGCTCATACCACATATATCTATCCATCCATCAGCCATATCTACTGCAGGGTGGACATTCAGGATATTGGCCAGCATTCTAACCAATCCTTAGGTCTCTGATTTCAGCAGTTTTATGAGGATTGACAACCGGAATATACTCTTATAATGGCTTATTCATGGGATAACCGTGTTGATTTCGTCGTGCGGTATATGTACGGTAAGTTTTTGGGGGTTTTTTTTTTGGTGGGGGGGGGGGGGGGGCATTAGCAACTAAGTGTGTACATTGTACATGTTCTCATACCCAATTAAAATCAACTCACCCAGTGCGTATTTATAGCTAAAAGTCATATGCTCAATAAATCGCGTTCAAGGACTGCAGCTTCTTGCATTTAAAGCCAATTAAATTTCAATGCCTTTGATCGTCTTTGAGTTAACAGTAAAGCGAAACGAAAAGGACATACATTAGTTAAGTGATAAAAATTAACATATTGTGGCCCGTGACTTTGTGTGTGGCTTCCGCGGTCCCAAAATAGACTGCGACCTTGCCCAGATTCATAGTAATGCAATAAAACCAAAAGGATCAAGCCGAAAGCTTAGACTACAGTTGTAGTTTTGCTAAACTATAAGGAAACAACATTTTTTTGAAGTACTCTTGGAACGGGTCCATGAACCGTACTTATTAAAGTTAAGATCTCTCAACGCAAACCCTAACCGCATCTCCTCATTTGAAAACAGTGTTCTGATTATTTTATGCTTAGAGCTTTGATTTAATAAGGGATACAAACCGGTTCCGGTTCTAGATCCGGCTAATAAGACGACCTGCCAACCTTTTACAATATTTGAAGGCAACCGAAAACCTCAAAGCAAATCGATTCGGTTCGGTTCAGTTTACTGATACTTGTAATCTTGGGAATTTATATCTCTCCTAAGTTTTATATTGTGATATTGCCCTAATGAATGTCAGGATATGCGTCTGGGACACAACGCTGTCCTGTTCTTCTAGTTCCAGTCGGGTGTTGAAAAGATGGCAACTTTTTTAAGGGCTTTGACCCGCGCAGGTTCAAGCCATACATTACCAGTAATAGGGACATCCTCTGGTACCCATCGAAGCGATAGCTGATTTATGCCTTGGTTGATTCTACCAATAGTGATCACAGCTGAACCTAGAGCTTTTCTGTTCAACCCATTGCCTAAAGATCTATATAGGTTCTCGATTCCTTCATATCCTCTGCTGTCTACATGTATTGGCTAGGCATTCGTCGCCTGCTGTCGAAACATCCTTCTTCTCAAAATTAATGACCCTACAACGCTTTATGCTTTCGATATAGCCCAGCGTTCAGTAGGAATCGCTTCGCGGTCCTATTTCAGCATTTCCTTCCTGATCTTTCGGTAGTATCTGGAATTGAGACTACCTGCCTTAAAATATAGTTTAAGAAAGACGACCTTGCCTTAACTATCTTGATGTAGATTCAATGCTTGAGGTTCAATACCATCGCCTTAACTTACCTAAGCACTCGAAGACTCATAAGCTTCTCCCAGAATCGAGCAGAGCATCATCTGGTGCAGGCAGCACCGCAAGACTAAGGGAAACCTGAGGAATCACAGGAGGTACCTTAATTAGTTTGACAAAACAAAACAAAAGCCTTGTTTACTGATGTAGTTTGTCCAGTCAATAAGCAATGGCTGTTCTCTTAAAGCGGGTGCCTCATGAGCGCTTGTGCGTCAGGTATAGCTGCTGAAGCCGACGCCTGCAATGCTGCTGCCAGCATACGCATATGGCATGCTTCTCAAGCAAGGATTATGCTTTTTTGACAGTGCCAACTGGTGTATAATCTAGATGAGGTTAGATAGAAATCGCCTAAACACTTAGGTTGCAGTGCTTACACTTTTATGTTGGTGCTTATTTGCATAGAAATAAATATTTTTTTCAAAATTTCTTCAATATATTAAAGTTTTCTTAAATTTTTCAGATATCGACAACAATGGATTTTTGGATCAGAATGATTTCCTTTGCATGGCTGTCAGGGCCTGCGTTGTGGAAGGAAAGGGAGACTGCAGCACTGCCCGGTTAGATGAATACAGGAAGCTCATGACCAATCTTTGGGATGAGATTTCTGCCATTGCTGATGATGATAAGGTATGGAAAACAGTGAAACCCCCTTAAAGTTACTGCTAAGCCAGCCGAATCCTTTTGAGCTAATCGTCTTAGTCAATGCATTGCTATGCTTGCAACAGTTATATTGGTTAAGCGTGTTAGTTTGGAGATTGTACCAACAACTACAAGTTAGTTCCCCGCTTTCGTAACATCTTATTACAAATTAGCTTTTACCCAGCCATCAAATTCGCAGCTACTGGCGTCATGGTCTAATAATAAAATATTAGGCAAATTAGCAAAATTGGCCACTGAGAGATTTTGTGGTGAGCGCGAAACTGAGAGCAAATATTTGGTATGATTACGTCTTGAGCGCTTATTACCTAAGGACAAGAACAAAACAAAGCGCTCTCCGGATTCTATCACCTTGTATGAGTACAGCTTGGCTGGCATCAGCTGTGAAGTCTAAAGTATAAAAACGCTACCCAATTGATAACAGTATCGATATAGGTAATTTTTCTAGGTCTTTATAAGTGATCACACTATAAGCCCGTAGAGCTTGCTTACTAATCTCAATTATTGAACATATGTTGAAAAAGTTAACCCTATTTTATTTTCAACTTTTTGCAGGATGGAAAAATTTCAAATCAGGAATTTAAAGATGCTGTCAAAAAAACATGTGTGGGCAAGAAATACGAAGAATTTCCTCAGGTAATTAAATATAAATGCCGAAGGTCACTTCGCTTATAAAGCAAGCATAACTAGAGGAAACGTTGGCTATGCTCGAAAGCCGAAATAGCGTTGACTTGCAACAATAATCAAGTTCTCAGTGCCTTCTGAGACCCTCGATTTGTTTGGTGAAAAGCAACAGGCTTCACTCAGTCTATAAGCTATTCCTAAGGAAGCTTCTTGCAGAAAGTGAATCTTTACTAAACGATATTTTCTTTTTGCCTCAAGGCCATGCGTGCATTCATCGAATCCAACTTTAAATTGCTTGACATTGACAACGATGGAGTTGTTGGTGTAAAAGAATACCGCTACAACTGCATTACTCGCGTAGCCATTGATGACATTGCCCCTATTGATAAGGCGTTTGAAACACTGCTGAATGTAATTAATGATAATATGGGAATTCCCAACCAACATGAGTGCGATTTCATGTACAATTTATTTTTAGGATGATGATCGGAAACGTGGTGGACTCTCTCTCGATCGTTACAAAGAACTTTACGGTCAATTTTTGGGCAATACAGCTGATAACCATCCAGCAGTCAACCTATTCGGCCCATTATAATTATTTTATATACATATAATTGTCTTCGCTGTTGTTCAACTACTATTTTATTAAGTTTTATTTGTAATTACTATGACTATAAATTAACTACCACGTAGATATAATGCATTCATATCATTTTGTGTAGAATCGTCAGATGAACAGTTCGTTAACTTTAAAAGATTTTATAATTAGATAAGATGATTTGCTCTCAGAAGTTAACAATAGTATAACAAGTTGATTTGCTCTCATATAAAGGCTCTTAGATAATGTGCCTCTCTCTCGAAACCTGTATGATTTAATCAAATTGTTATTGCGTTATTTAGAATTTTTGTGTCATTGCAAATAAACTAAGTCAAAGTGAAAATAATGTTTCATTTCCTAAAGGAAGCAAAAAAGCCGTCTTTTCAACTTATAGTAAAGACACTGAAGACGACTCAAAGCCTGGAGGTATTGATGGCCAATGAGCAGGTGACGTTTGTCTGAAAATCAGAGCTTTTTCTAGCTTGGGCGCCACTGGAAGTTTACAATCTTGGCAGCGAAAACAGTGGCACTGTTCGAGGCTTGGAGAACTGGAACTTGTAAAAAGGCTGAAGAGCTACCAGCGACTAGTCAGTGTCTTACGGTGAACTACTGCGAGAGCGTGATAAAAGTGGATATGCCAACGAGCGGACAAGAAGTGCACAAAGGAGCAGGATCAAAGGGAACGCTGAATAAGTGTATCGTGGGCTGCGGTGTTGGGAGTGCAAACATAGGTGAACAAGTAAAGCGAAGTGTCTTAGGCTGGCGAGCCACAGAAGTTTCTGACGGATCAAAGCGTTTTCTAGCCGATATGAGGATTAACAAATCCTATACGGACGTTAGAGTTAGACGTAGAGTATTAGTGCGGTGAACCGACAAGTACAAGGGATTGTGTCTTCTTGACAGGGTAGAGACCTAGAGTGATTTGCGATAGTATAGTAGAGGGTATAAACGGAAAGCCGGTGAATCAAAGCGTAAGTCTTCTTAGTAAATATATTAAACTTCTTAAAATCTTGAAGAAGGATACAATATGGTGGAAAAAGATGTCACTTCTTTGGGAAGCGTTATTACAAATAATTATTAGTGAGTTCCCCGAACATCTATAAGCGCCAAGTGGAGTACACTTAAAAAAACGTCAAAACGTCAGTCAAACTGTAAAAACATACACTCCCAGGCTACAATAAGTGCTGCTTTTTGTTAAGCGCTCATTAAAATTCTAGGATGTTGAACGAGCCGTTTTCGTTTTACTAGATGACCATTTTAGTCAACAGTGTTTCATTTTGGAAAGGGCGATAAATACAACGATTGCATATATTTCCTTCATAAATCTTGAGATGGCCTTGAAACACATTTTATGAATAGCTTAATTTAGATAAGACAACTGCTTATACCACTATTTATGGACTTTATACCCATCAGATTTAATTTAGTTGAACAGAATATCAAAAATTACCTCAATGTTCCATTTTCCACAGTACCCACACTCCGTTAGCTTGACGGTCATTGTGAAAGAGCGTACAGTCTTTCTAATGAATTTGGTCTCACTACAATCTCTGTGAATATCGAAAGTCTCGCATCTCTAAATACGATTTGTATATTTTGGACAAAATGGACAGCGGATCGAAATTTTTTAAGGGAGTCCTGGGTGAAATTAGTCACCGTTCAGCGTACTCCCAGCTGATGATTGGCGTAACTTCAGGATGGTAAGAACTAGCAAATCAAACAAATCACGTAACTTCCAGAATATGTATGTCTGTATGTAGATATGTCAGTTTGAAGTGTGTGTTCATAAGCTATATATATAACTATGATGCACAAACAAGATTGCTCTCAGAAAAGCTGAAATGTTAGGCACTGGCTAACGAAAAGCCATTTTCCAAGGTCAGGGAAAAGCGGGCTATTGGCACAGCGAAAAATATGTGAATTTTTGGCCGACTGATAAAATCGAACGGAATTGTATAACACATCTAAACAAGTATACCGGGGGGGCGTAAAAAGGACCGCACTAGCGACCACTGATGAAAGGACTCTTTCATTTCATAATCATAAGATGCCCCATTACGTTTGAGTATTTTGAAAGAGCACCAACAACTATTAGACCGGGAAGGAACCACGCCCACAGCTCTCGCGCCCATCTCTTATCTAAATCAGTTGTCTTGTGCAGTCTTTATAAATGGAAAAATATATATAGAGCTATAAAATACAACCAACACAATTCACAATCTACCTTTTTCTTTATTTTAAGGGCAACCGGATTTACAACGATGAAAATTGGTAAATTTGCTGCCTTCGCAATCGGAGGAAGCATTATTTTACTAGAAATCGCACATCAAGAAGGTCTGATAAAAATTGATTGGCCAAAATTGACCAAAAGTGTTGATTTAATAGCCGACAAAGTGGAATCTTCCATAACAGGACAGGATAAAAATTGGGTTGATAAGGTAAGAAAACCGACTTGGATAGGAGTTGCCTGGAATGGGAAAAATCCGGGACCATTCAAAGCAAAAAGAATGCCTTACAGGTTTGGCTGCGTCCAAAGGTCTTCTGGCGTGAGAAATGTAAAGCGTTTCAGTAGGCAAATAAAAGACTGGTAGACGTCTTTCTTTACAGTCAAAGTACTCATCTAGTCTCCGAGTACTGCAGAAGTTTACCTTACTGATAGCATTACGTCAAAGACAACTGGCACGGAGGAAATGTATTTATGACGTTATTTTGAAAGTGCATACTTAGTATGTATTTTTCTGCTGCAGAAGCAACTTGACTATCGTCCATCCGACTGTAAATATGTCAAAGGTACGAACCATCTTTCTATAATTCTATGGGAGGTGGCAGAATAAGAAGAACATGTCGAACCTCTATATCTTACCCACTCACGGATCTGGATCTCGTCTATATTAGGGACAGGCGTTGAAGTTCTTAGGTTCAACGACATGTCCACTATGTGCGCGCAGGTATTCCTTCCATTTCATGTCTGAGAATTAAGATTCGTGTACAGAAGAAAGCAGTATTATGCAGATCGAAACTCATAAGAGTGCTAAATAGGTTCAGACTGGCACTTGCTAGCAAAATATTTGAGAGATATTTGGACGCCCTTTATGCCACTGCTTTTGCACGCTATCACATATTTTGCATCGGTTGATTCACTAATACGAGTTATGGATTTTTCTTTGCAGACCGAAAGATACGTTGATCGCAAGCTAGATAAAGCTGAAAACCTATTAAAAGGCAACTCAAGGAAAGTCAAAAAGTGGTATACCAGACTGATTGGAGATGAGGATGGACCGAAAATAAATGATCTTCACATTTTTCTAACCGCTTTCGTTGGTGGAATTGCGTTAGGTATAGCAACAGCCTAATTCTACCCTTAAAAGTATTATACTCCGAAAAAATCTCTTAATTTAAATATATATTCTTTTTCTGTATGATTTACTGCTTTTATTGAATAAAATTAGCATTTGACTACCGATTCGTTTATATTGTCGGATAAAAGGAATAACAAAATCCAAAAGAGAGTGTAGATTCTCATTGGGGAATGACAACTTTGAAACTGCATTGCCTTAATTATCGTTTAGTTTATTCAACTTTTAATCCTAGCTTAACAGGATTGAGCTGAAGCTGATATGGATATGGATATATGGGTTAATTCTGCTAAAAGTGACTTTCATGGCATCTAGCTGAAAATTGGTTGATTTGCTATTATATATGTGCTATTGAACGAGCCGATAGTTTTCAGAAGCATCGAAGCGGAAGCTTAACAGTACCCAAAATCCATTAAAACATTTCCATTTGAAATTGTTAACTTTATTTGACCAAAAAACGTTTCAGATATTAAAATCAAATTGTGTTCCACATTCCATTATTCTCATCGAAAGCTAACATTTTGACGGACACTGAAAAAGTAGCATTTTTTCCATTTGAGCTTATGGTCACACTATTAAAAAATCACACATTTGTTTGTTTACATTTCTGGGCCATGTTTAGCAATAATATAAGTGATTATGAGTTTTTATCAATATTCAAGAATGGCGCTTTCGGAACGGTGTACAAGGGCAGCTGTGTTAATCAAAAGCAATTAATTGTTATCAAGAAAGTTTCATTAGAACAAAAAGATGACAAGCTTAACAAGTTATGTGACGAACTCTTCAATTGTCGGCAGTTCAAACACACAAACGTAAATAAAGTCCTTCACAGTTTTATTTATGGATCTGATGTGTATATAATGTACCCATTTATATGTTATGGAAATTGTGAAATGCTGCTACAAAATATTTTAACCTCAGGTAAGTAACAAATACGTAAGTAAATGTGCAACATAATTTCAGCTGTTCCTCAAGGACTGCAAGTTTGTTTACGGTAAAACTAGAGAGGGGTTCAGAATTTGAAAGGTCGTGAACGGAACGAAACGGGAAAGTTAGAAAGTCCTCCAATCATGACGGGATAAGTCAGAAAAGAAAAATTAACGATGGAAAAGGAAACCAAAAAGAGAATTTAATTCCTGTATTTTCGTAACGCTTGTTTCTCTAATCAAGTACCGAGAACCAGAAAACACGAGAGAGTTAAAATCAAGTGTTATGTTGAGAGCAGACTCGCTCACTGATTCATGTTTGTCTGTCTTTTCGGTGAGCAGACTGCATAGAAAGCTCTCTTATTTTCACTGCCTTTCATTAAATGTAATTTCCTTTATTATTCCAGGATTTCCAGAGACTCTAATAGCACTGATTTTTAAGGATATTCTGTCAGCTCTCGTGTACATACACAGCCATGACTTTGTTCACGGAGCTGTACGAGCCAAAAGCATTTTATTGGATGGAAAGAAAGCGGTTTTATCAAATTTTAGAGAATGCCGCAGCTTTATTAAACAAGGCCAAAGAAAACCGGTATTATTTGGAGTATCGCCGGGTGTTCAAAAAAACTTGAATTGGACAGCACCCGAGGTATTGGATCAAAACTTATTTGGGCACACGGAAAAGTCTGATGTATACTCGGTGGGAATTACTGCCTGCGAAATGGCAAATGGCTTTCAACCCTATTTAGAAATGCAACCCACACTAATGTATACTGAAAAAATTCGCGGAAATTTCCCATCGCTGCTTGATAAATCTACACTTTTGGATGGTCAAGGTAAGGATCTTTAATTCAATCGTGCAGATCTTGCTTTATCCTCATTTAATTTAATCACTAACGACATTTGAATAATGCTATTTGTTTTATATTTTCAGGAACAATTCCATTTCATAATTGTAGGATTTCCAGACCCCATGAAATTTATAGACAACGCATACTTTCAGATGACTTTCATCAACTTGTTGAAATTTGCTTAAATCGAAATCCATCAAGTCGGTGGAGCATAAAGAAATTGATGACACATTCGTTTTTCAAACAATGTCGGCATTCATGTATCACAGAGCAACTGATGAACATTAACGCAAATTTTGAAAACTATTTGGAAATTGAAGGTAAGTAGCAACTTAAGCAAATTTCCTCCTTTTGAAACATCGAATGTTTCATAAATTTCGATCTTCGGTCTCGGCTTTAAAGCGCATTTTTCACGCTGCTTTTATTAGTGTATCCTAATAATTCGACGATTTCTATAGATTTCAGTTTCAATTGTCAATACTTTGCTTGACAAAATCTGCAGCATGCGTTCACACCTAAACCTGCAGCTGCAAAAACAGCTGTCAGCTACTACTACTTTGTATGAATTTTAAAGCATAATTCTTCGATAGTTTCAAGCAAACTTCACCGTGAAAACGCAGAGCGGTTCGCATGATTACAAGCGTCAGGCTTGCTTTTCATAAGCTTAAGCTTTATCTGTTGATCTAAATACTGGTGTGAAAACAACAGTTTAATTGAGTCAATCGTACAACCAAGACAACGAGCACAAACGAGCCTACTGATTAAGCAAGTGCAAGCCAGCGAAAACTAGGAAGGACGTTTTTAGTAGCCAGTTCGATGAAACAAACTTCATGAAGTTTTAAAAATAGCTTTCGCTTGGCGGAGAGAATTTTAGTGTTATCTCCTTTAGGTTTCCTTTTTATCAAAGAACTCAAGCTTATTCGAAATCTTTATGATTGCAAACATAAACCGGCAGAAATTCTTCTTCTTCTTTGCTTCAAGATATCTTTCTCCACCTAGTCTCCCCATTTCAGCTTCGGTTGTCCTCTCTTGGGCGTCTTCCCTAAGTCTTTCGCTTGCCGTTTGTACACCCGTTTTGTTGGAGCTTATTCAGCGCAGCCGCTGTTGCTTTATGCACTTGACAAGATTAGTGTTCCCATAGAGCTTGTACAGTTTGTGTTTCATATGGCTTGATAAGCGATTTGTATAGCGCAATTTTTGTATTTTAAGGAAGTTCTCTGTTATTGAACTTACTTCGCCCGAAATTTACATACAATAAAATGCTTATAATGTGAGTTATCTCTTGCTTAAATACTGAAACTAATGTAAATGCATAATTCCAATTTTGCAGATAACCCCCTCGGAAAGCCTGATGTTTACGTAAAAGGTTATGAGAATATACAATGGAATTTCGAGCTATAAAATAGAAAAAATAAAATTTTGCTTAAATAGCCATTGTTTTGAATATGATTGGTTTGTTGAGTTTCTTTTATACATTTAACACATAAGAAGTTGACTGAGAAAAAACCTCAAAGCAATTTCGTGTAGTTTTTGATACAACAATTGATAATTTTTGATTGATTGATATCAGCTTCTTTGAGCATTTTGATGGGTGGATGGGTGATAGTGTAAAAGTAAGTGGGGTCGCGGTAACAGTTGACCTACCAAGAACTAGCATTTAACAATATATTCCTCGAAAAATCCATGCATTCCTGATTTCAGACTTTATATTGATTGCTGCAGGTACTTTTTATTTGCGGAAATGATCGCAGACTTGTGTTATTATTATTCTTTCTGTATCGTCGTGTAGTGCCATTCTTAAACTTAGTATTTTACCTAATTTACTAACATACTTTGTTTGGTTGAGCTTTTAAATGGGGAACAATATGGAAAACAAACCAAAGATATCGCATCTATAGTCAACGAAACTTTCATTTCTACGCATTGATCAACTATAAATGCTATGTTCCAAATTCCGTACATTTTTTTAACCGTTTCGTTCCAATTTTGGCAATATTCAATCCAATTCAAATTAGCTCAGATTAGCTCAGACTGTTCGTTTTTGGGTTTCAAGCAATAATTATGATGTTAAGACTAAGATGCTAAAATTCTTTTACCATATTCTTGAATACAGATAGCATTGCATTTCAGATTTACGAAATACAGAACAGCAATCAGCTCGAGCTGCGACAATTCCACTCGTTTCGGAACTGGAAACAGGCCTGTAAAAAATCATTTGAGAGCATTCGGCCTTCTTTCAACCATCTCCTTTTAAGCAGAGTTTTGGATATGAATGAGTCAGGCCAAAGTTGCGTACACTGACTCCAATTACTTAGCCATCTTGCCTGAATATAAAAAATCCACCATTTCGCTTCAACAAAGCCCGCCAAAGTTTACAATCCCATAATTGTTACATGAGCATTGAAAATATATTTATTGTTGTTTAAATTTTGTTGAATGCTGCCACATCAACGCTTTGAACATAATCCTCCATCTTTTCAATTTCCTCGGTCAGCCAGTCAATTGAAACCTTCTCATCTTCCACCACACATGATATACTTAATTTCTGTATTCCAAAGGCAACGGGCACAAACTTGGAAGCACCCCATAGGAGGCCGTCCAATGTTATTTTTCGGATTTCTGTCTCCATCACTTTCAAATCCGTTTCGTCGTCCCAAGGCTTTACATCGAGGATGAGGCTTGACTTGGCAATTATGACGGCTTTCTTCGATTTTTTCGCTGCATAGGCGGCCAGACGTTCTTCCCGAATGCGTGCGTTTTCATCATTCTCCTCCTCACTCTCCGAGGCAAACAGATCGACGTCATCATCAGCATCCTTAGCTTTGGTTTCCGTTTTGCCGTTGGGAATTGGTTTGCCATCCTCGACCACTTGCAAACGTTTGACCACCTGAGCCATCAGAGCTTTCAATTCTTTGTTCTCATTTTCCAATGTTGCTAGGCGGCCCAAGATTTCAGACATGTTGCCAGCTTCTAAGGAAATGCCATCAATCTAGAAATAAAACGTGCAAACGGTGGTGTTAACACAGAACTGTGGCGAACAATAATAACAACTAATC
The DNA here is from genome assembly GCA_035044985.1 of Lordiphosa fenestrarum. Taxonomy (NCBI): domain Eukaryota; kingdom Metazoa; phylum Arthropoda; class Insecta; order Diptera; family Drosophilidae; genus Lordiphosa; species Lordiphosa fenestrarum. The sequence continues at coordinate 51,411 of JAWNNO010003552.1, forward strand.
GAAGAAATAATCATGATCACAATCTCTTGTTACACAATTTGAACTACAGACTTGAGAAATGTATTAAAATTTTGTTCAGATCGAAATTTTACGGGAAATTATAAAAACCAAAAAGGAATAGTAACAAATTAAAAGAAATTGGGAATAAAAATTAGATAGAATCGAGCTAAATACGAAACAAGTGAAAGCCAACTTAAAATTGCATACTGAAAATTAGTAGTTTGACTTGCTTACATGCACTGGATATACTTGATAGTTACCTTTTCCAGTGAATTTTGAATGTGCTCTCTAGCTTTTGCGATTTCAGACACTAAAGGGCTGCAGTTGGTGTGCATTGTAACCTTAAAGATAAGACAATTGTTATACACAAAGAAAAGGTTAATATCTTGCTAGAAAGGGTCACCAGGATTTCTGTTAAAGTAAATGATTATGTGTGGGATCCTAAATTCGAAGCTTCAAAATCATTTTAATAGAGAGTTAATGCATTCGTTGACCACTGTGCAAGGCCAAGCCAAGCAGAGGGAGCTGTTGCAGAGGTTAACAAATTGCTCAAGTGCTGGCAGTTGCCGGGTGGCGAAAGAATTCAAAAGCCACATGAACTGATTTTGCATATACACACATACATATACACGAGTGTTCGCCATTCGCTACATAATCAGCATATGTATAAGTACCCGTGTACATCGCACTTGATATTCAATTTATGTACTTACTTTAGAAGTGCCTTCGTAGTACTGCTTCTCGGCAATCTCATACCGATGCTTGTCAGTCCAAAACTTTTCCAGGCCCTCAACTCTCATTTTGTACTACTCCGCAAGAAGACACGTTTTAGACTACTGTAAATGACAAGACAGGCTAGCAATTAAGCTAAAGGAAACCAGAAAATGAAACACGCGTTGGTGAATGTGACTGTAACATGGCACAACCAAGAAAAATACAATTTTGAAACGATGAAATGAGACATAAAATTTCTTCGATTGGTTTCTTATTGTCAATACATATAAATTATTCAATTTAATTTAAATGTTATTTAGTTACACTATCTTTCGTATTTCATAAGTTCTATGTGGAATTAAGTAGCCTCGTTAAAAGACTGACACACCGAGTAAAATTAAAAGGAACGCCAATAAAATTGGCATGGAATTTACTTTACATATGATCAGCAAATCAGGTTTAAGAAAGGAGGCTGGTAGATCGTACAGCTGTTTTAAGAGGAACCACCCTCTCTCAGCAATGCCTACCAGTTGTCAGTAGCTCAACAGTTTTGTGTCTCTGTTTAAAGTTGTGCGAGTGCATAGCACGTCCTCGAGCCTGCTAAAATTGCAGGTTAAGTTAAGTTATGTTGCTTTTATACATACCTTTAATCGGTACTATTGTTTTGTAAGTCTTAAAAACTCAAGTTTGGTGACGCCCAATAGAATTTTCTAGTCACTAAGCTAAAAATACCCATTCAAAGACAACTACGGAACTTGGTAATCATACCAACCGTACTCTATGGGAATAAAAAGTGTTAGTTGAAAATAAAACCAAATAATATTGGTACCTAGAATATTTCGACCTTCAAAACTTGCAACTTTGTGAATAAGCAGCTGCTTTAAATATTCATCGGTTATCGACTCAGTCAAATCAAAATCTATTGTTGGCGAAAACAGCGTATCTGCGATTTTCGTCAATGCTCAGAGTAAGGAGCAGCAACAAGTTACTTATTTTCCGACATCGCTCATTGCTCACAGTTGCTAGAAGCCAGCTCCCGCTTACAGTCCTTCCCCCTCTTTGTTCTAAACTAATCTAAACAGCGAACCAGTAGCAGCTAGCTGCTCCCTGCCGAGGGCTTGCTCTTCAGGGCTGGCTTGCGGCTGCGGGTATGGTGTGAAATTATGCTGCAGCTTATTGCAGGTTAGGTTAGGTAGTTCCGGCTGACCCCAGATGGGGTCACACAAGACATTAAGGTCCTTAATGAGGCCTGGTGATTAGGATTTTTGAAGTTTTGCCGATTGCCAATAATTGTTTGGTGGGCCTCTTGGCCGCTTCTTCCAAATTAGCAAACCGTGGGGTGTGCAGAAGTTTTAATCTTATCGTGGCAATTGCTGGGCAGCTGCAAGTGAGGTGCTCTAGAGTTTCTGCGACTCCAGGTTCCATGCATTTCATGCAGGTCTCCTCTGTCGTAGTGCCTAGCTTTATTGCATGAGCGGCTGCTAGGCAGTGTACCGTTAGTGGGCCTATGAGCAGTCTACAGTCTCTTCTTTGGAGCTGTAGCAGATGGTGCGTGAGTTTTGTCTCTTGTCTTGCACATCATTTTAGAGATTCTGCATCCGCTGGTGTTTTCCCACCTTAACTCTGCTTCTTTCTCTGCTATTTCCTCCATCTTGCTGTTGGAATCAATAACAATCTACAAATTAAAAGGTTGCACTAGTGAAAGCTGCGTACAGCATACATGATGCTACTTTTGAATGGGAACATGGTTCGTGGTTCGATTTTTGGCAGCTTTCTCGAAGCTGCCGCCAATACAATATAATACGGCCCTGTTCCGAATTCCAAGTCGGTTTATCTAGCTCAAAGTTCACAATTGTAAATGAAAATAAGTAAGAAAAATATACAAGCATATCAACGATTACTGGTTCAGGTCGTCTCTCTTTGACGTATTGAATCCACTTGGCATTGAGCAATCGATAACAACTGCTTGAGCAATTCCGATTTTACTCCAACCTGATCTAGTAACCGTTGATATGATTGTCACCTTTCATATAACGTTGTTAAGAATCTTTTGCCGCAGCGAAGTCCTGCAGCATGTGTTTACAGTAAACTTGCAGCTTAAAAAATTTGTATCGATTAAGTACTTAAAATCGGTAGCAATCTACCAAACATATGGTCCAACAATTCATAACTGCGGCGCAACCGAAATGATTATTACCTTCATAAGTTCAGTGGCATCGCTGGCGCTCTGCTTAAGGAGGAGGAACTACAAACGGATCTAGTCAAGGTCGATCGATGTCTTCAGTACGAAGCAGAACTAACGCGGCTCTACAGCGAAGGTGGAGAGGTACGTGGCACAAGAACGTGGTGAGATTCAAGATGTTGTGATAGCATTGTAAATTAAACGTAGAGCTTAAGACTAGCGGGCCTACTGCTCCATATGTGACCTGTTGAGAAAATTCTTTCTTCCGGAGCGCTGCGCAACACCGGATGCGGAGGGTCCTTAATCCATTAACGTTAATGCTTACCTGCACGCTGAACCATTTGGCGCTGCTTAAAATTTATTGCAAATTAACCAAGCCTTTTCAATAATTCTCAAAACAAAGACATTCTTTTGGGGTGGATCAAAGTACAGAAATGTGCAAAATTCCACCCTTTTCGGATTCCGCAAAATTTTCCTTCAGTTTATTGATTTCATGTGGTTGGTTTTTTTTTTTTGATATTCTACTACAAAACTAGTTGTTAAAAATGTTTCAAGTACTATTTGCTAACATTGCCTTCTTCGTTTGCAGAATTATTAAGATCACTGTTGTTGCATGTTTCCCCAGAGGATCCACCAACATTTGCCACGTACAGTGCAGGGTCAATAACTTTGGGTATGGGCTTAATTTCCGTTCCAAGTTCCTTTTCAATCCGATGTAGATCAAATCGATCCTCATATGTTATTAAATTAATGGCAATACCTGAAAGGAGGGGGGAAAGATAGGATCAGAGAGTTCTAAGTCGATTGTACAATCCACTTACCTAAATGGCCAAACCGTCCGGAACGACCGATTCGATGTAAATATGTTTCCGCCATTCGAGGAAAGTCGAAATTGATAACGACATTCACGGCTTGTACATCTATGCCTCTGGTGAACAAATCGGAGCACACCAAATTCCTACAGAGGCCCTGCCGAAAGTCGTGAAATACTCGATTTCTATGTGCCTGTGCCATTTTTGCATGAATGTAGTAACAGCAGTATCCAAGCTCCGTGATCTTTTTCGCTAATAGCTCAACACGTTGCGTGGAGTTGCAGAATATGATCGACTGGTTGATTTGCAATTTGGAGAAGAGAGTGTTGAGGCAATGCACCTTCTGCCGCTCCTGCACGAAGGCATAGTACTGAGTGACACCCTTCAGGGTTAGCTCCTCCATCAGGTTTATTTCGTATGGCTCGCGTAAATGCTTCTCCATAAAGTTTTTCACAGTCAATGGAAATGTAGCAGAAAACAGTAGGATCTGTGGATCTTTTGGCAATTTTAATATAACATGATCCAGCATGCCTTGGAAATCAAGCGAGAGCAGTTTATCAGCTTCATCCAAAACTAAAATTTTGCAATGCGACATATCGGCAACCTTTTTATCCATCAAATCTAATATTCGTCCCGGAGTTGCAATAATTAATTGTACTGCAAAAGATGGACAGGATGGACAGAAGTTAGACTTGATCAGTTTTCGTACCAAAATGTAATTTACCTTTTTGATATATACGAAGAATGTCATCCTTCAGTATTGTACCGCCTGTGGTAACCATTACTCGTATATCCAGATGTTTGGCCAGTTCAATGCAAATTTGCGATGTTTGTAAGGCCAGTTCACGGGTGGGGACCATCACCAATGCTTGAATGTAGTCTTTCGTTGGATCTATTTGCTCTAAAACGGGGATGCAGTAGGCTCCAGTTTTTCCAGTGCCATTCTTTGCCCGAGCCAGTACATCTTTTCCACTTAAAGCAATAGGTATAGCCGCTTCCTGAATGGGCGATGGGCGCTCCCAACCCTTTTCAAAAATACCCATCAGAAGCTCCCTTTTCAAACAAAATTCCTCAAATTCATTTCCACGCGTATCAGTCACATCCTGAGGGAGGGGAAATTAAATTATTTTAAAAATTTACTTTTAAAAACTATCTGAGAGATGCCATTTCCAAAATGCGGGGCGTGGCATAAATGATCTTATGAATTTGAGTATAAGAAAAATTGTCCCATTCCACATGAATGCCGGAGCTGCTTTAGATATTCGGTTCTGTCTACTCAAAAGTAACCGGTTCGGTTCAAAACCGTTTTGCATCCCTCCTTTGTACTTACTGTTGTTTTAAATCGGTTGTCCTTTGGGGGCAGCTTTAGTTTTGATTTCCATCCCATATCATCACTCATGTTACTTGAAATTTGGTGATCATTTAGAATCCTAAATTGAATTCATAGAAATTAGTCATATAATACAAAATGAGGTTATCAAAAATTGATTTGAATTATTTGTATAAATTTATTAAATAAACTACAGGGTGGCTAATGAATGCTGATACAAAAAGGCTCGCGGAAAGTTGGCCTTTAAAGTCAATCCTAGAGGATCAACAATGATAAATTAACCTAATGCAAATCAAATAAAAGTCCAACTGAACCGCATTTACCGAAGGTTAGAATGAAAAAATTGCAAATCAATCAGATGATAGCGGTTAAATATTTTTCAAAATTTCCCAAAAATTATGGTACGGTTCGGGGAACTTTTAAACTCATGAACCGGTTTTGTGTTGTTTAGTTTCAGACCCGAAATTAAGATTTAAACGAACCGCAATGAGGTGTGCAGATTCCGTTTTGTGGCAACTTATTAGCGGTAAATGCAAATGGTAACCGTTTTTATTTTTGGTTAATCTCCAACAGATTTATTATTCGCACTTAATTATTTCGCAGACCTTACAGTTTTTAAATATTGCCTAAAAAGCTTCGAGTTCTTTAAGTAATTGAATTGCCAAACAGAAAATATAGAAGAATGTCTACACTTGCAGACAAGGAACACATAACTGTAATTCCGGTTACATGGTACATACATATGATGGCCGTCTAAAACTTTGTATAAGATAAAAATGGAGGAGGCTTTTCTTAGCTTTATTGCGACAGGTGGGTACTGTAACTGTTTCAGACATCAGACACTCCATTTCCAACCCCTTTTACCTACTCTTACCGCTGTGCCTACATACATGTTAAAGTTAGTGTATCAGCATTAAACTATGGGCTAAGTAAAAGTTTTATTTGTACTAACCCCTTGGTTATTAAATTAGTGTGCCCAGTTGCTACTTTCTCTGTCATCATTATTATCTTTGAAGTTTTTTATACAACACAAATCGGTAGCTTATGTTCTTGGTAGTGTTATGTTCTGAAAGTACAATGCAATAATGTATTAATCCGGAACATAGAACTCGCACATTCTAGCACATTTTACAATGTTTCAATTTACCAATTGCATTCACAAGTTCATTTAATTCACTGATTCACTTTAGTATGTTGAGTTGCAGTGCAAGATTATTCTAACCACTTGTAAATAAGAGAAATTCTATCAAAATAATGGCAAAATTCAACTTTGTATGTCGCCTTACAACATGCTATCAATAATACCAACCGCGAATTCACTCTGAAAAAGAATTTTCATGCACCTGCACAGAGAACTGGACGCAACTGAGAGTTTTACACATTTGGAACGTGGGAGTGGAACATTGGAAGTTTTTTATATTTAATATTATTTATATAACATTTAACTAGCAAATAAGGTAATATAATATAATAAAATCATTCTTATTTTTGGTAAACTTGATTAATTATTCGAGAATACGACTTACATTTTGCACATTTAATACAAGTTTGTAGGGTCCGGCATGTCCTCAATTCCACTACTTTTTAAAAATTATATCTAATGCAGTTCCGCTTAGATTTTATGTTCTCAATTCCGAATGAAATTGCTCAGTTTTACTCGCGGCAAACCCCTGGCCAAACGAAATCGGCAGTAGTTACTAAGAGAGAGGCCACATTTCCAAGCGAAACGATCGAAAATGGAACCGTCAAAATTTAAATAGGCTGACTATTGAGTTTTACTTTTCGTTTTTGCAGATTCTTTGCGAACTAGCCCCTTAATACTAAAGCTATGGAAATTTTGCACAGAGTCTTATAACTACTGCATACTACTAATATTGAAGAATTGCCTGGATCAGAAAATGGAAGGTCGGAATAATCAGAAATATATGATATCCTAACATTTGGTAAGAGCCGTACTGTAAAGCTATTTTCGATAAAAAGGTCCTACAATGGGACTTCTCCGTGCAAGGGGGAAAGCTTACTAAGAGCCTAGAGAAGATTAGAGGAATAATATGCTTATCTACTACAGATTCGCCCAAATGGAGAGAACAGAAAAATATTCTTTTGTTGGTGAGGACTAAAGACAGCAGTCGATCTACTTATATTTTTGTGCTTCACTTAAAAAGTTGCAAGTTCGGCTAGCGTCTGTGTGAAAAGCACGCGTGACTTCCGCTCCCAATTATATGGACTGACCATTTTTGATCTAAAAGGACTTTCCCGGGCTTGACTAAGGGGGGTATATTATGTACCTACCCCGATGAGATCAAAGAATTGTAATCCAGCTCTATAGCCAGAGGATGAAAAGCTAATCCAAGACCTTAGGAACTGTCCATCGAGACCCTCGAAAGAGATCAAAGAGAAAAAACAACCCTACCCCAAACAATATAAATCATCCTTCTACAACAAGAGCTAACACACTTACTGAGTGAATTCTGGAAAAACACCAGAGGATTGATAAACTATGTTAGTGACCAAGGTACTTACTCTACCAGAATGCTGAGAGATCAAAAAAACTTTTTTTGTTACTCTTCGGGGCGACTTACTGTAGGTATTTTCGTTGGTTACCATAAGGTTTTCAAACTTACCCTGTGCCTTAAAAGCTTACTATGGAACTCTTCGAAGAAATATGAAGAAAAGCACTAACGAACCTAGAACCAAAGAACAAATGTACATCGAAAATTTATATGAATAAGTGGGAGCAGTCCACAAAATAGGATCTTCTGTCTGATCACAAATTATTCAATATTCATTAGATACTTTTCGCTGGGAAGTCATAGATATGTAACCTCCTTAAACATTTTCTTATTATAACACCTCTCCTCCTTCATCTTCTCAACAATCGCCTGGCAAGTCTTTTCGGATGACCCTTAGTCTTTCTAAGTAGTCAGCAGCCTGTTTATTTGTAGTACCACATATTTTCGCGACATTTAACTCTATTCTTTGAGTGTGAGTGAGTATTTTCGCCTGAAGGAATCGCACATTGTTTAGATGGTTTTTTGGTGCTATATTTGGTCATATATCTGGAGCCCAAATGTCCAGGCAAGTGCAACTATTGATTTTACTGAAAAAAACTTTGACAGTCCTCAGAGAAATATTAAAAACAACACAGAGTTGCTTTTAAGCTGCACCTATGAACAGCGGTAATGGAAATACAAGTGGCCCTTCTTTTTCATCCCATGCCAACTTAGGTAATGCTCTTAGGTCTCGATCGCTTAGTACTACCGTATTTTTATTTAATATAATAACTAAATTCTTATACTATTTTTATAACTTTAATTATTTTTAAGAACTATTGTAAGACCTTTTAAATAGATTTCTTATATTGAGTCAGTTATAGAAAATAGAAAATCGACCATAAATATTGAATTGGCTACTTTAATTATTTAATGTTCCATTTCCATACTCCACAATTGTATCTTTTGCTTTACAAGTAGATAAGTATATCTATACATAGAATGTTATCGATGTAGATAAGTCTGTATCGAATACCTTGTAGACCTTCAATGTAAAACAACGATATCAAATTGTTTTACAACTTAATTTAATTCGTTTGTTATTTTCCATAAACCAAACAAGACAATTGCACAAAAATCGCACACACACACTCACGTTTCTATGAAGCTTTATTTAAAGGTTGGTAAATATTTGCATTGTTTTATTACTCATACGAGGTGGGGGCATTGAATTGGAACATACAGTGGGCACACAACATAATTAATCATAGATATGTGCGTACACATGACATGAAATTTAAATCATAACTTTGTATTTGGTTTTGATAAAAAAACTTAATATTTTTCAGAAATTTTTCACATCCTAAATAAAAACTGAACTGTAACTATGACTATGGAGTATTACGAGTACCGAGCTAATGGAAAACGAATTCATTGTAATCTGGAAAAGAACAAACAGTTCCTCGATTTAAATAACCCTGGCGACTTACAGATAGCCCTAAAATTATTAAAAGACAGAATTGGTGCCAGCCTGCATATAGCACTTCATGACAAATCCTGCTGTGAGGATGACTTATTTTTAGGTCGATTTCTTTTTGTAAATAATGGCGACATCGACAATGCCTTTAACCAGCTGATCAGGTATTTAATTTTTAAACAACAAAATATTAGCTGGTTAAAGAATATGAGTATATTCGATACCAAAGTTCAGTTGGCACTGCGCGATGGCAATCCGCGAGTTCTGCGGCAGCGCGACAGGAAAGGAAGAAAAATACTCACCTTTATTGCCTCGAATTGGAATCCTCAAAAATATAGTTTAATTGATGTGTACAAAGCGTTTTTAATAACAATTGATGAACTATTGGAAAATATTGAGAATCAGGCTCTCGGATTTGTGGTTATTGTGGATTGGACAGATGTCACCATGAAGCAGGCGATGCACCTGACGCCAACAGTCTTAAAACTGATGATTGACGGCCTACAGGTAAGTTATTTGTGGATTATTTTAATGTTATTAAGGTACACCGTAAGCAAATTTGGTGGGTTTAGATAAGGTTTTGAATGGTATTTAAGGTTTCACGACTTTCAAATGGCAAATGGTTATCTGAAGGGGGAGTGCATTGAGAGCGAAGTAGCAGATGACAGCAAACAGCTGACTAATTTCTAAGCAAAAAGTTGTAGACGCAGCAGAAAAAAAACTTTGTTTATGTGCTCTACCTAAACTTACAACAGAAATTCATCATTATTTTCTGTATAGACTCGCGCTTTGGCCTAAAAGGGTTCCTTTTATTCCGTGGAAGAATTGAAAAAGTCATTTTTCGCAACAAGAACTAGAGCCACACTGTTGAATTCTTAGATTTTGACAGCTGTTGATACAAAACGCACGCTGTACTAGGAACTGGAAAGGGACTTTGTCAGCCCGAAATAACTGATTGCAAACTTCCGGGGTTTTTTTTTATATAGGAAAGCTAAAACATAGAATACATCTCCCTTTATTAAAAACTATTATTTCATTAATTGTTATATATACATTTTTCTTTTCAGGATTGCATTCCAGCCAACTTTGTGGCTATACACTTTATATCCCAGCCCTTTTACCTAGATGTGGCTTTAACAATACTTAAAAAATTCCTAACAGAAGAAATGCAAAATCGATTATACTTCCACGGGTCCAATTTGTCTACCCTTCACGCTCATGTAAATAAAGATGTCTTACCACCGGATCTTGGTGGTGAAGGTCCAAACATAACTACACTGGATTGGTATCACTTTTTATTAGAAAGTAGTCAAACCGGTGACAATTACAAATCATATAAGCTCAAAGAGGTCCTCCACTATTCCAAAATACCTAGTGTTAAGAATGGTTGACGAAAGTGGTTATTTTATTTATTTATAATGTTATACAACTGTAGGTACATTACTTACTATTATTTTATCAATAAAAGCAATTTCTGTGCAATTTAAAAATATAAATCTAAAAAAGACCGATCAGGTTCAAACTTATTTTCACATTTGTATAAGATCATTCAAAAATGCATACCATACTAGCAGAGTATTCATCTCTTTGGGTGAAAATGGGTTTTTAAATTAAATTGGCAGAAAGTTTTCTTTTCAAACGACTATCTCCAAACTAATTTTTGGAAGTTAAAACCCTGAAAAATACGCGACTTTAAAATTTTAAAAAGGCCACCCACCAAATTTAAAAAATGATCTGGCTTGAAAATAGCTATATTCGTCAAATGGTCGCGTCGTTAGGAAATAGTCGAAAGCCGATATCGATAGTTTCAGCAATGCTTCAAAGTATTTTGTTGATTTCCATTTACGGTCACATTAAAAACAAATCACCGGCTTATAAACATAAACAAATCGCGGAATGCTCGCGGAATGCACGCGGAATCGCAATAAATCAATTGGTCGTGGCGATTTCAATCGGTCAAAATGCACCGCATTGTTGCGTTGAATAATAATTTTGGAGATCAAGTGGAATATGACACAACTATTAGTGACAGTCAAATTGCAAAGGAAGCGCAGGTTCGTTTGTTGTCTTTTGTTGACTTTAAGTGGCCTTGCAAGGGATATGAAAGAAGCTTTAGTAACGCGGAATTGCCACACAAATAAAATACAAGCTATCATATGCTTGCAGGGTTAGGAAAAGCATCTGCTCTTGCATCATTTAGTCAAATTGAATGAGTATAATTAAAATATTCTTTTACAGGAATCTTTTGCGGAATCTGAGTACCTGCGTGGCATGTCCTTACTGTCTAAGAATGACCCCAAAACTGCCGGTTCTTTATTTATGCAATTGTTAAACACTGAAGTCTTAAATAATGTAAGTCTGGGAAATAAGTTTATAATTCAATGTAGGTAAGTATGTAGCGATCGCCAGGGAAGCTCGATTCTGGAGTTTAACTGGGCAGTTATCTGGGTGCTCTGTACTCAACCTTTTGACAAACGATTCTTCCCAACTGCTTTTAAGCTTACATGCTGTTTACATTTTCAGATATCCAAGGAGAACAAGAAACTGTGTGCCATTCGCTACAATTGCTTCAAGAATCTAGCGTACATAAATGAAGAATCTGAATGGTTTGATGTGGCTCTGTCAAACTACGTTTCGGTAAGCGCTTACAGTGTATAATTTAATAACAATTAATAATACTTTATATTCTTAGGCCGTGCAAATCGATAACACCGATACCACCGCCTTGTTTCGCCTGGGCCAATTGTCCCTGAAATTAAAACGCTTTGAGCTGGCCGAGTATGCCTTTCTCTCCTGTTTACAGCAAAATCGAAAGCATTATGCTGCTGCCAACGGAGTTCTCACTGTCTACATTAATCATAACAATATATTGGCTGCCTATGGAGTCACCATACAATTGATAAATCAGAAGCAACTATCGCCCTTGGTGGTGAACACCATTAATGATATTATTCAAAGATTTCCGAGCTTTTTGCCGATTTGCGAGCAAATGTATGGCACGATTCCCAGGGACTTTAACACTACTCCGAATAGCCCAATGATATTTAACACGTTTCAAAACGTACAGCATGACACCAATTCAGTGGTTTTAACCAGAGATTCTCCAAAACTGGAACTAAAGCATACTGATTTCTACAACACTGGCAAGCTGATTCTCTCCATCTTCAAGTACTTGACACAGAACAGTCTTTTGGGTTCGCTTTTAATATGTCCCACGGGAACTGATGATAATCGCAAGAGCTTGGAAACACACTTTCGTAACATTATGGAACTGTGTGGCAAATCAAAGGACAAATCTACTGGAGAACAAGATAATTCAAATGTGGAAATGCTGGACACTGCCGAAGAGAATGCAAAGTTGGATGATTTGGCTGAGAAATCAAAGCCAAAGAGAAGGTGCAGCGACTTGCGACTGCTGGAGCAATGGGGCTGGCACAAAAACCGAAAATATTCATCAAGAAAAAAGTCACAACAAGATCGTGTGGAGAATAATATAACACTTGGTGGATTTTTAAGGAAATCGTTCAACAAATTCATGGAGTAAGTAGAAGGATACCCTCCTATCTAAAAGACGTCTCTTATGGAGATTTATCTGATAAAATATGCCGAGAATGTAAAGGAACCTTTTCCTTGTATAGTTATTCCCTCGGGGGGATACAGGTCATCAACCCAGTTCTCAAATTAGCAATCCCGGCAAACATCAACATATTTTAATTCTAATTTCAGGTCCTCATTCGATGATATGGTCGAAATCAGCACTTCAAAGTACCTTGAGGAGTGTGAAATATGTAAACAAAAGTCCTCAGAAGAAACCGCTGAAAAACACATCGATCCACAGTACCATTTATTTCGTCTTACTGCAGAGGTGAGTTTCTTTTTATAGAGTAGTTCCCTAAAGTTAAACTTTTTCCATCTACAGGAAAACCCTTTGGATATTGGAAAGCTTATCTTCTTGTGGTTGAAATATATATCAGAATTGTGGGATGTTACATTACCCATTCAGATTAAGAATATGTATATTAATATGTTCCAGCTGTACATGTAAGTAAAGTCATTTAAACTACCTAAATTTGGGTATAATTCTTATTCAAATTTTGTTGATATTAATTGTCTTTTCGTATCCAGAGATCTATACGGCTTTCCAAAGTGGACATCTGATTTGTTTGATGTCTTAAATATTCAATTATTCTATTTGGAGGTTCAGTATGACAAATCCACGAAATCGCAAAGGTAAGTCTAATAAATGAGTACATTGTTCGAATTTATGCCCGCCACTCGCCTCTGTCTTGTGCGAGCTGGCACCAATTGGCATTAAGCTCACCAACATCTTTCCATCTCAGTTTCGTTCATCCCTGCTTAGCTCCTTTGCCCAATTTTTGTTTTACTGGATCTTCTTCATCCACTTCCAGCTGTTATTAAAGATCAGCATCCCCATGTGCTCATAGTACACCTCCCCCATCGACAGACCCGAGAAGCCTTACGGTATGATGACATACAGCCTAAACCCCCTTTTTTCGTATCTTGTGTCTCGGAGAGGTTCTTTGCTATTTTGACGGAGGTTGTGTTCTTTTCTGAACCAGCGTTAATATGCGTAAACTGCAGGGTCTCCTGATTGGAGCGATGTGTCGGTCCCCTCAAACAAACCTCTATATAGAAGGTGCGGCTACGTTTCCATTTAAGCAGTGTTAGGGGACGAATGACGCAATGATTAATTGAAGTTTTCAAAGCTTGGTAACGCAGACTCTTCCGACTCAACAAAAACATTGTACATCCCGTTCATTGTAAGAATCTATGAACCAAGATTCGAAAACAGAACCTTAGATTCCATAAGTAAAGGACTCGGTCCGCCGCTATCAGAACCTAATACTTTCCAACGGATTCGAACCCTCGGACCAAAACTTCTGTAGAGTTTTTGAGGTTTGCTGCCTTGCGGGAATTGGGGACGGCTAAATGCGTATTGCTAAAACGCGAAGCAGTACTTCGGACGACTTTTGTGGTTTCCCTTGTTTTGCCAAATTAAATAGAGAACACAATAGGAACCATAAACTGATTTACTCACACACGGAAACTGAAAATTCAACCATTTCTGGTTCAAAATTGATCTATATAGATAGACTAAAAGAACCCTTCATTACTTTTCCAGTGACCTACCACAATTCTGGATGAATGCGTTGGATAATCTAAACTTTATGTTTGGATGCGGCATAAGGAATTCGGATCTCTGTTTCGATGTATTTGTGCTGCGAATGTTGAATTTGGAATTTTTGAAATTTAATGCGGATATTGATAATCCAGAGCTGTTAAAGCAATTGGATCTCATACTGGAAATACTTGGCACAAAACCGCCCGATTACATCATTCATTTGCCCAACCTAAGCGCTTGCTGCATTACAAGGGAGAAAATGCTGTATACAAGAGCAGAAATCGAGAGGTAAGCACAATTGTTTTTGCAATACATTTAAATTATCACTCACCCATTTCACAGAAAGCGCAAACTGAAACAAATACCGATACTATTCAAGGCCCATCAATGGAGCGAAGTGTGTGAAAGTATCAAAGAGCAATTGGAGAACAAAATCAACTTGTGCGTGGATGCACTTGGATTGCATGACTATAGAATCCTTAATGAAATGCTATTGGAATGTCTGTGGAAGAATAAAGAATTTGAGGTAAGTTGGAAATATATAACGATTTTTGTAATAGTTTAAAGATTTTTCTTTTTCAGGAGTGTCTGACATACGCCGAGTCGTTTTTGCACTACTCTACCCAAAGTTATTTGCAGGAATTGAATGTTCTATGGATAGATGCTATATCTTATGCACTATCGTATATTGAAGCTCTCATAACCAGTCAGGGATGTGAAATAGGTAATAGGTGCTTAGGTATATTTCCAAAATTAACAGAAAACTAATCTTATTTGCCACTTTGGCTTATTTCCAGTTGATGCTTTAAAAGCTAATTGCTCGCGACTTGTTCAGGACATTATAAATATATTGTCCTGCCATTTTGATGAGGACATTGGAAAGAAACTGTCTGTTGCTGACGAAATAAGGCTCAGACGATCATGGGCGATATTGCATCAAATCTTATTGCGGTAGGTCCAATAGCACAAATATGGCATGTTGACTGAACTTTGCTCCATTTCAGGGAGGAGTACAATAACCAAAACTCAGCTGTAATCACCGAAGAAGAAGAAGAGGAGGGCAGTCTACCGATGTCGTTTATGCTACTGTTCACGGCTCATGAGTACATTGGGAAAAGAGAATCGTGCACACAAGACAACGGCGAGTTTTTGCTGTTCATAATTCAAACAATTCTACCCAATTTACACGCACCCATATACGATGCCTGCCGGAATCATGCCTTGGAATACATTGAGCAGGTAAACAAAATGTTTACTTCTATCGAGTGATAAGCTATTAAATTATATCCTTCTTTCAGATTACCTACTGCTTGTACGGCTTTCCGCCGAAAAAAGCGCGTTCACGTTACCTGGAAGATCACAACTCGAAGCCAGTGCCTTTAACATTGGAAAATGCTATATACGTGTTCAATATCTATGCTCCGGATACACTACCTGAGTTCAATTCCTACAAAGTGGAGTCTATCACCTCGGATATGGAGCAATTTCTGCACAAAATAATTGCCTTACTGCCAAAAGAATATGACATAGGCTCTGGTATTCAGGATGTAAACGCTTTCATATCAGGTTCCACAGAAGACTTAAGCCCGAATTCCTCCTCATCTTTGCGGCTGCCATTCAAAATCAAAAATATTTACTATCTATTGGCTGATTTTTATTTCAAATCTCGCGACTTTTCTAAAGCAATCAAGTATTATATAAGCGATTTGGCTGTAAACTTGTCACGATTTGATTCCTGGGCAGGAATATCACTGTCGAAAGCGAGCATGATTGAAACACAATTGAATGGACTGGATCAAATAGAGTAAGTACTGGTTTTATTCTTTCAAATTCATTTGGTTCAAGATAACAAATTTACTTTTCATTTTTTATAGCTGCTCGCAGTTTCTAACTGGATGTGATGATGTAATACGCTGTTTTGGAAAGTGTATTAGCCTGGTGCAAAACCACATATTGGTCTGGATTGAATATGGATCATTTGCGTACTTCTTAAGCTCTTTCTGTTCCAGAAAGCTAAAACTCTTAAGCTCCGATAAATTGCGAAGGTGCGTATTATCTTAAGCAATACTAAACTTAATAATGGGGCCTTTGGTATGTCTCTCTAAAGATGAAATTCCTACTGTCCATAGCTAAGGGCCAAGGGCACGGGTTTGATAGTATTGGAATGGAAATGGATGGATACTCAACAATAGACGCGGTATTTAAGCTGATTTCGATAGCCTCACGGAAAAGGGAAACTCTGCTTTCGATTGTGGTAAAGAACTTAGCGATTAAATTAATAGAAATCTTACACTCAAAGAGACACCACCTGGTATGCAGTAGGTACAGTTGACACTCTATCGAAGGAATTTGAAACACACAATGTAGTCAAAAACAGGGATCCATCATGTCACCGCTTCTCTTTGCTTTGTACTTAAATGACATTCACGAGTACCTTAAAGGTGGAGCTTTGTTTGGAAACACTGCTGCTGGCATTCTGGTTCTCATGTACGCGTACGATATCGGGTTTCTTGCGGATAAAGACCAGAACAGAAGGCTCCAAAAGCTAAACCACCATCTGGGGAATTGAGGCGAACAGACCAGTTGGTATTAAAAATCGACAAGAAAGTAAATCAACTGCAGCGACAATTATTTACTAGCAATCGATGCAGACTTAGAAGACGGCCATAGACGTTAGTCTAAGTCTGCGCCTTAGATATAAGGTTGTCAAAAAAGTCTTGCGGTATTTCCGCAAGCTTGTCTTTGCAAGCGCGTAGTTCTAGTTGTATTCGTCGCATCGGTTCACGGTAGAGCTTTTTGGAAAGCTCTTTTCACGCGCTAACACGTGTTTGATTTATTGTTGTTTGTTTTTATCGTTCGTGAGTTATAGCGTCGCAAACATGGAGCAAAATAAAGAGAAAATACGGCATATTTTACAGTACTACTACGATAAAGGCAAAAATGCATCTCATGCTGCCAATAAAATTTGTGCAGTTTATGGACCCAATACAGTTTCCGTTTCCACCGCACAACGATGGTTTCAACGTTTTCGTTCTGGTGCAGAGGTGATCGAAGATGCGCCACGGTCCGGAAGGCCTGTCGTCGAAAATTGCGATCAAATCGCTGAATTGATCGAAAGAGACCGGCATAGTAGCAGTTACAACCGTTATAAACCGTTTGAAGAAGCTTGGATTCAAAAAGAAGCTCGATGTATGGGTGCCACACGACTTGACGCAAAAAAACATTTTGGCCCGTATGGATGCATGCGAATCGCTTCTGAATCGCAACAAAATCGACCCGTTTTTGAAGCGGATGGTGACTGGCGATGAAAAGTGGGTCACTTACGACAACGTGAAGCGCAAACGGTCGTGGTCGAAAAGCGGTGAAGCTGCCCAGACGGTGGCCAAGCCTGGATTGACGGCCAGGAAGGTTCTTCTGTGTGTTTGGTGGGATTGGCAGGGAATCATCCACTATGAGCTGCTCCCCTATGGCCAAACGCTCAATTCGGACCTGTACTGCCAACAACTGGACCGCTTGAATGCAGCACTCATGCAGAAGAGGCCATCTTTGATCAACAGAGGCCGAATTGTCTTCCATCAGGACAACGCCAGGCCACACACATCTTTGGTGACGCGCCAGAAGCTCCGGGAGCTCGGATGGGAGGTTCTTTTGCATCCACCGTTTAGTCCGGATCTCGCACCAAGTGATTACCACCTATTTCTGTCCATGGCGAACGAGCTTGGTAGTCGGAAGTTGGCCACAAGAGAGTCCTGTGAAAATTGGCTCTTCGAGTTTTTATACTCTGTACCGTAGGTACATAGAGTATTATAAGTTTGTGCAAAAGTATGTAACATCCAGAAGGAAGCATCTCCGACCCCATAAAGTATATATATTCTTGATCAGCATCAACAGCCGAGTCGATATAGCCATGTCCGTCTGTCCGTCTGTTTGTCTGTCCGTATGAACGCACAGATCTCAGAGATGGTAAGAGATAGAGGTTTGACGTGTATGGGACATATGCTTCTTATGTCTGCAGGCAGATCAAGTTTATTTTCAATTTTGGCCACGCCCCCTCCCGCCCCAGCAATTTAGAAAAAACGTCATATCTCCCACAGTTTTGAAGATAGATGGCTTGTTCCTTCTGGACATATTTAGTTATTAGAATAACTTATCGATCCGCCAAAGGAATGAAGAAGATCGGATGAACGGTTTTCGAGTTATGATCAAAAGACAAAATTTCTTGGTACAGAGTATGTTATAGTCGGGCTTGACCGACTTTCTTTCTTGTTTGCCCTTGTTTTACCCACTAATTTGACGTGTTTGTTGTACATTTTCAGGGAAATCTTTTTAAAAGAAAAACGCGAGCGATTGCTGGACATAGCTAGTAATGGGTTTTCAGTGGCGGCCACCCTGCAGTCCTCCGATTTGGCAAACATGGAATCGTATGAAGAGAAATGGCTGTGTCAGTATATGTTGGGAAAAATTGCAGAAAAAAAAGGACTTCAACCGAATGGCATCCTCAATTATTATTTAACAGTAAGTCTTTTCTCTTTAATGCTCAGCTAAAAGCTCGGAAATTGAAAGTCTTTCTCTTATTCTCTTATATCTTTACCTTTTACAGGCATCCAATTTTCTCTACGAATGCAGCGCCACCTATCCCATCAAGATCAATCATAATAACCCCACAACGTTGTCTGTGGAAGCTTTGGAGATTTTCTATCGCACAAATGCAGCCATACTAAAATATTTGGAAAGAAACTCAACTGTTACCCGACAAATGGGGAATTATTTTAGGCGGGTCCTTAAACAACTGTCTAACAGCCCGTTTGCTTTCAATAAAGCTAAAATAGATGGTGAGTATCCTTTTGGTTTTGTAGCAATCGTTTGAAAGTAAACTAACTCACCTTTCCCCTTAGACACGTGCATCCTAGCTCTTAAAAGAAAGCCAACAGACCTACCTGATATGGGCAGCAGTAAAAAACTTGGTATTGATTTCATATCCAGACCAGCAAAGGATGAGGAACCAGAAAATCTGGTAAAGTTCGCCGAGGTGGAGAAAGGCCGCAGAGCCTCTGAGGTAAGATTTGGCAAAACTAATTAATATTTATATTCATCAGGAAAGGGCACAGGAGAGCTCGAAGTTGTTCATTTGTCAAGATGCGATCTAAGGCCCCCCGCACACAGAGAGCGGAGCGTAGCATATAGCTCCTCTAGCTCTGCTTCGCTCTGTTTTCTGGGTGCGGATTGCCTTTAGACAAAGAACATCTGCTGGTTTCGTTTCGTTTACTCTTGTGTGGTATATTGTCATCGTGCCGATGAGTGTGCACTAGGGCACTTGTGCAGTATAAACTCCATCTGCAGATTATAGAAGTTACAAGATAAGCTGTCGCCTTGCCATAGTTTTCAAATGGTTCTTTTCTCAGTTGCCGAAACTTCAGTTGCTTTCCAACAACATCATGCGGAATGTAACATAGCTTTGACCTTATCGGTGTGTTGAAAGCGACTTGATTCAATAATCTAGAAGAATAGATACTCTTTACCTACGAAAGTGTATGCTCAGTATGTATTTTGCTGATGAAATTCTGTTGCATAGTGGGTGGCATCGTCCTCGTTTGTTACACAGTCGATCGGTTTGAATGAATGCAGAATTCCAATGATCTGATTCTGAACTACAAAGTTTAAGTCATCCACATCTTTATTTTTAGCAGCTAGAATTGCTATTTTTGTGGTTAGCAATGATGTTCGGGAATACTTTTTGGATGAGCTCGTCTTTCGATGAGACGAAATTGCAAAAATTCGGTGGAAATGCTATCAATCCGCTCGATTCGTCGACAGGGACACGACCATTACCTATATTCAGCAACTGCTTGGAGAAGTCTTGAGCTGAAGGATCGTTCTGCAATGCAACTCTCATGTTAGCTGATAGCTAAAGTTTCTTCGCATAGCTCCACAGACTGGATGATTGGAGGCAAGCGTTTATTTGATCGGCAGGAGTCGATCTTGGAATGACTGGCAGTGCTTGGCGGAAATCGCCAGACAGTAAAATCATTGCGCCTCCAAAACATCTCGAGTTATTGCGCAGATCTTTTAATGTTGGGTCAATTGCTGCCAATGCGCGTTTGTGCGCCATTGTCCATTCGTCCCAAATGATGATTTTTGCCGGTTGTCGGTTGTTCAATATTTTGAAGGTTTAACGGCAACATTAACGCTGAATGAGCTGTACGACATCCTTCTAACAATGTGGTCGCTATTCCAGAAGAAGCAACTGCTACCGCAATGTCCGATCATTGACATGAGGAATGTCTTCCCAGTTCCACCGGGGGCATCGAAGAAAAATAAGCCACCATTTCCATCATCAATTGCCTTCATTAATGTATCATAGGCTACCCTCTGTTGAGGGTTCAAGAGGGGTACATTTGTTTGAACTGATTGGAGTAGTTCATGTCAATCATTACCAAAAAAAAACATATATAGTACCCGAAAGAGTTGACCGATTCGGACCATATTTGTTATCAGCCTTCCTCTATTCATGACGAACGTCTTTATAAAGTTTCATCCAAATCGGTTAAGTTTAGGTCAAGTTATGGTGCAGAAAAAGCCGTGGATGGCAAATTACGCGATCCCTGTGTGACCTACCAGATATAAACCACCTACGCTGTTACTACTACACTCACACGAATCGGTCCAGCGGTTTGGTAGGATTGAGGTATCAAAGCCATGTACGGAAGAATTTTATATATTAAGATATGGCGTTGTTACTGCCTTTCCGACATACTGTGAGACTTGCGTCTTCCTATAGCACCATTATAAGTTTTATGATACAGTGGGATACTGCAAATTTGCAGAGAACTCTATAGAGGCTACCTTTCAAAAGTGTCCAAAAACATACACAAACATTCCGTGAACTGTTCCACCATTATGCCCAAGGTGTTTAAACGGTCTAAACCAGATCGGTAGGGCCTGTGACCATTTTGCTCTCGCCTAAGCAGGCTGCTTATAATCTGTACCAAAGGTACATAGAGTATATTAAGTTTGTGCAAAAGTATATTACAGCCAGAAGGAATCATTTCCGACCCTATTCAGTATCTATATATATATGTATTCTTGATCAGCATCAACAGCTGTCCCTATCCCTATGAACAAGCGGATCTCAGAGAAGGTAAAAGATAGAGGTTTGACATGTAAGGAACATATGCTTCTTATACCTGCAATCAGAGGGTTTGTAGCTTCATTCATGCATTATGTATCGATCCGCCAAAGGATTGGTAAAGATGGGATGAATGGGAGTCGAGTTATGAGCAATAGAATGTTCGCTGCAGGAACGCAGTAGAAGCGATGCTTTCAGCGGCAACTGCAGCATCAATGTTCATACTGGGCATACACTTTCGTTTATACAGAGCTTATTAAAGTCGGACTAGAACAAGTTTCTTACTCGTTTTTGGATGGAGCTGAGGTTGAGTTGAGGTTGAGTTGATTTAAGTCACCTTTTTTTGGGAGTAACTTCCTCCTTCTACAGGGTTGCCCATATTCGACGAACCCATGTTTTTTTTAAAAAAATCAAAGAAAAAAATAAAAATTTGGCGGTTGGCAATCTTAATCATTTAATTTGTTCCAAGTAGATTTGTTTACATCAATTTTTGAATATGATATCTCTCAAATGGCCGCCTCTGGCGTTGATGGCGTATTGTGCCCTTTTTGCAGCATTTTCCATCGTTTTCGCCAACATTTCGGCCGGAAAAGCGGCTATTTCTTCACGAATGTTGTCCTTGAGCTCTTTTACGGTCCTAGGCTTGTTAACGCAAACCTTTGACTTCAAATATCCCCACAAGAAGAAGTCAGGCGGCGTCAAATCGGGCGAACGCGGTGGCCAGTCCAAATCACCACTTTTCGACATCAAACGGCCCGGAAACAATTTCTTCAGAAAATTGATTGTTATGCGACTTGTGTGCGGTGGAGCGCCGTCTTGTTGAAACCAGAACTGCCTCATACGCTTTCGACGAATAATTGGCATCACAAAATTGGTCATCATGTCGCGATAACGCTCCTGGTTGATGGTAACAGCATGGCCATTTTCATTTTGGAAGAAAAACGGCCCAATGACCGTTTTCGCACTAACGCCGCACCAAACTGTGACTTTTTCGTCATGAAGAGGCACTTCTTGAATCTCCTGAGGATTTTCAGTGGCGTAAATACGGCAATTTTGCTTATTTACGGTTTTCTTATTCACATTTTTTAATTTTTTAAAAGCACGTTGAGTTTTCACAATTGACTTGTTCTGTTGAATGTAAATTTCAACTATTTCAGAGCGCTCGCGTGGCGTGTATTGTTCCATGGTAAAAATCTGCTTGGACTGACGCTTCAAACGCGGTATGTCATTAAGCGATCTGACATCTCTGTCAAAAGTTATGGCGTTGCCAGATGGGTCCGTCGAATATGGGCAACCCTGTACATACATGTATATTAGTAGTGTGTGAGCTGAGAGCACGGAGTATTTTGCGTATTCCTTTTCGCTCTCTGAGTAAAATTAGTATGTATACTGCAAAGTGCGAGTGCGTCCGCTACCTCAAAGACGAAAGCCACATGCAGGTCGCTCAAAGCAGAGACAATCAAATTTTGACATCCGCTCAAAACAGACACCAGTCACAGAAGTACTAGTACGAAAACAAGAAAGAAAGTCGGTCAAGCCCGACTATAACATACTCTGTACCAAGAAAATTTGTCTTTTGATCATAACTCGAAAACCGTTCATCCGATCTTCTTCATTTCTTTGGCGGATCGATAAGTTATCCTAATAACTAAATATGTTCAGAAGGAACAAGCCATCTATCTTCAAAACTGTGGGAGATATGACGTTTTTTCTAAATTTCGGTGGCGGGAGGGGGCGTGGCCAAAATTGAAAATAAACTTGATCTGCCTGCAGACATAAGAAGCATATGTCCCGTACATGTCAAACCTCTATCTCTTACCATCTCTGAGATCTGTGCGTTCATACGGACAGACAGACGGACGGACGGACAGACGGACAGACGGACATGGCTATATCGACTCGGCTGTTGATGCTGATCAAGAATATATATACTTTATGGGGTCGGAGATGCTTACTTCTGGATGTTACATACTTTTGCACAAACTTATAATACTCTATGTACCTACGGTACAGAGTATAATGAGTGAGTATATCATTTGACTAGACATTTTGAGTGTCGAGTGGTACTGCGTACGCTTTTTCAGCGAGTGTACAGGCACTCGTGCAGATCTCTGGTCTAAAGGCAGCGAAAGGGCCAGTACCAGTTAAGAGACTAGCTGGAGCGTAAATAGCAGCTAGCTAGACTGAAAGGTAGGTGACGGCAATCTAAGAAAGAGCCCTCGATTCGGCCCCTTGATATGTCGTCTGCATTTCCACAGGTCAAAGCCTCGGTCCTGCATTATTATCAAGTCTCTATGTCGATTCCCCTTGCCCGACCCATTAAAATGCAAGCCATTTCCCCGACTAAATATGCCATCGGTTTATGTTGTATTTTTCTTTTGTTTTTTTATAAATATCTTACAATCTGAAATATCTTGTGGAAATTGTACGTACATGAAAATGTTTCGATACTTTATGCGTGTATAAGTTTGTTGTTGTTGTTTTATAAATAAAATAAATGCATTATTTCGGGTTGCTTATTTTGATGTGTCCCTCATACCAAGTCCTTAAGCGATTCGATATGTCTGTAAATGTTGGACGTTTCACCGACTGCTCATGCCAGCACTCAATCATTAGAGAGTACACGGCAGTGGGACAGTTTTCTGGGCAGGAGAGTAGTTGTCTTGAACGGATTAAGTTGATGACTTCTTGATTGCTGTAGCCGCAATATGGCTGAAAGAAGATGCATGGTATTGACATTTGTTTACAAGGAGCAAACTCGAGAGTAACCCACCTGCATGCCGTAGCTATATATTTCCCAAAGAACCACTCCAAATGACCAGATATCGCTCTCAGTTGTAAATTTTCCATATAGAATAGACTCCGAGGGCATCCAGCGAACGGGCAGTAGGGATTTTGATTGAACTCTAAGAACATGGTAAAGTCATTTAGTCATTGTAGTCCATATATAACTCTATATTAGACGCACCTATAGTAGTCCGAGCTGTAGATATCTCTTGACAAGCCAAAGTCTGAAATTTTCACCACCAATCCTTCGTTGACCAAACAGTTGCGTGCTGCCAAATCGCGATGGACATAATGATGCGCCGATAAGTACTCCATGCCCTCACTTATTTGCATGGCTATTTGTAGGAATTCCAGCTGGGACAATGATTTACCATCATTTGGTGAGTTGGAGATCAAAAACTCGTGCAAATCCCCATTGGCCATGTATTCGAAGAGCATGCAGTAGGGCTCCTTGTTGAGAACCACTCCCAGTATGCAGACAATATTTTGATGCTTCAAGTCCGAGATCAGTTCAATTTCCCGCTTGAAATCCTGTTGAGTTTTCATCGAGGCGTTTTCTTTCAAGGCCTTGATGGCCACCGTTACGGTTGTCTTGTTCAATTGGGTCAGCTGTCCCTTATACACTTTGCCAAAAGCTCCTTCGCCTAGTTCCTCCAAAAACTCCACATCCTGCAGTGTAAAGTGGGGAATCCTTAGCAGGGAACTTCTCTCCGTGCCCTTGGAGCTGAGCGACACATGATCCAAGGCATTGCCCAAGCTCACTCTGCCCATATCGTGATTTGAGTTGAGCTGTGAGTTTCCATAGATGTTTTTGTCCGCATTGGGAGTGTTGATCTGAAAGAAACAAGAATTTCCATTTGGTTTAAGGTAAACCGAATTCGGTTGCTCGACTCACATTTTGTATGTTCCTCATTCCGTTATGCATGGAGGTCTTCCTTCGGAAAATGACGATTGCCACAACTATAATGAATACGGCAACTATAACTCCACCAGTTATGGCCACAATGTTGAACCAAATTTTGTCCGCACATTTAGGAATGTTGCAAGGTTCCATTTTCCTTTCAAGCGAATCATCCACAAAACACCAGGGCGTACCCTCAACACTTCCAGGGTTTCTAAGAGAAGAGAAGCATATCAAATGATTTGGTTTCATTCTTAGTTAGTTAGTGAAAGA
This sequence comes from Lordiphosa fenestrarum, assembly GCA_035044985.1. Taxonomy (NCBI): domain Eukaryota; kingdom Metazoa; phylum Arthropoda; class Insecta; order Diptera; family Drosophilidae; genus Lordiphosa; species Lordiphosa fenestrarum. The sequence goes on from JAWNNO010003552.1 coordinate 76,648, forward strand.
AAATTAAATTTATAATGAAAATGGTCTAAAGGTTTGGTAAATTTAAAGCAGCGGTGGGCACGCTTTTGCTCCAATTGGTTCTAGCGTGGATTTTCAGCCACTTGCGAACTTCAGACGCATGAGAAACTGCCCTCGCTTTGATACGTCGCTTCGAAGTGAGTTACAACAACAAAATCCAAGCGTATCATAGTGCGCAGGCATAAAATCAGACGGCGCGGCAAGTGCTGTGTGCGTGACTGAGACTCTCTGATGAGTTGTTGTGGCTAAACTGCTTCCAAATTCAAATTTCGTGCCCACTGCTGCTTTAAACCGTTCAAAACGCTTCAAAAAATGGAGGTAAAATGTTTTGAACTACATATAAAGCAAAGAAATCGGTCCTTGGACGTTTTGATGCTTTCGAACCGTGGGATTGAAATTTCTAGCAGATTTTTAGAGGGTTCGAAGTACTAATTGTGGCTATTCGAGACCCAATGCTCCTTTCAAGCTTAAAAAATGTATATGTGTAAGGCAGAGATGCAAATCCATAGTGAGCAAAGCCGTTAATACTCGGAAGCCGAGCTGTGTCCATACAAAAATGCAAAAAGCGTACAGCTTCAAACAATTTGCAGCTTTCCCACTTTTCCTTAAGCAAAACTAAAGCATGCACTGGTCTCTACAACAATTATGATGCTTATTTCGTAGACTGTCTATATTAAAGGAACATGCAAAACGACTTGAAGTTTGACAACATCAAAATCAGCTGATTAAAGGAGTGGGAGGCTCTTGAAACAGTATTGTACAGATAAACCAAGATATACGTGCAGTGTTCGTGAATTTTTGGAAAGACTTAAGCCAAATATATTACAGCCATAATAATCTGCTAGCAGCAGAAAACCCGTTGCTAAACTGCTGCAGGAATGTTTGTTGTAAACACTTTTAAATTTGTTCATTTAAGTCCGATTTCTGGAATGCACCGGTGTCGCAACACCCCAACTGTGCCACAATGAGAGGAATACTTACCCTTTGTTTTGTATGTTTCACCTATCTAAAACTTTCATACTAGAAGCTTGTAATTTTAGCTCTCAGCGTGGCACAGTTGGCGTTTTGCGACACCGGTGCATTCAATAGGGAACAGGACCAGGCATATGTGTCTAAGAAGTGCTAAATAAACATAACACTCGACATACTATAAATGTACACCTGATGGCACATTTCTGATAACAGATACGTGTTGAGTACACGAAACTTATCTTTCAATATACTGGAAAAAGTCTCATTTCGTTGCCCTGTGTATTCCTTAGCAACGGTAACTTTTCGATCATCTTGGTACACATACCTGCAATAGTTCTGCCCTATAAGCTCCGGAAAGTCAGATATCTCTTTCATCAGCCAAGACCATCTCAGACATGGTTTGCCAGACACTGACACATTTGTGATTCCCCTATAGCTGGAACCATCCTCCCAATAGCAATTTTCCGTTTCCACCACATCAATTGTGATTCCCAACGACGAGCAATCTTTGTGTTGTGGCAACTTTTGGCACTCCTCGACCCCAACGACACCAATCACGGGATGTCTTTTCGCTATAGCATATTCCTTTTGGCACAGCTCATTTTCCAAGAGTTCGCACTCTTCGCGGCAAATGCGCTTTAGGTTTTCCGACTCTCTGGTGGGTGGATATTTACTAGATATTTCGCTGCTGAACACATCGTCATAGATAAGCGGCGATTTACGTTTCAGAAATATATTTAAATTCTTGGAGGGTTTCGTTGTGAATCGTTTCTTGCGCGTGGAGTTTTTGTACCAGTTGGTGTTTGAGGCGACATTGGCAAAGTACAATAGGTTGGTGCGTTCCGGCGTGCGACAAATGGGTAAGGAGCTGTAGCATAAACTGGGCAGGGCATACGTTCTGCAATTGGAGTTCATGTCTCTGAAAGTATGTTCAAGTGTAGAGTATGTAGAATATGTATATATAGAGCAAATCATCAACTCACTTTGATTCTTTGACAACGCCATAGGCGGCCTTCAAGCGTTCCTCTAACTCGTTCATGGTGAAGTTGGGTGATATAAAAACGTGTAGATTTTTGAGAAACTCTTGGCAAATGGTGCCATTGTAGAGATGACATATGCCCGATGATTGTTGGAATCTATAATGCATGACATTGAGTAATTTACTCTTCTTGCGACTTACACGGTATTTTTATACTCTGTACCGTAGGTACACAGAGTATTATAAGTTTGTGCAAAAGTATGTAACATCCAGAAGGAAGCATCTCCGACCCCATAAAGTATATATATTCTTGATCAGCATCAACAGCAGAGTCGATATAGCCATGTCCGTCTGTCCGTCCGTCTGTCTGTCCGTATGAACGCACAGATCTCAGAGATGGTAAGAGATAGAGGTTTGACATGTATGGGACATATGCTTCTTATGTCTGCAGGCAGATCAAGTTTATTTTCAATTTTGGCCACGCCCCGTCCCGCCCCCGCAATTTAGAAAAAACGTCATATCTCCCACAGTTCTCAAGATAGATGGCTTGTTCCTTCTGGACATATTTAGTTATTAGAATAACTTATCGATCCGCCAAAGGAATGAAGAAGATCGGATGAACGGTTTTCGAGTTATGATCAAAAGACAAATTTTCTTGGTACAGAGTATGTTATAGTCGGGCTTGACCGACTTTCTTTCTTGTTTTTATATAGGAACCGGCCTAAGCCGCCTGATACACAGTTGTTGTACACACATACCCATAGATTTCAGACTCTAAATTGCTGGCATGCGCATCCTTATTCTGCCAAATCAGCAACAAAGCAACGGCGATTAGTGTACAATGCAAATGTTTAAACATTTTACACCCCCTAACTGAACACATTTTCATTTATTTCGTAATATTCTCCAGATCACATCGACGTGTTGTAGTTATTTTTATTTTTGTGTGCGTGTTTTAATGGAAGCAGGAAGTTTTTCTGTCGTTTACATTTTCAACCCCATAGAGTAATGGGCTGGTTGGAGAGTTGCCATCCAGTTGGATTTAACCATGTCCTTCGCGCATGTGTTGTGCACACACAACAAGTATGCATGTGTGTGTATGTACATATGTCTGTATGCAGTTCAGTGGTAAATACTTTTAATGTTGTTTTAGTGCATTTATTAACTCTTAATCGTCACATTCTCAAAAAAGAAGTTCAACCTTCTCAATGAACTGTGAATTTTGGTCATCACACTTGCCCTACTTTTAGGGGTTGCTTATGTTGCTAAGGGTAGATCGTGCTGTCACCTTATCGATTAGTTGTTTAGAAAAGTAAACAGAAAAAACACGATTGGTTTATGGCTTTATGCTTTATAGTACAAATCATGAAGTCAGTTGAACAAAACACACTTTATTTGTGTTCGCTTTTGTATTTGGCGCCTTGGCAACTGTTTCCGGTGTGACCAGATTCCATTTGACATTCCCATTGGAATGTTTGACCATAACCTTACCTAAAAAGTGTTTTGGTTTTTATACCCGTTACTCGTAGAGTAACAAGGGTATACTAAAGACGTGCAAATGTATGTAACAGGCAGAAGGAAGCATCTCCGATATCATAAAGTATATATATTCTTCATCAGCAGCAACAGCCGAGTCGATATAGATATGTATTGGTATAAGGTGTGCGAAATAAGTCACCTTACAATAATATATTTTTCGATTAAAGGCCTGTATCCAGCACTGCGGAAAATTCCTGCCACGAAATTGCTATTTATTTTGAGTGTGTGGAACCCAATTGAAACAAACTGTCAAGCGGAGCGTTCTGTGTCTCTCTCTGTTCTCTATATTCAAGCGTTGTTACAGTCAGTCGCTAGCAAGCATTTATAACATTAATGAATTTAATAATTTTTAACATAATATTCTTTATTTATTTGTGCAGCAACACTTTCCCAAGCACTTTTCACAGAAATGTTGTCAAAATGCTTTTTCTCTGGGATTAGCCAAAGACATGGTCGTGCCTCCACTGCTTTTATTAAAGCTATCTTCTCGTCCCGTTGAAAATTATCAGTCCTTTTTTTGCGCACATTGATTGCCTCCGTCTTCTGCCTAATCACTTCCAAAATAATTGTCAGCAATGTATTCCTGGCCTGAATATCAGCTGTTTCTCGTTCCACACACGCTTCCGAAACGCCGCTATTGATACGCCGCTATCTATACAAGAGTGGATTTCGTTCGTGTTGCTGGATACACAACAAACGAAAAAGCAAACTAAAAATTCCTGGCACAGTTCTTATACTCTGTACCGAAGGTACATAGAGTATAATAAGTTTGTGCAAAAGTATGTAACATCCAGAAGGAAGTATCTCCGACCCCATAAAGTATATATATTCTTGATCAGCATCAACAGCCGAGTCGATATAGCCATGTCCGTCTGTCCGTCTGTCTGTCTGTCCGTATGAACGCACAGATCTCAGAGATGGTAAGAGATAGAGGTTTGACGTGTATGGGACATATGCTTCTTATGTCTGCAGGCAGATCATGTTTATTTTCAATTTTGGCCACGCCCCCTCCCGCCCCCGCAATTTAGAAAAAACGTCATATCTCCCACAGTTTTGAAGATAGATGGCTTGTTCCTTTTGGACATATTTAGTTATTAGAATAACTTATCGATCCGCCAAAGGAATGAAGAAGATCGGATGAACGGTTTTCGAGTTATGATCAAAAGACAAAATTTCTTGGTACAGAGTATGTTATAGTCGGGCTTGACCGACTTTCTTTCTTGTTTCTATATAAGGACATAACAAAACGGTAAACAGCAACAACATTTAACAAGAACAACACACAATTTCGGTTTCAGTATTCACATTCTACATACCTTTGCCTTCAATTTCCATATTTTACATTAAATGTTTAACAACAGGTTATAATTTGGCAAAAACTTAAAGTTGAGTGACCGTTTCTCGTTTTTATACACCCTGCTAAAAATCCAGGGCTGCACTGATATCAAAACGATTAGTGGATTCAATATGCCTACAGTATGCTCTTTAAGAATAGTTGATTAAGATCGCGATTTGTTTCCATAAAAATGTTGAATTTATGCCGCCCAAACTGAAATCTTGGTTCGTACCTTGGTTCAGTCCATGCTTTATTCAAGTTTATATAGTAATCGAACTGAAAACGACACAAACTGTGTGGCTATTGTGTTGATTTTGGGACGAAAGTGATTTGTAGAGCACATCACTTGGGTGGCAAAAACTAAAAGTTTCAACGAAAAAACTATGCTGATTTACTGCACTTCACTTGAATAGGTTAATCATCTCTCGTTAAAAAGAAGTAAGGGCGCTCTAGTCGTGGATCCCGACTCTAAAATACTCCGTACCCTTTAATTTGTGTGTTTTTAGTCACTTTTATTATGGCGTTTCCGTTGCAATCTCTTGGGAGCTTGCATTCTAAGTCTATTTTGGACTAAATCAAAGATATTTAGTAGTTGAATAAAGATTGTGCTTTTCTTAGAGTTTTTGGCACACCCAAAGAGAGATGTGCTTTCTTTCGGAGTAACTCCCTGTTTAAGGGTGGTGAACAGGCTCTGCTTGAAGTTTTTATTCAAACTTGTCTACTAAACAATCCACCTTCTTTATCATTTATCATTCCCTAACACTTGTTATACCCTTGCAAAGGGTATTCTTAATTTGCCCAGAAGTTTGCAACGCTTAGAAATATTCATTTCCCACCCCAGAAACTATATATGTATATTCTTGATCAGGGTGAGTCGATTGTGCTTTGTACGTCCGTCTGTCTGTCTGTTTCTACCAGAGCGGGCAAACAAACGAAACGAAACGTTTCTGAATCGTTTCGTTTCTTTCTTTGCACAGAGCGAAATACTAACAAAACCCGAGAAAAGTAACTGTAACAAAAAATGAGTTCTGTTCAGTTTGCGTTCGTGAGAGCAAACTAAACGTAAAGCGAAATGCTCTCATCTTGATTTGCGGACAAAGGGAATCGGAACGATATGCAACGAGCGCGAATAGTTCGGAAACGTTTGCTGCTCAATTTGTATTTGTATTTGTATTGTTGTTTTTTTTTCTGTTGCTTACTTCTTTGTTTCTCTCAGCTTTGTTGTTTTCGTTTCCCAAACGTTCCAAGGCAGTGCAGCTGTTGGGAGAACAATATTCCAATCGTTTCGTTTGCGCTCTTCGGCAATATAAAGTTAGTTAATAGAGTAACAGCTACAAAACATATGAATCGTTTCTTAGCTTTCGCGAACGGTTCGTTAAACGTTTCGTTTGTTTGCCCGCTCTGGTTTCTACGCGAACTAGTCTCTCAATTTTAAGGCTATCGAGCTGAAATTTTGCACAGAGTCTTCTTTTTGGCGGCACACTACTAATATGTTGGAACCGACCGGATCGGTTGACTATATCTCATAGCTCCCATAGGAACTATCGTTTGGAAAACTAGTTTTAGTATGAAAAACTTTTTTCTTTTCAATGGAAACGTCTCCAAACTTTGTAATCGTAGATTTTCTATCTTTTTTTTATAATTCTACCAAGTTTTATTAAAATCGGACAACTATATGTTATAGCTGCCATACAAAAGATAGGTCTGAAAAACAGTCTTAGTTAGAAAAACTTTTCGGTTTTTAATGGTAGCATCCTGCAATTCTGTATTGGTTTGTTTCTCGTGCTTTTACATAGTTTTACAAATTTTTGGCCAAATCGGATGACTATATCATAAGCTCCGATACGAACGATCGGTCCGAAAATGGGAAAAACAGTATTTTTTAAAAATATTTAAGCGAGGGTATAAAAACTTCGGCACAGACGAAGTTAGCTTAGCTCTCTCGTTTAAATATAAATTAAATACAAATTATTCAATTTTTCAGGAGAGCAGAGCAACCGGAACGATTACAAGCTCAACGAACTCATCCTCATCGTTTTCCAACGACGATTCAGAATCCGATGTTTCAGACAATCCATCGGAAAACTCCTATTATACCGAACTACAACTGGAAAATATTTATAAAAAAGTAATTAGCAACCTGGAGGAGTGCGTTATACGATTCCCAGAGCATTACAAGTCCATTTATCGCCTTGTATCGTTCTACATAAACGGTCCGGAGAGGGTTCGAAATCTGAAAATATCGGAAAACCTGCTGCTGCATCAATACAAAACCACACTGGGCAACACAATCAATGGTCTGTTCTATGATCGAAAGACGAGCAACATATTTAATGGCGTTTGGAGGATACCTTCGTCGGAAATTGACAGGCCGGGCAGTTTTTCCACACATCTGGTCAAGTGCGTGGACATTTTAATTAAGTTGTTAACCATTCAATCGAATTACAAACTGTTGATTGACATCATACTCCAACTGCAAAGATCGCCGGACAACGACAAGTGAGTAAATTCTGTATAAAAACTTTCTTCAACTAATTTTGTTCCACTTCTGGCAGACGTTACATAATGGACTCAGATCGCCTCCGGCTCTTTGGGGCAGCCATCAAGAGTTGCCAGGAAATTCTGCGTAACATTTTGATGCAGAATGTGGCCAAAGGAAACGATAAGGAAATACTTAATCTTCTAATAGAAATATATAAAATACAGAAGAAGTGCTACAAATACGTAATGCAAAAGGAGACCTGGTTCACGACCATTTTTGTGGAAGTTTATTTGGCCTACATCAAGAATAGAGTGACAACGTTGCCCAGCAATGTCAACTACGTGGATCTGGCCATGAAGCTTTGCCACCAGGAAATCAATCATCAGAAACATATTGAAAGACAGCATAAGGCGTTGACAATGAGCGCTGAGAGTAGCACAAGTAGCAGTCAGGTGGGTGTTTTCATTGGCTTCGTTGATTGATTTTGAGATACAAATGATAGATTAACACATTTCAGTTGCCCACCAATACCAATCCTACACAAATGGAGCCCATCGATATCTCCCAATACAAAGCGATGACGGAAAACTTTACGTCGGCTCTACAATTCAATACACAACATTTTAGTTCCAACATCAATCAGGTGAGTCTATTGAAGCAACCCAAGGCAGGCATCATCTGTCTTGGGAAAACATGTTTAGACACAGAGATGTGGAAGTAGCAGCCATTTGGAACTTGTACTACGTCAAGCAACACACATGGAGATTGGCTAACTCCGAGGAAGTTCTACAGGCTAGCGAACTGCACCCCGAAATATTGCTTTCCATGAGAGAACAATGCTTGAAACTGATTCTCAAAGATGCTTTTAAGAAAAAGTGTAGGATGAGGGAATCGGCAAGTGTTAACTTAGACTGGAATTAAATGAATTGTCAGAATAAGGCAAGAAATATGGCTTAGGGAGTTGCTACAAATGGTAGATCCATGAGTATTGCACATATTCTTTATAAATATCTAGAATTATAGATGCCCAGAGCCAGCTTTTGGCTGCGTACAAGAAACTGAAAGAAGAAACGAACTATTGCATGTTGATGAGTCTTGTGTGTGTGCTCGTGGCTGTCTGAGGCACACGAACATCTACGCTGAAGACAACCCATACAAATATGGTGTAGTGTTCGATATTGCAACAGGGATTTGAGAGAAAGAGAAGATAGAAAGCAAACGAAATGGTGGCGTGGAGAGTGGAGAAAGAGAAGTTAGTAAGCAAACGTAGTGGTTGCGTACATCAACAACAACAAATGTGCGCTGATCTCATAGGCCGTGGGCACCGCTGATCAAAATCAGCTGGACTCCTCTTCGCTTTCATCAAAAATATGTGCTAATTGTTGCCTTAGACTCTATGAATTCAGCTTCAAAGCAAAACCTTGGCTTGATCTATCTAGAAACCGGTCTAGGAATCGAATTTCCAATAGGTTCGAAACTCGAATCTTCTCTAGAATTTCAGAGATTTGGTATCTCTAGATATATAGTATACTATTGATACTATTGATATTTTTTACAACAAAATATGAATTTTGAAATTATTCTTAATCAATATCGAAAGAAATAATCGATAAATAGGTAGATAGTTTTTAAATACAGGGTGCGCCATATAAAGTGTCGGTATCAACCGATTGCTTTTGTTAGACATGGAATTTCGACCATGGAACGCTTCACACCAAAACAACGTGCCGAAATAGTGACGCTGTTCATCGAAAATAATCGTTCAATTGTGCTAACAAATTTTGATGACCGATGAGGCCCATTTCACGCTTTCTGGTGGTGTTAATAAGCAAAATTGTCGCATATGGGGCACGGAAAATCCACACCGCATCCATGAAATACCTCTACACGTCCCTGGACGCCTGGTATCAAAAAGAGGCGATGCTGACTGGCCACTCAGATCTCCAGATTTGACCGCCCCAGACTTCTTTTTGTGGGGCTATTTAAAAAGCAAGGTTTACGCCAGCGATCCACAGACCATTGAAGAGCTTAAGGCCAACATTCGAGCCGAAATCGCCACTTTATCGACTGAGACGCTCGAAAAAGTGATGGAAAATGCCGCAAAAAGGGCACATTTCGTTGTGGCCAGTAAAGGCGGCCACTTGATTGATGTTGTGTTCAAAAAGTAGTCGAAATAAATTGTACAGGACCAAATTAAAGGAACAAGATCAACATATAGCAATCGGTTGTTTGTTTTTATATTTATTCAGTGTTGCCATACCGACACTTTATATGGCGCACCCTGTACTTATCCAGCAATTCTAGTCTCTAAAGCCACACTGATAAGATGATGATGAGATGATCGCTCATTTGCAGCTTTAGATGTTCAAATAGGATGCTTACTGATTCCACGGTAATTGGTACAAACTGCGGGATCTTCCTTTTTTGAATGCTTACCACTAACCCAACACCAAATAAACAATCAAATGCAACATTCCTGAAGACCCAAAGTGACTCGTAATTTTGTTATATTTCTTTTCAGGATAACTGGAACATTCCGGAAGATATCCAGCAAATATTCCAACCATCCTCAAGTTACACACAGTCCGACCTCTAAAACCAAGATGGGGATAAAAAATATACTTCGTTTTTGTTTATTATTGTAATTCTAATTTAATAAATGTTTTAATAGAAGCAACTGCCTTCAAAGGAACAAGTGAGCAAAGAGCAAACCAAAGTCACTAAACAGGGGCACGCAATACAGATTACTTGTGATTTGATGAAAACAATGGGATAGCTTTGGTTGAAATCATTGGAAGGCGAGGAAGTTAGGGCATACCTCTAGGTGGTCAAAGGAAATGATAGAAAAATGTTTAAGAAAAGGATTAACCGTCCAAAGCCAGGGCCAAGATATTCAATTCAATTCCGATTCCATGCAATTTGAAAAATGTTCAGCCATTTGCCAAGGCAACATTGAAAACCTAAAACTAAGCTGTTCAATCCATTCTTTCATTTCATTTCTTTCATTGAACTTGAGTTGAATTTGAACGAAGATGTGGTTCCAAACACAGCCAGGGCTGAAGTAATAGGCGAACAGAAATCTACAGAAGGCAGCCAGCTGCAATTAAAGTAAATTAGTTTAATTCGTGTGGCATACTTTCAGGCAGGGTCAGATAAATTGATTTGTTGAAGGCCCCCTGAAAGCATGCTATAAAAGCGAGCCGTTTAAATAGCGTGGCATACTTATGGGCTGAGCCAAAATTTAATTTGTAATGACACCCCAAAAGCATGCCTTGAAAATTTCCATTTTAAGCAGCCGTTCACCTTCTGCAGGTTTCTGTTCGCCTATTACTCCAGCCCTGCCCGTGTTTGGAACCACATTTCCGTTCAAGTTCAACTCAAGATCAAACTTTTCCAACTAATTTTTAAAACTGCAGCAGAAACAAAGGATTGAACAAGAGTTGCGATCTGTTGCCACAGGATAGTTTTAAGGATCTAGGGATATCATCTTGTTATACCGCATGCTGCTCAAGATTGGAGTTGGTTTGGAAAGACAATATCCGGAAAGGTATCGACCATTGAAGGAAGCTCTGAACGCCTTGGAGCTGTCACGGGTGAAGGCGTGTCGTGGCACGTGGGCAGCGTTTTCACCTCTGATCTCTCTCTCTCTCTGAGATTTCCTTGAAGAACGGCGTTCTGTAATCTTTTTGTCAATGAATACTCCTCCATTGTGGTTTAATCGATATTTATTTTAAACAATACTTATATAAATATACATAATACATACAAATATAATGTTTATATATTCATATATACATATATTTATTTATTTGTCTATTTGTAGTTTATAATTCAAAATAGAGAAGGAGGAATCTGTAACTTGCGGGCTCTTCAAGGTTGGCTTTTGGTTGTCGGAAAATATTTACAAAGAATTGTACAACATTTAACAGAAATCATAAAGATGCATTCATGTTTTTATATACACTCGCACTTTCCATTTACACATTACAAACTTTGGATGAAGAGGAGGATGAGTCCGATTGATCAAAGTCAATTTTTGCATACGAATTGCCCGTTTCCGAAGCGGCGGCCACTGGCGGAGATTCACAGGAGCCTCGCTTGAGACCTTTCGGTCCCACTTGACCGCCACTGCACTGCGGCAGATCTAGGCTCGCATAGTAGAGTTCCGGCTGCGATATGCGCGACGGTGGTCGTGACGTTGAATTCAGATCCTTGGCTTGCAGTATATTGGATAGGGAGTCGGCAGCAGCAGTGGCGGCGGCAGCGTCGGACACCTTCAATTCGGTTGTTATAAAGGTTAAATTACATTTTTGGGTAGGTTGGTCGGTGGGCACATTCTCCAGTTGCTTGAACATTCCCCTTTGATTCCGTTTGGTTGATATAAGCGAGCTGTCGCTCTTAATCTGTAGAATCTTGTAGCCACCACCCTCGTGGTGGTCGGCTGGCTCCGTTGATTTAGTTACATTTTGTGTGTAGTCCTCGTTGCTAATTGAATGTATCAACTTCTTCTCTTCGGTTGTGGGGCTGCTCAGCTCCAAGTTGTTGTTCTTATTTGTCACACGAATCTTTTCCTCAGCCTTGGGTGGGGGATTGTTCAAGTCTAGTTTGGGGACCACCGCCTGCTGCTCCTCCATGGTTGGCAGCAATCTTGTAGTATCGACTTTGGTGTCAATTAAAGTACTTTTGATCGACTTCGGACTCGGGCGCTTCTCGACCAAACCAATTTTACCGTGCAGGCGACTATTGGCCCTATCCACCAAGTGTGCGTCAAAGGAATGATCCAGCATAATCTTCTCCACTTCGTTTGAAAGATCGGCCACGTTGGAATCGCTCTTCAGCGAGCTGCCCACAGGCTTCATTTCCAGGTATCCACCTTCTGAACTGCTTTGACAATTATTAAATGAATTCCTTTGTAGCTCCTCCGGCTTTATGCTCAACTTGAATGGCGCCGCACTCACATTTGGGTTGCCATTCCGGCTGTTGATCGGAACGACGACACTCTCGGGGGGCTTAGTAACTTGGCTGATTTTTGTCAATGGTTGTGGCTGCGGTTTCTCCACACTGCTGCTGCTGCTCGGCGCGGCAATTTTGGAGAAATCGATTTCCATCAAATCACTCATCCGCTCACTGTTCATCTGATGCTTCAGACTAAGGAGCGGGGCACTGATGGATTTCTGTTGCCGCGTTGTCTGAAATCGGATTACTTCATTGGACTGCGGGCCGTCCATCGAAATGTTGCTGTGACTTCCCTTCGAGCCAAATTCGTTCTTCACTTTGTCCACGAGGACAAACCGTTGCAAGTCGCAGCGTGGTATTTTTGATCTGGATCCAACCGAATAGGCTCGTACGCGTGGTGAGTTTTTGTCCATCTCGTTGACATATCCCAAACGTTGGCGAATTTTAGAATGTTCCACCTTGCTTCCTATTGAGTAAGCACGTGTGGGCCGGTCACATCTGCAAGTGGACGAAGTTAATGTAGTCGAGCTGAAGGATGCATTATAAGAGCATAACTAGTTATCATTACTGATTCTCAATGGAATTGTCTCAACATCCCCCTTCACTCTTACCCCATATCTTTCTTTTCATATCTAATTGTGCGAACGGATCCTTCTCACCCAGTCGTTACAACAACATCAAATGAGTGTCCTAACCTTCCCACCACAGTTACAGTTGTACTTACTGACTATCCGAATCCATATCAAAGTCCTTTGCAAGCTTTTCTGACGAATGCTCCGGAAAATCAAAATGTATATTTTCATCATCCGGTATTTGATTTGCGTTTTCAACTTCACTTGGCTTAATAGGAGTCATTGGAATATAATTGCCAACATTTTCTAGAGGGAAGAGAACCAGAAAAAAACCAATTGTTAATCGAATAATCCCAACATTTTTGAATCTTACAATTACCATTTATTCCAATTATTTTGTTATGATCTGCCATGGTAAAATCATCAGCGTTTTCCTCAGGAATAACACCTTTTGAAGTCCGAGTGCTGAAAAAAATGTGAAGTTGTAAGTGTTTTGCATATTTGTGTGGTTTTATCGAACTGCCTGACCGACAGCCTGAGTTTACTAGCTATTTCATGGCATCTTGTTTCACAGCTAGCGCCAATAGATGGGAAAGATGACCGAGGAAAACGTTTTCATCAGAGGCCTACCATTGCTTAGACTTGCTTAAAATGTTTTACGTAAACTATAAACGAGTGAACCATTATTGCTCTAAGAAGATTGAAGATTTCGTTCACAATTTATTACATATTTATTCATCCGTCTTCGTAGAAAGTCCCGACCTGCCCTTAAATCTAGGCGGATAGAAATTTCGTTTGTGATTTCAAAGGTAAGGCACACCGAAAAATGCTAAAAACGTCATTTATGTTTTTGGATCGGCGGAAAACATCTGATATATCAACTCCTAAGGCCCGTCCTTAAGTTAAGAATCAGCGCGGACATATTTTTTCTCGGATCTTTGAAAGAAAAGACGCCACAAGCCATCAAAGCCGTGAAAGATCGATTGCGTCGAAATCCACTGCGCAAGTAACAAATAATGGCTCGTGATATGAAGGACATCCCGACTTCCCTTTAAGCCTGCTCGGAAAGATATTTTTTCTAAGCTTTTCACATTTTAGAACTCATTTCTATTCTTGGTACTCAACTCTTAAACCCTTCCTCGAGTGTATCGTGGCGACTTTCACTTAAATCTGCTCAGAAAGTTATATTTTCGGTCTTTTAAAGTTGCAAAAACAACTGTCTGCTCAAGGATTGCCCTTAATTACACCGAATCTTAATGGCTTTAATTCCGTTCTTATCAGACCATCAGAAATGTCTTCAAATCTGTTGAGAAAGTACATTTTTTCTTTACTTTTGAAGGTGCCGAAGCTGCTACTGTTTGATGTAACAGAAAGTAGTGTCTATTGTATTCAAACACATTGTTGAGTATCAGTGCTTGCTTTAAAAGTTACAAAACCAACTCTATTTGGTCTAGCTATACCTTAAAATATTGAAGGCTTCTTCATATCATCTGATTTCTTTTCAACAATTTAAAAATTGAATTCCTAGAAAACACTGGAATAGTCCATAATGATTTCATTTTGAAAGTGCTCCTGGCTAATGTTAGATTGAGGTGAAGTTGCACAAAATAAATCTACATAAATCTCGCATTGCTAAGGGTTATGTTAGAGCAAACACATAGAACAACAAGATGCGTAACGGTCGTACCAGTAAATGTCAGGGCAATTTCCAATGTGGACCTTTAATTTTACATATGTGAGCTGTCTGTGTGCAAAATTTGTTCAGCAAACTACAACCTGCTGAAAACGAGCCTAAAACTAATTCTTACTGCCTCTAGTTATATCGAACGATGAGTGTTAAATTCGAATGTGCCAGTTTCAGTCAACTTACTTTAATCGATAATGGCTAAAGCTTCCGTTGTCATCTGTTTCATCGATACTTATTGATGACTCTTCAGATTCAGAGCACCTCATGGGCGTGTTGAGTGGTGGACTGTTGCTATGCCTGTTAGATGAATGTGGACGGACTCCAGTAAATGTGTTATTTCTGAAACCATGATTTGAGGCAATGTAGGTTTGATTGCTGCATTCACTCAAAGTACGATTTCTAGTTGGCAAACTATCGCACCTTTCTCGTCCATAACCTGCAAGGAAAAGGATAAGTTAAGGCCCGTGGCTCCAAAAATTTCTCTGATAATCGCATTTACTGTTGTTATGGGGAGAGATACTATTCCTTATATCAACTGGATTCTGGCGTTTGTGCAAAACGTTGATAGGTTTGGAGGCCTCGTTTGCAGACGAAGAGCGCTTTCTCATGGGCTCATGATTTAAATCAGATCTGCCGCCTTGATAAACATTGATTAGGTTCATGTTAGACTCGGTTTTGGCTGACATTGCACTGAAAGTATTATTTATTATTATTAGGTAATTCTGAATTTGAGTCTGTGCAGGTCTTACCTCAATATCATATCGTGCATATTTCTCGCAGTGGCAGCATCATCTGTTTCCATCCATAATTCACCAGAACCCAACACACTCTGACGGCCTAGTTCCATATAAAAAATACACTGAGGAGAGGCATGTCCGCATCTGAAATAAAATAAATAAAACATAAACATACAGCAGAAGTTTATATACAATTCATTCAATGTATTCCTCCCTCATCCACTTTTGCTAGGCTTTAAGCTAAAACTGATATTAGATATGTGTTTACACCGCTTCGCCATGAAACAGCGACGCTCCGGGGAACCCAACTAGAAGTGAGATGTGTTCCCTTTTTGGTTTAAAACTGTTTTAGTATGTTTTATGTTAAACAACGGCCACCCAAGGCTCAATGTAGCAGAGAAGGAAAGGTTTTGCCAGCGATTAGCAGGGATCACGAACGTGCTTCTCTCTGGCACCAGGTCAATGGTGGTGTACAGTCTTGGCAGGCACCCATTTGAGGTGAACATTGTAGTGCCTTGCCACCTCATTTAATGATCTTTGGTATTTTATATGTGACTGGTAATTGTTGGTGTGGAGTCGACCACCTTGAGAGCAGCGGAACTAAACCCTGCCCTTCTGGACCATCAGTTTGGGCAGAAATTACTGATCTCTCAGGCTTAACTTAATATGGTATGTACCACTGTGCAAGGGAACCGGAGTCCCCCACTTAGCCATTTGTCCCATTGGTGTGGGACGAGGCTCTTGCTGATCTAAGGGCACATCAACCCGCTGATATGCAACTCAATGTAGAGTGAAATGTGTCGAGCATACTCCTTGCTGCTTGGCTATCATTGCACCAGCATGGACAGTGCTCTCTAAGCAAAATTACTGTGCAGACTGTTGGGATTGCGCTGGTATATGAGCACGAGAAAGCTAGAGAAGGAAATAATTTTCCCTATGATAGGCGACGTTACTACCCAACAATCTTTGAACTACCTAGAGAGACTCAGGGGAGAGGCGATACCTGCGTAGACGAACAATCAATGGCCAGAAAAATACATTTAAGAATCTTTTCTTGCCCACTACCAAGATAACGAATCTGACCCTGCTTTCATACACTAGTAACTAACCAAGAAATGTTCACTTTGGAGATTACACATGACAGGAGGCTCATTTCGGGGCCCCATGTTGAACTGAGAGGGTTGAGGTGTGCTTAAGTATAACAAGATGTTGCGGATCGGCTAATATTAAGGGTTTATGGTTCAAGAAAATTCACGTGTCGAGTCCTATACTGAAACTGACTGTTGTATGGCTTATACTTATTATCTTAACTCTGGTTTTGCTGTGCAGATCTGGCTTATCCTTAACAGACTGCCGAGTCTCTGACATGGCTAAGAATATTGGTCAGTTCGATGCTTACCCTAAGCTGATATGATGGCTATGAATATCTATCCCAACTAACGGGGACTCAAGGTAAGTTTCTTCTTTACTTTAAATAAGGCTTATAAGCCTTAGTGCTAAACTGAGACTGAAATTCCCTACAATAAATACCACTTTTAGATCTCAGTTACCTTCGTATCGTGGTCAAAAGTATTTCTACTTTGGAAACTCGCTCATCTCCGGTTTGAGTTTTTTCAGGTCCAATGCATACAAAAGTTAGAGATTTGGGAGTTAGGCAACAGTGATAGCTTCCAGTGATGCCCACTTTCTCAGACATTCCCTTTTTTTGGACGACGACTTGCCAAACATGTTCTGAAAGAGAGAACATTAAAAGCTTAGAATGTGAGACAAAGAGAGAGTTTTAGAGCGATTCACTTACCGTATGCTGAATACACTTGTTCCGTTATATTAGCATTATCCCGTTGCAAAGATAACAATTTATCCAACCATTTACGTAAATCATTTTCCGAATCTAAGACAATGCCAAAGCCACCCTCCCGTGATGAAAGCACTAGCACAAACTTATGTTTGGTATCCAAGCGTCGGTTAATATTAAAGCAGTTTTTTAGATAGATAACTCGCTTTGGTTCTGCTCTTTGAATAAACTTTTTCTCTGAATCATAGTATTCCAGACGTGCGCCGGCGTGACTTGTTTCTTTATAAAGCGCAAAGTATTTCTTTTTCATTGTCTTCAGTTTCTTTTGGTAGCCGCTTAGCACAAGTCCATCCTCCGTAATTGAAGCCATGTTGTGTCCAGCAACTTATGTTATCTGAAATGAAATTGAAAACCAAATAAATAAATAGCAAGTAGCAATTTTATCGGCGGCTAGAGGTCACCAAGCGGGAAGGTCGTCTAAACAGATGTTTCCACAACCTCACGGTTCTATGTTCAGTTTTGTTGGAATTGGTACGGCTACTTGATAGAGCCAAGCGAGCAATAATGCAAAATCGTCACCCAACTCAGCGCTGTGATGCAGTTTTGTTGTGTGTGTGTACGTGTTGGTGCCACGCTCTGGTCTAAATCTATTTTTTTGAAATGTGTTCCCATACTACAAGTTCGCTTCATTGTGCAAATTGCGACGGTAGGTGTTTTTAGGACTAGTTCCAATTTCACTTCGTTCCATAGTTTCTTTTCTAGACAAATTGTTTATATTTTGAAGGCGGGTTAACATCTCAAGTTGTTGTTAGTTTCAGTTCAAAACACAATTTGTTTGTTTTCTCACATTTTAGACAATTTTTAAAACTTAAATTTTCTTATATCAAGTTTTGCTTCCAAAAAATAGACTGTGAGCCACTGTACAGTGTACATATGTACGCAAATACATTCAAGTCCACATACCAATTGATGAATTGATTTTTGTTGTTGTTGCAACTTTCGTCTATTTAAGTCTGCACTTTTATTAAGGCTTCCAACCAAATGTACATACTTATGTATAATTTTAGTCTTTTAATTTTTCCATTTTCGTAAGAACGCACAAATACACACACACCTACATATACATATACTGAAACACTACGCATTGGAACACTAAAACTGGGCCACAGATTTTATTCTAGTCTAGTTAAAAATACAAACGCTCGCAATTTGTGTACATACATACGTTGGATTCAATTCACAGAGAACTATTTGCATATTGTTTTATTAAGTGAATTAATTTTATTAGTTTTATTTTTAATGAATTTTTTTTTTGACTATCGCAGCGCTAGCGATGGGGTGTTGGTCGATTAAGGAGTGACCAGATACGTTTATCGATAATGTGCGCGACACAATCGATTTAATGTGCCACTTGAATATGCGATAGCTGCAGATGCGGCATGAAGGGGCCGTGATTTGCATGAAAGGATCATGATTCGGGAGTGTCCAAGCAAGCAAGTGCAGTTGCCGTGATCAGAACTATTAGAACCATGTCACCAAAACCATTATGTTTCGTTAGACGGAAGAGATGGCGCACATGTCTGTCAAAATAGCGTCGGCGACTTAGCGTCGAATTATAACAGTGGAATATGAACCACTTAACTTTTAAAGAAAATTTAAACTGCAAAATATTAAGAAAAGAATAAACTATTGTTTAAAATACATTTGTCAACAGCCCTAGGCCTGAAGCCAGTATGACCAGTCCTAGGACTGTTGACAAATGTATGCAAACTTTGAAATTAATTTGCAGAAAAACTGTGTGGAGAAAATTTCTGGGAAAATTAGTAAAAATAGGCTGAATTTTTTCCCTATCAAGGGACATATCGTGCATATGTGCACGACCTCTGTGAGAAATAGCATCGAATTTGAGTAACTTGGTCACACTCAACTAGCTTAACATGGCTGGCCTTATCAGTGTCAATTGCTTTACATAGGTTGGGTCACTGATAAGCTATTTTCTCAAAAACTGTGGGGACGATTTTCATAATTTCTATCTTAAAAAACTCTTGAATATGTCTACTTTACGTCAGTATACCGTGCATAGGTGCCCGACCTCTGAGAGTGGAGATATTTAGGCTTTAGTGGATGTGCGTTTTTTCAACTTGATATTTCTAATACCTGGAATTCTTAAATCCACCCAAACTTAAATTAAAACAATAGTTTATGGGTTTCTCAACATTTATGCAATTTAATTTGGTTCAAAAAGTTGAGTGGTTAATGAGCAAATTGAAAAATAAACAAAATATTTTTGTTTTATATTCCACCGTTCCAGTTCGACGCTAAAACATCGACGCTATTTTGCGGACATGTGTATTTGTGATCCCTCTCCAACAGTTATCGAGCCTGAACAATGTTCATGACCATTTCCACTAATAGTGTTTTGTCAAACGCGAATATATTCGTTGAAGCTAAAGACGTGAATCATTATTAAATTATTATATAAAGAAATGCATAATGATCAATTAAATCGGTATCACTTTTTAATTTTGGAAAATTAGTTTCATTTTATCAAATTTATGTATAACAAATATACTTTATTATCGAACAAAGTAGAATTAATGCTTTGCCCAAATTAATTGCAGCTTACTTATTTATAAACTATTTATTTTTGTCACAACAAAACAAGAAACAATTTTTTTTTTGCTTCTGATCAAAGTATCCATTGAAAACTATGTACCATCAGCATTTATCAAAAATTTAGATATTAGATATTTTGACCACATATCGTATTATTCAGATCTATTTCTGTTTTCGAATACTTTCAATTGATATAAGTGAATGTTTTAAATTTCAAGAAACGATTGAAAAATGAATTTTAAAGTTTAAGAGAAATCCGGATTATTGAAATTGTCCCAATTTCATCCAACAAATCAAAAATTGATCATATGTCGGCTCAGTGGGTAGAAGTTGTAGAACCTGGGAGTAATTGTTACTCGTTTTTAATACTTTAATTTATATTCAGGGGTTCTGGGTACAAACTAACATGAGGAAATGTTAGACAGCGCTATCAAAAAAAGGACCATAAACTTTACTCAGCAACAAATGCTTATCTGTAAGTCTTACAAAACTTCTGTAACAACAAAGACCACACAGAAGGATGACTTACGTGTCTGTAACTATCGCAACATTTTCCAGTAAGCCCCATTAAAGCAAGCATTAATTTAGCAATCCTTTATAGTTATTTTAAGTTAATCTTTGCCATTTTTAGCTATATCTTACATTAGATTTAGCCATTTTTAGCCATTAACAGTTGGCAACACTGATTAGATCTTTGATTTCGCGATTATTTGTTCAAAGCTCGCACATACAATGATCTAAGGTACGGTGCACATTTTTTTTTAGTACTGAGCTTTTCCAAGAGCCCGAGAGAGAGCGCTAGAGCGAACGGCTCACATGGACGCAAATTATGAATGCCGCGAAGAACCTCACGATTCAAGAGTACGCGAAACACTAAACGTTTTAAGTACTTTGCCGAATGCTCACACTTCGAGGGCCGTACCTTAGTTGTTGTATCATGAATACACGAGCGCTTTTGCATTTTTTCTTTTATGCATGCTGCTTGAACGAGTTTCGAAAGAAAGCGTTAAGCTTAAGGTCTCTCTTCATTTTTGCGAAAATTTATATTGGTGCTGATCAGCATTGTATAGTTTCGGTTCTTTATTTTCGATCTCAGTATTCTGCATTATTTTCTAGGAAAATGTGATCCAAGCTTTTCTGCATACCCGAGTACCCCTTCTACCAATAGATCTTAAGACATGCGGAGATGATCATCGATATCTCTAGCATAACTATCATCATTAATCTTGGATAACCTTGATTTTTCTCAACCATGTGTTTGGTAAACATTGTGTTCGACAATGAGGACTGATAACTGGATTTACATATGCATTGCCATATCGACTGGAGTCTTTGCAGCGGCCACGCATGATGATTACTGTGCGGAACTCTCGCCCAAGTCGCTGAGTATGATCTTGGGCCAGGCATTCAATCCGCGCTACATGAGCATCGACCCACCCGGCCGGCCAAGCGAAGATAGCTCTAGTTTTGGATACAAGCGGTCTTCCTATGAAATACCATTCTATGCGGATAACGATGTGGTATCACTGGGCAGCTTTCCCGCCTGGGAGACGAACCATTTTGCCTACTTTGAAAAGAACGATGAAGACTCATTGAAGCGGAAGGACTTGCGGGCAAGAAACGTGTTTGTCGACAGGTCAGGGCCAGGGGCTAAGACGGATGTGTTCAAGTCCAGGCCCTGGGAGTGTTCATCAAAGATCAACTGGATTGATTTGGGACTAAACTACTTTCCACGCTATATACGTTCGATCGAGTGCATTGCGCGTAAATGCTGGTACGGCCACTTCAACTGCAAGCCCAAGTCATTCACCATCAAGGTGCTGCGTCGGAAAATGGATTCATGCGTGCACATAAGCGACAAGTTGATATTGATCACATCCGAGCAGTTTGAAACTGATCACACACAACTCTGGATTTGGGAGGAAATAGCTGTAAACTTTTGCTGTGAATGTGTAATGCTTTTTTAACATAAGGTCTGTACAACAAATAAATGTGTCTTAGTTATACGAGGAATGTGTTTTGTTCATTCACTAATCAATGAAATGAAGAACTACCAACTACCACTACAAATAAACAACACAATTCCCACTCAGAGCTTTGAACCATATTTAATATCATTCCTCAGCTATTCACAATTTTATATTCTCAAGGAATTCAACAAAACACTTTAATGGCATTGGGTATAACGGATACTTTAATCGGCCTGGGATCGTACTCCTCTCCGTCAATAGAATAGAACACATTGGCATTTGGACCATCGGGATATAGCTCAATAGTTCTGCTCTTCAGTACCATGTTAGGCTCTATGGCGCTTTTGGTAATTTTGGGAATGTTTTTAATGAAATCCCATCCAGGCTGTAGTGAGCTTATAAATTTGCTTTCCAATTCGGCAAAGTTCTCGCTGTTGTCACTGCACGAAATTACCAATTGGTTGGCTTCCATCTTTCCCTCAAGCTTATTGCTGCAACTGTCGTTTTTGATGTGCTCTTTGGTGGCCGGCTTATCGGTCGTAGCCTTGGGTGTAATAAGTTTACTGAGGAAATAGCCGCCAGTAGCTGCAGTAGCCGGTCCATCTGGTCTTTGCTGTGCAGTGCAATTGCTGCACCCAGAACACGGTGGTGTGTACACATAGTCAGTCTCAAAGTTCCAGTTTGAGTCCCTTGACAAAGACTTGAAAAACGCAGCCATGTAATGCCTTAAGGGCCCAAAGTACCAATATTTATCTTTCGCAGAGTCAATATCCTTGAGGAGACCCCACGAGAATCGATTTAGTCCGAAAATGGGCTTCAAATGGTTATCGTCTTCTTCGTTGAGCACATCATACTGAATCACATTCTCCTTTTTCAGCTTATTATTTAGCAAGGGCATCAAAGCACTGGAAATCGTTTTTACATAATCCAACTCGCTTTTGCCGCTGATATCGAAGTACTTAGAGGCGGATTGGCTGACGCGTCCCAGTGGCAGGAGAGTTATGGGACATAAATGTCCTTGTCTGCGCATTAGGCCAGTTACAACCTCGGATGTGGTACCGTCTCCGCCTGCTACGACAATTACATCGGGTAGAGAGTTTAATTCCTCAATGTATGACTTTGCATGTCCAATGTGGTTGGTGCGGAGAATTTCAACAGAATATCCAGCTAAATGTAATATGGGCTCGCAGTATTTCTTAAACTGTAAAGAAAAAGTGCAGAAACATAAATACATTGGAAAGGGATTTTGGAGTAGAGCTCAGTATTCAGAAAATACTAAAACAAAAATATTCCGGGCATTTACATCGGAATGATCATGTCGCCGCTAACTTGGCAGTCTGAAACAGCCGATTGAGTATGGAATGGAACAGTTGGAGTTGAGTTTCAACAAGTATGTCTGCTTTCGTCACCATTGTACTCTTCCCCTAAACTGACAAATACTTACAGTTTTTTCAGCTTTCTTTTTGTTTGCCACCGGATTCAAAACCACCAAAACGCTTTTGGCGGAACTTGCAGATATATCACTTGAATTTGTTATATTTGTGGACAGTTCTCTCATGTATTGGGATATCCTAGAATAAAAGGCATTTTGATTAGCTGTGTCCACATGGGCTTATCCATGATACAACAATAAAGGTAAGGCGGCGTCAGTGTGAGTTCTCTGCAAAGTACCTTCACGTTCAGTGCTGCGCGTACTCTTGACAAAAGCACGCATCACACTCACTGCGCCCCACCTCTCTTGTTGCATCTTGGGCTTATCTATGTGTGTCCACCTACTGAATGCTAGTTTTGAGCTCATTTAGACCATAACCAGAAACAGCGGCAGCAAAGGTGCATTTCTTCCAGTTATTTCGAATTGTTTTTAATATATTCATATTGTCTTTGGCTTATATAAATTTAACGTGTGCTATTTACAATTATTGTGTGTGTAGCACGCGCACACCGATACGGACACAGCTGACGGAAAGAACCAGTGTCGATAGCATTGTCTTTGTTGAAACTATCGATGGTGCCCACACACCAGAAAGAACTATCGAAGGGCGACGAATGTTATTTAAATTGATTGAAAATTCAATCCGAATTCAAATTGATTGGATTGAAAACTTTAAATATTTATAGGAAATGTTTTTTCTTGTTTTCGCTGCCATTTTTTCTTTTTTCTTTTCTTCTTTCTTTTTTCTTCGGCCCAAGAGAAGGAACGAAACGAAAAGCCCACTGCAAATTTGGAAAGGATTTATGTTTGTTGATGTCGGTCTACGCGCCAAAACCATATCGCGATATGTCAAATTGTCCAATT
Organism: Lordiphosa fenestrarum; assembly: GCA_035044985.1. Taxonomy (NCBI): domain Eukaryota; kingdom Metazoa; phylum Arthropoda; class Insecta; order Diptera; family Drosophilidae; genus Lordiphosa; species Lordiphosa fenestrarum. The sequence goes on from JAWNNO010003552.1 coordinate 100,603, forward strand.
TGATGTAGCGGTGCGATTTTCTTCAAGCGTTGGCTGTCATCTCTAGATTTCAATTTGTATGTTAAAGCTGATTTACACTAGGAGTGCGTTATCCGTTAATAGGTAACACTCAGCTTTTTTCCCATACAAAAAAAGCTGATTGTTGCTGCTGTAAAAGCTGATTTAGAGAAATCGCTCCTGTTTCTAACTATATTTTAGTTCCGAAGGCTATTTTTAATTTAAACACTATGCTTTATTATTTTATTTGAACGATTGTGATGGTGACATAATGAAATTGTCTAATGATTTATAAAATGTTTACTGTTATTAACGCTATTTTTGTATCCTTTTTTCCGGAAAATTCTGCTGGTGTGCAGTCAATGAGAGGCGGACAACGATCTCCCGGTCATCCATCCGTCAGGCACCACCACAGGATGATTTCTTTATTGCAGTGGAGTGAAATTGACCGCACGATTTTAATTCGGTGAACACTTCCGTGAAAAACGCTGGCTCTGCGTTAATTTTCAACATTTTGCTACTTAGCCGGTTCACAATGACCAGACATCTGCAACAATAGATATAAGTATTACGCAAACAAAATTTTCGGCGTTAGATCTTACCTGTCCCAAAACTTTTCCTTCGAGTCTTCAACAAGGAATGGTTTAAGTGGATAGCTTATTTCATTGCCCATATATGAGTATGAGAGATACAAGCAAGTTAGTACCGAAGCTTGAAGATCAGATTCCTTTGTTTCTTCACCATCAACCAGTTCTCGTACCAGCATGTACACAAAGACGACATTTGCAGGATTTATAAATGCGACGTCCTGGAAATATATTATATTTTTATTACCCTTTTAATGCGCCAGCAAACCAAACCAAACAAAGTCAATACAATAATACAAGTATATTTCAACTTCAGTTTTCCGGAGCAGCAGTTATCTAAAAATTGAAATTCCCTTATTGTAGATCTATTTATTTTTCTCTTTAAAGCATAAATGCTTAAAGTAAAGCAGCTGGCTCCTAAATTTGTCTCGTAAAATCAGTGGTGGGCATTTTATTAACAGTGTTCGTAATGAAAAAAATGAGAATGAGCGAGTAAAATTGATACGCAAGTTAAAAAACCCCACATCACATGAATGGCTTTCCTTCACTACTTTAAACCAGCAAGCGCTAAACCCAATTGGACCCGGTCTGTTCTTCATCCTTAAAGCACTAGAAGTTCTCTCGATTTAAGGCGCCGACACGCACAAGCAGATGTCGTTACAAGTGCAATTGCCTCGCTTCAGGACAGGAATTAAGTCGCCTCTTCAAACAAGTTCGCAAGCCGAAAGAATTTCAGTGTCTTGCAGTAGCAGGCTTATATCTATTAGCTCTATTCCTCAAGTCGTGCGATTTTGCGTATTATCTGCTTACTGTAACTATAAACATGTCGCTTACCTGCCATCCTTGTAGCAATAGGCTGCGATCGACAGCTCTTAGCCACATAACCGCGTCGCCCGCATCAAAGTTATTCAATCTTTGGCATCGATAGTGTAAGAACATTCCCAAACATTTCAATAACTCCGAAGTCGAGGCCTGAAAGTGTTCGTTTCAATAATCATTTACATGCTTAAATTTCGTGACCAAACTAACCTGAATAACAGTTTTGCGTGGAATCTGATTGGTGTTCTTAATTTGTATTGAAGAAGGCTGCAATTGCTGAGGTAGTGTCAGCGTCAATGGTTGCTTTTGAATTAGCTTATTGTGATTCGATATTGAGTTTGTGTTATTAACTCTGACCAGATCCTTGGTTTTAGTTGGATTTTGGGCTTTGGTTGCCGAGAGAAATGGTTCCCGAATCTCTTGGATTTGATTACAGTGCTGCTGTTGATGCTCCTCAATGCGATTGCAGTGCAGTTGAATGTTTTTGTTTTTATCGGACGAGGCTGCGTACGAAGACTCGAGCAGTTGGGCCTTGAAGCAAGCAGTTGGCAGATTCGCACATTTATTTTTGTTGTCAATTTTCTTCTTGTTGTGGGATGTGGATAGCTTTTTCCACGACAGAGCGTTAATGAATATGGAGTGCTTCTTCAGGTTCTTCTCAATTGAGCTCTTCTCCGAAATAATGACCGAGTTCTCATTATGCGTATCCAGATCATTTGTAATTGTATCTTTAGACGAGTTAGTCAGGTTATTAAAATTGTGCGAATTAAGCTGAGTCTGCGTTTGCAAATTAATGTGCACGCTGCCGCAAGTGCCCTGCTGCCCGATGCCATTTTTGGACAGCTGATGGCAAATTGATTTCTTGTTCTCGCGGTTTTTAGCATTATTCAATTGCTCGTAGGAAAAGTTATTGAGATGCGAGTCAATTGAACCGGCATTATCGATAACATTTTCATTTCGAATATCAGCCGATTGATTATACTGGAAATTGGGCTGTGACGAGTAAATCGGATGTCGATCCCTTGGGTTGAAGCTTAAAACCGTGCCCATGTCGACTGAAATTGAACGAAAAACTGAATAAATAAACGTATTTTGTCTGTACACATCTGACATTTATATAATCTATAATGGGAAGTCGTTAAAAAGATATCCTAAGTATTAACTTGGGAAAGCAAAAAACTTCGCTGAGTAGAGACTAAAAGAAAGCAAAGGGCTTGTGTGCTGGAACAAATCCACGGGAGAAGCGTACCAAAAATGTTGCTCCGAAACCTATCGGGCTGTTGCCTGCATCTTTGATACTTTGATCAGCACTACTGGTTAATCGTCCATGAATGTCTTTTCTTTTTGGTGGGAACCCTTGAGGTACAGTTCGGCTGGGGTGTTTTGGATCCCTCGAAGCGAAATATTAGCCGAACCTTTAAAACTGATGAAGTCCCGAAACGAATCTCATCTCTTCGGATCATTCATTTTTATACACTTTAAAAGAGTTTTATTATTTTGCCCAGAAGGAATCACTTCCTGCCACAAAAACTATATATATTCTGGATTACCCTAACAAGCTGAGTCGATTGAGTTTTGTCCGTCTGTTTTCTCAGTGTCGAAGCTATCGAGCTGAAAGTTTGCACAGAGGTATCTTTCTTATCTCACTTCTTCTAGCTTTGCTTTTCGCGCTTAAGTTCATCTCTAAATTTGGGATATTATGAGTTAAGCGAAGCTACCTTTCATTTTCAATGACATGAAAGCAATGGGAGAGGATATTGTGAAGTATATGACTATTGAACTTAGTCTATGGGCTTAAGATTGAAGGATAAAACAGCTTGGTCAAATAAAACCAACTTCTTTTCTACAAATTTACTCAAATTCGCAGAAAATGGGGGAAAATTGGTAAGTTTTAACCAAAGCCTTAAGTTCGACAAGCTTAGAAACCTTCGGGCCGAACCCCTGCAGGTATTTTGCAGCCTCGATTCTGCTGCGAATCAATGTGGTACGATTGAGTGTCGACAGGCACAAGCGAGCCTGGTAGCGAGTGTGCCCTAAAACTATCTCTGTTACACATACATTACATTACCCTGCATCAGTTACGTGGAATATACCAGTCGGTCTTGACCGACTTCTCATTAAATATTCATGGCAATCAGTGCGTTCCTGTACAAGTCCCCAAGCCGAGGCATTGCTCTTCTCCTTGGATATAATTAATATTATTGAGTACCTTCCAATTTCAAGCTGTAAAAGTACAACAGACAGCACAAAAGCAGACAGACGATACACACACTCAAATTAGTCGGGTTGAAGGTCCTTTCTTGCGTAGGTTGGCAATAACTTAATAAGGCCTTGCCCTGTATTATTGTTTTTGATTTTTTTTTGTATATTCAATACACATTTTGTGGCTAACAAGTAAATAAACTACAACTAATAAATTTAACCAAAAAAAAAAGAAAAGAAACTAACACAACCTAAACTTTAGTTAAAAAATGTTTTAACACACCCTTAACCCAACTCAACATTGAAAATGATAGTTTTTTGCTAGCTGTTCAATAATCCAATGCCTTGAAATATTGATTTTTAATTGAAGTGTACACAAGCACTGTTTTATACAATAATCCTGCAAATCTCAGCTTATTGATATGTCCTGTACTTGCATCATTACAAAATACCAAATTAAACAGAACATTTAAACAATAATGTTTGATTGTCGTTTGTGGTTTATTAAAGCTTTACCTTTTTATGGCAATTGACCTGAACAATATTCATGGGTTGTACCCTCCCTCACACAAAAAATTTGCCTCAGTTGTCGAGTGCTCACTTCAGCAATGGAATTTGCAACTTATTTTAAGTCGCATAATTTAGACGATTACATTCACTCTTATTTTTAACCAATAAATTTATTAATTATAGATAATAACTCGAATTATTGCACGTGTTTACGAAAACATCTTTTTAGCTTTGAGACTCTGAAATATGTATATAATTTTAAAATCGATATCTGGTATGCGCAGACTCGCGCTTAAGGGTAGGAATCTTTACGGTGCTTGGAGCTACTGAGCATGCTCAAGGAAAAATACCATTATCCCCCGTCCTCCCCATAATTATGCAATATGCAAAAGAAATCAGCACAAATTCGTGGAATCGAATAATGAATCGAGTGCTCGGCGAAGGAACTAGTTGAGGAATTTAGTTCGAATGGGGGTTTGCTTTGCTTTTTTAAAAGAGCTCATTACAGTCAAAAAGAGCCCAAGATTTTGTGATTTAAAAACTCATAGTCGCTTGTCATCTTTATTTTTTTTGCGCGGGAAACACTTTTTTGATTTTGGAATTCTAAGTTTTTCGCTAAACTCTAAACGCAACTTTGCTTTTATGCTATAGCGTAACAAGGCTTGAAATAAGTTTTAACAAAATGAAAATATTATCAAATTCGTAAGCTTAAGCATTAAACATTATATTCAGCAAATGATATATCTTAGTTCAATAAGTTTAGGGAACGAATTTCCTGCCGCAGTTCGTCTAAACCTTCAAAGACTTCTAAAATCTGTTCTGTTTTGTATTCGGTTAAGCAGTTTATGAAAACAATACAAAGTTAAAAATGCTTACAAAGTATAAATGCTTTCAAAGTAGACCTTAAAAGGTGTAAATCTGGCTGCCACTTTACCGGGACTCCAGGAAATCGGAAAGCTAAACGGAATATTGATTAGTTGGAACTTGCGCCAGGTCAGAAACGTGATTTCAGAATAACGCTTTTGTATTTATTTACTCTAGCAGAGACATTGCTGTATTTATCAAACTATTTCGAATTTGGAAAATCTATTGGATAATATCTGTAAATATGTAAGCTTAAAAATAAGCATGCAAAAGATAGAATGAATGGGCTTTTTGAAGCAGAAGATGCTTACCTCTCCTCTGCTAGTCTACTGGATTCGGAAGACAGCAAGCTAAGCTTAGGGCATTTAGTAGGAAACATATATGACGAAGTTAATGTGGCGGAACTTTAGATGAAGATAGCGCCTCTAGCCACAAAAAAATGGGGTTCCGCTTGGCTTACTAAAGTTTATAATATACTTATAAATACAACATACTTTTCAGTATGCATTTTCTTGTGACTTTTCATAGAGTTTCAAAAAATTCTCTCATTATTATCTATAGGAACGCACCTCAGAATGTTTACTACACAGAGGTTACAAAAACAACTGTTATTTTGGGACACTATGAAATATCCCACACAACAGATAGAATGCCTTGTTTTTTGAGTATATAGTAAATGTCTGGCTCAGTGGGAAACACATATTTTGTTTTTTTTTTTGTGTTTCTGTTGATCAGAGACTCTTATTTTTGAGACAAAAGAAATAAGTGTCTTTTGCTCATAACTTGCCTATCGTTCATCCGATCTTCCCCAACTCTTTGACGGATTAAGAAATAATGCAGATTACTATATATCTCTTGAGTGATCAAACCATCTCTCTGCAAAACTGTAGGAGATATGAGGTGTCTTCTTGCTCTTTCTACCTCAGAGATGTGATCGTTCTACCGACAGACAGACATACGGACAGGAGGACATGGCTACATCGACTCGGCTGTCGATGCTGATCAAGAATATATATACTTTATTTGGTCGGAAATGCATCCTTCTAGCTGTCACATGCGTTTGAGCAAGGTTAATATACTTGGTGGTTTGCCTTTGGTACAGTGAATATGTAAAAACTGGTGAATAACAAGAAAGAAAGTCGGTCAAGCCCGACTATAACATACTCTGTACCAAGAAAATTTGTCTTTTGATCATAACTCGAAAACCGTTCATCCGATCTTCTTTATTCCTTTGGCGGATCGATAAGTTATCCTAATAACTAAATATGTCCAGAAGGAACAAGCCATCTATCTTCAAAACTGTGGGAGATATGACGTTTTTTCCATATTGCGGGGGCGGGAGGTGGCGTGGCCAAAATTGAAAATAAACTTGATCTGCCTGCAGACATAAGAAGCATATGTCCCATACATGTCGAACCTCAATCTCTTACCATCTCTGAGATCTGTGCGTTCATACGGACAGACAGACGGACAGACGGACATGGCTATATCGACTCGGCTGTTGATGCTGATCAAGAATATATATACTTTATGGGGTCGGAGATGCTTCCTTCTGGATGTTGCATACTTTTGCACAAACTTATAATACTCTATGTACCTACGGTACAGAGTATAAAAAGTTTGTATATATCATTGTCCGATCATATCCACCAAATAAATGGTAATTAATAGAATAGTTCCACTTATTGACATCCACTTTTGTTTTTCTGTTATCTTTTAACTGTTAACAAACAACACTTTGAGCTTATGTGTCTTTTTAAAGTGTTTTTTATGGACAGATAATTTGTTCTCTCAAAAATGAACAGTCAAGAGAAAACACAAAAGCATTTCTCAAAATAATAAAGCACTGTGAGAAAAAGTCATTTTTGTGATTTTTCTGTTTCCGTCAGTGAGAAACACATTGATAATAAGTGTTGTGGGTTATTTTCGACCTCTGTTACTACATTAAAATTCATCGAAATTTCCAGCTATATAAGAACAGAAATGAGTTTTGGTCATTTTATCGCACTATCAGATCAGTTATATCTTTTCAAAGAATTTGATGACAAATACGGCAGGTTGTTCTTAGACTATACTCCTTACGATTTGCCAATTGCGAGGAGAAATACATTTTTGGCATTCATTCGCCTTTAAAAGTCATCAACAAAACTTTCCAATCCTATTTAAGGAAAGTACAGGATGTTATTCTTAAGAATGCTTTTACAAAGTTGAGATTTGGACGAAATAACGGCGAACTTGAGAACAGATATAGGATGTTGTAACTGAATAAGCAATCTGGGCACACTAATCCAGTCATCTGGGGTCTTTTCAACTTCTTCTTCTTCTGCAAACGTCAACGTTTTGCTCCTCCTGATGCCAAAGCTAAGTCATCCCTCACATTTTGTACATATCGTTTCCAAACTCGAAAAGATAGCTCCGCGTTAAGATATGGCAGTCAAATGTAGAGGTCAATACTGAAACAAAAGACTTGTTTCAAGAACTTGAGAGTTCTATTATTTGCAAGAGAAAGGCATTTTTGTTTTTGTTAAAGATTTCTTTGTATTTTCTTTGATTTAAGTATTTTATATATATTGTTACAGTAAAATTATTTATGTACAAGAAGTCAAGTAGTATTCATATAAAAATATTTTGGTTTTACATAGTTAGACATATGCAAAAATTATTACTACAATTAACACATTTAGACTAAAGCCCACTAATGTAGGAGCTCTTTGCACGGCAGCAGGATGATCTCCTAATGAGAGAGAGAGGAAATGATGTCAATATGTGGATATAGAGCAATGTGCATCAATTTGATATTACCATTTAATATATGAACATTAACAGACTTGGAATTCGCATTTGATGGCAAACAAGAATATCTTCCAGAATCAGAGATTTTGGCTCGTTGTATTAACAGATATGAAGTGGTTATATCTCCTTTTTCAGTTATAACTGATACTCCTCCTCGCGGTGAATCATAATTTATTTCCTGCAGAAAAAATGGGAAAAAAAAGTATTTAAAATCAACTGTCGCAGTAGTTCGCAGGAGAGAGAACTAAGCTTATCTGCACACTCTAGGCTATAGTGCATGTTATTTTAACATAATATGATGGGAGTTGCATTTTAAAGCCGATTTAAAGAGAGGCTTTAAAAGTCGCAGAGCGAAGAAGCTGGTTCGAAGAAATAAACGGTCCAAATATCGTTTTCAAACGTTTTGAGACTGAGCTTTTCTGCACGTTCCTGAATATGTTGCTTCTCATTTTAGCAGAGTTGAGTAGGAGTTACAGTTTTACGCCGAAACCGGTGCTGCTTTAACCAAAAAGCACAAAGCTAATATATGAGTGCACTTTGCAAGCGATGGGCTTCTATTGAGGCAGAGGCGTAGGCTTTAGAAGTCGCAAGGCGATTGAAAGCGATAAAGCAAGTCCAAAGCGCATACGAAGCGATAAGTCAGAGCACAACTTGATTAGAGGACACTCTGGCATCAGCCTTATATCGGACTCATACTGGCCGGTGTTTCGAAATGACTGTACAGATCAAAGATGCTATAATTTTTAGCCCGGAAAATACATAGACTGGGTGACGTCACTCAAAAGTAGCATCATTTCAGCTGCGGCGCAGCTTACATCAGTTTAACCAAAAAACGAGAGCGCAAGTTAAAGTCGGCCCTGCCCGACTTCGAAATACCCCAAACTCAGCTCAGCTCGGATAAGTATGCAACATTTTTTTAACTCAGCCATTTATTATCCGATCCTTTTGAAAATTTGTGAGATTGTAGATATTGGCCACATAGACTACACTGCAAAATCTGAGCTCGATATCTTAAAAACTGTGGGAGTTATTCAATATTTTTTATTGCGGGGGCGGGAGGAGGCGTGGCCAAAATTTGAAACAAACTTGATCTGCCTACAGACAATACTAGCTTACGTATACAATTTGGTTGCTCTAGCTCTTCTAGTCTCTGAGATCTAGGTGTTCATACAGACGGACGGACGGACAGACGGACATGGCTATATCGACTCGGCTGTTGATGCTGATGAAGAATATATATACTTTATGATATCGGAGATGCTTCCTTCTGCCTGTTACATACATTTGCACGACTTTAGTATACCCTTTTTACTCTACGAGTAACGGGTATAATAACACCCGCAGAATGTTATCGTTTCCGAGTGATTTTTGGCGATATTTTGCGTTCACTGACAGCTAGTACTTGTTTGTGTGGCTTTCGAATCATCAGGATCTGTGCCATGTAGTGCAAAACAAAAAACAGGAAAGTTATAGTAGAGTTAAGTTGGCGTTCCAATTACCTGATTGTTGTGTGTCCAATGCACTGTCAGAGGCGGATCCGGAAGATGCTTAACAATGCAAGTTAAATTAACTGTTGATCCCAAATCAATGTATAGCTCCGGTCCTCCAGGAATAGTTGTGATCGGTTCTAAAAATCATAAGCCATCCATGCACAATCAATATGTATTCAAAAAAGTACCATAGCGGTATATACTTACCAACAACTGAAAAGATCATTGTATAACCAACTGGAGGGGTCGTAGATACCTGACACTCGTAAATTCCAGAATCTCTTATCTGAGGAAACTTGATCTAAAAATGAAAAAAAAGACGTATGTAAGTGGAGGGTAAATGAAATCAGGGCTTGTTATTCATGTAAACGTAGACTAATTCATTAAGTGATTGGGAATAAATTTATACGTAAAGTCGGCCCTGCCTGACTTTGATATAACCGTTACTCAGGGGAATTAGTGTTTAATAGCCCCTCCTTATGCTAATTAACAGAGAATTAACATTAATTTGAATATTTCAACATTATGTTATATGTTTTTATACTCTGTACCAAAGGTACATAGAGTATAATAAGTTTGTGCAAAAGTATGTAACATCCAGAAGAATGCATCTCCGACCCCATAAAGTATATATATTCTTGATCAGCATCAACAGCCGAGTCGATATAGCCATGTCCGTCTGTCCGTCTGTCTGTCTGTCCGTCTGTCTGTCCGTATGAACGCACAGATCTCAGAGATGGTAAGAGATAGAGGTTTGACATGTATGGGACATATGCTTCTTATGTCTGCAGGCAGATCAAGTTTATTTTCAATTTTGGCCACGCCCCCTTCCGCCCCCGCAATTTAGAAAAAACGTCATATCTCCCACAGTTTTGAAGATAGATGGCTTGTTTTTTCTGGACATATTTAGTTATTAGAATAACTTATCGATCCGCCAAAGGAATGGAGAAGATCGGATGAACGGTTTTCGAGTTATGATCAAAAGACAAAATTTCTTGGTACAGAGTATGTTATAGTCGGGCTTGACCGACTTTCTTTCTTGTTTTAGATTACATTTTGTATCACACTTAACAACTTAAGTCTTGTTGCTGCCCATATCAAACCTTCTCGTTGCAAATTGGGACGAATTAAGTTCTTAAGGCCCGATTTCTCAAAGGATACGGTTAGCCAACCACCGGTCAGATTTGACCGTCAAGATGACGAGCGGTTAAGTCATTTGGTTTTCTCAGCAGCAGTTTCGCCTGATATCGGCAAATGCCTATCGCTGCTTCAGTGTGACCATACTGTTTCACTAAACTAAAGAGTAGACAGCTGACTCGGTTTGGTTTGTTTGTTTTTTAATGCGATTGGTTGTTGCTGCTCATTGTTTTGCGGAAAAGTTGACAAAAATTCGATGTTCCGCCTCATCGAATTGCATTTCCATTGCGTGGAGTTGAAAAATTCGTTTATTCATAAACATTTTGTGTTGCAGCAAATATTAAAATAAACAAAGCAAGTGTGCGGCCAGCTGTTTGTATATCGATACAAAATATCGATAATTTCATCGGGACTGAGCTCGCGGTTAAAGTTGACCGGTGGATGAGCAGCGGTTAAGTTTGTTCCTCCGGTTACGCCACACACATCATGAGATACTCAAATTCGGTTAAACTGCCTGTCAAGTTGACCAACCGGACATTGAGAAATCGGGCCTAAATATGATAAGTTCAGGTCTGGGTCCCCATCAATAGATCCAAATTAATCGGAACACTACTGCTTCTGTGAGACTCATTTCAGGACCACTTAGCATCTTTGCAGAAATCTATACTCTAACCTAAGTCCCAGGTTCAGGTGTGTTTATGAACCTTTTGATAGTCCTTACGCTAGTTTTCCATTACATACCTGTAAGGACCAATCGCCCGTTTGCTTATTGTATATTGAAGTAAATCGCTGGTCTGATGTGTAAGTACTTTCTGACACAGTCAAAAGATGTAAGTCCCTATGGCGTATCCATGATACCTACAAAACAGGAAGTTGCTCTGCTTTACCACAATTTAGTTCAGTTCACTTACACTTACCGTCTTATTGCCCAGATTCTTAATCCGGCAATTCAGATGACCTGTTTTACCCACTAAAGAAGTCACATTTTTCGTTGCAGAAGTATCAAAATAGGGGCCCCTGTCGAGTGGCTTGGTAAATCTAACAACATCTTCGTCCCTTGCCCCGAAGGAGTCCGACATATTTATTTGTTGTTCGAAATAGCCATGCTGACACAGCATCTCTCTAGAAAGTACTGGGGGGAGAAGAAAAACGTAGTTTTTAGCGTTGAGTTCAGCACTCATTAGGACAGTGACAGGTTATGTAAAAGAATTTTAATTATAAGCTCAACTAAGAATCCAGCAAGTGTAATTCAAGTATTTTCATTACTTACAAATATACAGAATAAGCCGAAAACTCCAAAAATGTTGCATTTTGATTATTATAAGCAATTTTCCTAAGCCAGCATTATATATTTTGTGGCGTTTGATTTGTTATTAAAGTAGGATATGCCTATGCATACATACTGGTGTTTGGTACTCACGGAGCAGGCGCAGAACGCCATGGCTTATTGATGTAGGGTAAAGGAATTTCAAGTGTGTACACAAAACACCAGTGTTGGGGCAGATAAGTAAACATTTGAAAAATTCGACCAGCTGAGCTGATGTGTTTAAGTACCAGAGTATTAGATTTTGATGTATACGAGTTGAAAAGCCGCCAACTTTGAAATTATTCTTCTTTTGTATAGAGTGTTTGAAATTAGGAATTTTTTAATAGATTCGTGACTCCAAGCGCACATAATAAACATAAAGAAAAGTGTACTTAAAGGTTAGCGTCGTTTTAAAAGGAAAAATGGTCCAACATGTCTAGATTTTTAGTTATTTGAGCTTAAAGCGGCTTAAAATGCCCAAATTGAACCTGTAAAGACTCCTTTTATGGGAAACCCAGACTATTATCTTAACTTAGTTTAATATTTTCTAAATGTCTTACTTTTTAGCTTTAAAGCAAGCTATCCCAAACAATTCTGCGATTTCTTTAGGCAAAGATATTTGAATTTGAATACAGGTGCATGAAATTTTTAAATTTTAATCTACTGCCCTATGGGCGGTGCGAAATATAGTCATTTTAAAGACCGTCCCGTGTTTCCTACCGAAGTTACGAGTATTATTATACCTGTCGCATTTCAGGTACCGTACAAATTTTTTAGTGTTCAAAACTTTAAAGCGGTTTTCCCACAACTCACGTTTTCAAAGTCGGTATAGCCCTCATAACATAAAAACTACTGAACCGATCATTTTGAAATTTTGTACACTATTTCTGAACATAATTTACGAGGTAACGCTGTCGAGTTTTTTTCAAATTTGTTAATAATTTTTATTTTACAATTAAAAACAAGAAAGAAAGTCGGTCAAGCCCGACTATAACATACTCTGTACCAAGAAATTTTGTCTTTTGATCATAACTCGAAAACCGTTCATCCGATCTTCTTCATTCCTTTGGCGGATCGATAAGTTATTCTAATAACTAAATATGTCCAGAAGGAACAAGCCATCTATCTTCAAAACTGTGGGAGATATGACGTTTTTTCTAAATTGCGGGGGCGGGAGGGGGCGTGGCCAAAATTGAAAATAAACTTGATCTGCCTGCAGACATAAGAAGCATATGTCCCATACACGTCAAACCTCTATCTCTTACCATCTCTGAGATCTGTGCGTTCATACGGACAGACAGACAGACGGACAGACGGACATGGCTATATCGACTCGGCTATTGATGCTGATCAAGAATATATATACTTTATGGGGTCGGAGATGCTTCCTTCTGGATGTTACATACTTTTGCACAAACTTATAATACTCTATGTACCTACGGTACAGAGTATAAAAATGATAATTTAGATGATTTTACAGCTCGGCTGGATGATTTAAAGGATATTTAAGACATATACCCGCAAATGGATCACTTTTGCATACTTTTTTTCTGTGTAGATTTCTATAAACCAAAAAAAAAGGACCTCGCAGTTAGCGCCATCTACCGTGGCATCAGTAGATTAACCCATTAGTTTCAAGGTTTAAGCTGTAGGTCCCAAGCCAAGAGTTGGAGAGTAGCTTCTTGACTTGTCCCTTTGGGGGCTGTAAAGTCAGTTATTTTAAAGTAAAGTTTAAGCCCAGACTGTTTATTTATATAAGCCAACTGTATTCTTAGTCTCAGGTAAGAGCATTTTTGGTGTAATTATTCTGTTTATTCTTAACTATCCCAGCTAGAATATAAGCAACTAAATAAACTCTCCCAGTTCTTTAAAATAAACAGAACCCACCCAACATTTGGAAGATCATTTAAACAAAAATCAGCTTGAAGATTCTTTTTTGAGTTCTTTTGATGATTAAAAGGGGATAAGTATCATGAGCGATTAAAACAAGACTCGTACTTAAGCTAAAAGTGTGATTTATTGAAATACTCCTGAAAAAGACTCAAAAATTACTCCAAAATGGGTCAAAACTGTTCAGAAAAACGGGTTAAAATCGTCTCCTCAAGATGAGTCGTGGCTAGGGTACCATTTTCTCCCAACAAAAGTATAGTATCTGATCAGAAAAAGAGCGCATTTATGACTATTTTAATCAGACCGAGGACTGGAAAAAGACTCGAATGTGATCAAAAGGTTGATAAAATGTTTGCTGGGAATGTACTTGTTAAGCTATAAGCTAAAATACAATATTCTTTCGCACACACAATATGGTTTAATATGGTTTACAGTGAAGCCTTTCATTGTGACATCACAAACATGGCATTGAGACGCATGCGCCTTAAACAGAATGGTACCCCAAGGCGAATGCCAATACCAATTCCGCTGAATGGCAAGTATACATTTTCTTTCAAATCTCGGTTCTCGGATTTTTGCACTTAGTTTTCTCTAGATGATAAAGGGGTATTAAAATGCTAATAAATCTACACAAACTATGAGTAATGCCATCGCGAGCAACAATAAACCAAGTGCTATTATTTCTAATGTAAAAAGAGGATAACATAGAAAATTGTGCGTGGTGGAAAATCAATAAAATGAAGTCTTAATCAATAGAGACATACTGGCAAACTTTGTAAGAGCTGTAAAAAGTACATATATGGCAAAAGTTTAAGCAAGTGTAAGTATATGGGAATGTAAATCAAGTAATCAAAAAATCCTTGAAAAGTTGCCACATAAATATGTAAATCGAAATGGCATGGAGTTTTTGATAAGTTAAACTTTATAAGCGCACATATTTGTGGTTTTAGACCAAATCAAATTTTGTGCAATGTAAAACTACAAATAGAAAAGGTGAAAAACAGTTCGCAGGCTCAGCTATCAAAATAAGTGTGTGTGTGTGTGTACATGGTACTAGCCTGCAATATGTACATACATATGTATGGCTATGTTTGTATGTAATTTATGTAAAAAAACCAACACAACAACCACTGAAGTTAATATATATATATACATTTTCAACTTACGAGTGGCTTCGATTCACTTTTTCAACAACAACCTTAATTCAAGGCGGAATATCTTGGTATTCAGGCGATTCAGTTTAATAACTTTAAATAAAAATAATAACACTGTTTCAAATGAGTGATGGGCTCGATGATAGATCCCTGCCTGCCCGATTCCGTATCAAAATTTTGTATTCAATGCCGACCCCACCCGAGCCCGCTGTATTTTTTATCCGGATTCCGCGGTATTCCCGTTCCGCGCCCATCCTTAGTTCAAATAACACCTTAACAAAAGTTGGATTGGCTTAATGCAGATAGATAGAGACAAATATAAATTTGTGGTTCGTATTATATTGTTATCTTTTATATTTCATATCTTCATCATCTTCTTTATCTTCATTTCATCTTTATATTTTCATATAACATTTTCTTAGTCTGTGAGTCAGAAAATATTACCGAAATGTGGACCTAAAACGGAAAACTAAAACTTTTGTTACCGCAACGGATTTTAATTAGTTCTGTCTAAACTAAACTAAATAGTTAATAATGTGATAGAAGATATATAAAACGCCCCTTTATACCCTTGATTATAATTTGATTATAATTTGATTATAATTTTGCCCCAGAAGTTTGCAACGCATCGAAATATTAATTTCCGACCCCATAAACTATATATATTCTTGATCAAGGTGACGAGCTGAGTCGATTGAGCTTTGTCTGTCCGTCTGTCTGTCTGTCTGTTTCTACGCGAACTAGTCTCTCAGTTTTAAAGCTATCGAGCTGAAACTTTGCACAGAGTCTTCTTTTTGCTGCACACTACTAATATGTCGGAACCGACCGGATCGGATGACTGTATCTCATAGCTCCCATAGGAACAATCGGTCGTAAAACTATTTTTTGTATGAAAAACTTTTTTCTTTTCAATGGAAACGTCTCCAAACTTTGTAAACGTAGGTTTTCTATGTTTTTTTATAATGCTGCCAAGTTTGATGAAAATCGGACAACTATATGGTATAGCTGCCATACAAAAGATAGGTCTGAAAAACAGTCTTAGTTAGAAAAAATTTTTTGTTTTTAATGGTAGCATCCTGTAATTTAGTATTTGTTTGTTTCTCGTGCTTTTACACAATTCTACAAGTTTTTGTCCAAATCGGATGACTATATCATATAGCTCCCATACGAACGATCGGTCGGAAAATGTGAAAAAGGGTATTTTTTGAAAATATTTAAGCGAGCACTTGCAAGGGTATAAAAACTTCGGCACTGACGAAGTTAGCTTGGCTTTCTCGTTGTTTTTGTCCGAACTATTTATTATTGTCTTAAAAAATGTAAATTAGAAAAGATTTGGGATACCCGAAACGATTGTTTAAGCATCTAATGTTATGCCGTTACAAATCCTGGTAAAGGATGGTTTTTGTGTGTCTACTTAGTGGTCGTTTTTATTCCCGTTAGTCGTAGTGTAAGCAGTACATTAGCCAAAGTCACAAAATATGTTGGAACCTGGGAATAAATCCTGTTTTATTCTTTTATTTCTGCCCGATTAGTTTATCACAATTGGTCACACCAAGCTGCTTAGTGTCTTCCCGCAATTGGACTTTCCAACGTAGTTTCGGTCGACTCGCTCTTGCTTTTCACCCAGCTTCTTTCTCATTTCGATTGTACACTTATTTGGCTTGGACATGTATCTTCGCTTTTGCAAGAGTATGCTGTGCGTGTGCGAAGTCTGCCAAACAATCGTTGCACACAGACAGCATACATATGTTAAGACGAAGGTACACATTGCAAATAACAGTTCTAATTTCACTAACATTCATTGTTCTGGGCACTTTGTCCTAACAAACGCAGCCGCTGTTGTTTTACTCGCTTGACAAGATTAGTGTCCCGATAGAGATCAACGGTTCGTGGTTCATTCAAATGCCATACGGGAAACAAGGATGATAAGCGACTTGTATAGCTTGTTTTTTCGTTTTCAAACGAGGGTTTGGCTCTTGAACTCCCTACTGAGCCCGTAGTAGCATTGGTTTGTAAGTGAAATTCTTCTAAGGATTGGCAGACTGATGTTGTTGTTGCTAGTTATCATCTTGCCGAGGCACTTAAATTACTTGAATATGCACAAAAGACTGTTCAAGAATCGTAGTCTCCCTGCACGTTGGTATTAGGTACTTCGTCTTCTTCTCATTTAACGCCAAGCCCATGAGTTTTGAGCGCTGCTCTATCGTAGAAAACGCCCTGCATGTTTTCCTAAAGGTATTCTTTAGTCTACTGAACAGTCACAGAGGAAAACCAGCTACAGGCTCCTTTTAAGTTTGCGATTCTGAATCTGTTACAATTTAATCGAATTCGCTAGACCTTTTCTCTTGGAATATGCGGAGATGAGGATATGTAAGATACCCGCACGAGGATGGCTTAAAAGGGGGGGGTTTTGGTGGACAATACTCTGAGTTCCCATCCCACCATCGTTACTTCTAACTAAGACTGGTCTCGCCCTGAAATGATGTCCAGATTTGAATAATTTTTTTATTTAATTTTCAGCTCGGCCCCGTCAAAAACGATTTAACGATGAGTTCGCTTGGTGGGGATCCGAACAGCAATCCACGACGAAATGGGAATGGCATCATCAACAACACTGGTTCCACAATGAACACTGGCAATGGAAACCTCAATGTCAGCCGCCGAAAATCCATTAATTTCCAGCCGCAACTTCAGTTCGCATTCAAATCAAATGGGGACGATGGAATGCATTGCTCTTCAACTTCAGCCGGTCGCTTCAGTCCGCACCCAAACGAGATATTTCATTCTCAAGCCGGCAAACTGACCATACCACCCCTAGAAAAGCTAGACGATGCCACCAACAGCTGTCAGCCTCTGCCACCTCCTTCACCTGCCCCGAACAGCGATTGCTTTGCCGCTTGTGTCGGTCATCCACCAGCTATGGGCAAGCCCGATAACGTGACCATGGTGCATAAGCATACGATGGGCGTGCCCAGCAATTATAACCATCACCAGCAGCAGCGTGGCGTGTCGCCCAACTCCCGATACCGCTTGGATCGCTATCGGGATGCTCAGTCGGCGCAGAAATCAAAGATTATGGAACCAATGAATCTGGCGTCCCCTCTATCGACGGGCGCGTCTTCAACGCGTTTGCTTTTGCCTGCCAATACCGCCCTACCTTTAGTCCAGTGTGATACCTACAACGGCTATTTGGGATCTACGGTGCATACGCCAGTTAAGCGCTATATACCAACGCCGCCGCCTGCCAGCGATCTGTACACGGACTTAGCCTTATCGTCGTCGCCAGCCGCAGCAGTGGTTCCCATCGTATCTTCAGGCCAATCCCAGTACGCCAATATGCCGACATACGGCTACCGTGCTAAATGCTGCCACAATGAAAGTGCCGAGGTGTCTCACCCCAGTTTCAACAGACCCGCTCAAACGTTTAGCATTAATACGTCGTGTTCATCGTCCTGTACCTCGCCATCGCCAGCATCTTCGACCGGTATGTCTGTGGCCTTTCCAACCTCCAGCTGTTCGCCGAGTATGACAACAACAGGAACAATAACCAGCAAATCCCGTGCCGACAATTCACGCCTAACAAACACAACCAGCCCCGATGAGGCCGAGTCGGTGATAGTCATAACGCCCGGCACCAGCATAAGTCAAGTGGAGGTGGGTAACGTTAACGGCACCTGTCTGCACTGCAACACAGCACGACGCACGACTGGAGTGCATCAGACAACCCAAACGACTGGACCCATTAGCCCAGTGCCCATGCCTTTACCCCTAGCTAACATGTCTCTGCCAATGACAGCATCGAATGAATCGTCTAATACAGAGCAGGTGGCGCCAGGCGCCACCTTAACGTTCGCGCAGGCAGCTATGGAATCGAATGTGCTGGCGGCTCAAAGCAATCAACATCAGCATCAGCTGTACACAGCTGGAATGGCAAACTCGCCGCGCATACAGCAGAGTCAAATGAATACAGTGCATCACTCTGCTCTACATATCCAAGCGCAGCAGCAGCAGCAGCAGCAACAGCAACAGCAGCAGCAGCAACAACAGCAGCAGCAGCAACAACAGCAGCAGCAGCAACAACAGCAGCATCAGCAGCAGCAGCAGCAGCAGCAGTCAATGCAGGTTCTCCCGCAGCAGCAGCAGCAACAGACGCACCGTTACTCTTGCAAAAAGCGCATCAGCATTTATATGCGGCGCGAAATATCGCGCTTCTTCGGCGTAGAGCCCAGCACCGAAGCTGCCGACTTTTCTATATGGTATGGACGACATCGTCGATTGGCGATACGACGCTTCGGCTTGCTAGACTCCGAGCTGGAATGCCAGGTGGCCATGCCCACCAATCATGACGCGAATCATGAGAGTTATGCGCCCGATCGTCCTGACATTTTGCCTGCCCAAGACGCACATAATGTGGATATGGCCATGCAAGGCGGAGTAGGGGCTGGCAGGCGTCGCAAGTGCTATGCCAACAGCGACTTCCACGCCGGAGAGTTTGTGGAGCGCAAGGCATCCGTGGCCCACATGCTGATGACAACCGTCAGCTATTTGATACACATTTTTAATAAGCGACCACCAAGCACTGAGTGCAACAACAGCATGAGACACCAGCGCCAGTGGCAATGGTCACGCAGTTTCGCTCCCTTGCATGTACAGAACAATCCGAGCTCGGAGGGCGATGCCGGCAATCATCAACTGGAAATGGATCCAGAGTTTGATATAGGTGTAGCAGATGGTCTGGCGGCGCTTATCGAAGATGAGGTTTTCTTTGACAGCCCCTGTGAGGCATCGGGCGCATCAATGAATGAGGACAACGCCGAACTGGTGCGTCAAATGAATAAACAGCAGCCCGCTGCCACAGTGGGGGTGGGAGTCAGTGTCTATATCGCCGAGCGTCATCACAACGGCTGGCGCACCTCAGCACTCAACACCAATGGCAACGGCAACAGTGATATTAATTTAGTCGGTGATCAGCACCAAGTGAATCAAGGTAATCATATGCATCTAGGTAGTTCCATGTCTGGGCAAAGCCAAACAGCAATGCGAACATCCAACTCCACGTCGTCGACATCGAATCGGGGCACTCGGATCACCGCTCAATTGTTAGACGGAGTGTTGGAAAACTCTCGACGACCGCCCATACAGTGCATTAAATACTTCTCGGTCAATGATTTGGATGATCGAACCGATCATCGGCCGTTTTTTACCTACTGGATAAACACCGTACAAGTTGTGGTTCTCATATTATCCATCATGTGTTATGGCATTGCACCAATTGGCTTTGGAACGGAGCAAAAGACGGGACAGGTGCTGGTCACCAGCCTGAGCCTACAGACCGTGCAGCATGTGGAGCAGCGCAATCTCTGGATTGGACCGCGCAACAATGACTTGGTTCACATGGGTGCAAAGTTTGCTGCTTGCATGCGACGCGACATGAAGATAATGGATGTGGTTACAAAAACCAGGCGACAAGAGCGCGAAACTGCCTGCTGTATACGCAATGATGATTCTGGATGCGTGCAAAGCTCGCAAGCGGATTGCTCCATAAGGGGCCTCTATCCAACGGTAAGCAAAATTCAAGACAATTGTATTTGGTGAGCCAGTCGAAAGGCGGGGTGGCTGTAGAGCGGGTGCGAAGTGTCCGTTGGCTTGCTCTATGCAGTACGCATACCATCTAAATGGTACCAGAGTCAACCTTATTTCACTTAACCTTAGTCTACTTAAGGACTACAGTCTTCTCCCGCAAAAGTTTACGCTTGAGATGGAGCATTAAAGCAGAGATGGGCATGCACACATGTCGTCACACTTTTCACACGCATACAAGCACCACCGACGACGACCGAATATTCGTGTTCTATAAATAGCTTTCAATGCTTATAGCGTACGTGTGATTTTGTGCAGTCGGCCGCGGCAGAGACCCTATGCACACGCTGCCTGCTGTGTGCATAGGAACGTCGCGACGCGCCCATCTCTGCATTAAAGGGTTACCTGTTTTGCTTGCGCTCTACCAAGATCTGTCTGCATGCTTTTTGACTTTAATACATTAAAATTCTTCACATTCACAAATTTTCAATAGAAATCCATATCCACTTGGAAAAAATGGTCACCCGGCGAGTCTGGACCTGGTGGACGTATTTCTGGTTCAGTATGTGGCTTGGATCCAAAATTTTGCGATGCCCCTGCCTCCATAGCTCCATACGAGTGGCCCGATGACATCACAAAGTGGCCAATTTGTCGCAAAACTAATTCGTTCTCCCAGCGCTATCGATATAAGGATCATACCTCGGAGCACATGGTTTGCGAAGTTATTGGCCATCCGTGTTGTACGGGCCTGTACGGTGAGTGTCGGATCACAACCCGGGAGTACTGTGACTTTGTCAATGGATACTTTCACGAAGAAGCCTCGCTTTGCTCGCAGGTATAAAAAAAATCGCTTATATATCAAGGGAATTGAAACTAATTTTCCAAACTTTATTAGATCTCCTGCCTGAACAATGTGTGCGGCATGTTTCCGTTCATCTCTGTAGAAATACCGGATCAGTTCTACAGACTCCTAACATCGCTCTGCATGCATGCTGGCGTCTTGCACTTGGCAATTACCCTAATATTTCAGCATTTGTTTCTTGCTGATTTGGAAAGATTGATTGGCACGGTGCGCACAGCTGTAGTCTACATTTTGTCTGGCTTTGCGGGAAATCTGACGAGCGCCGTATTGGTACCCCATCGACCTGAGGTATGTGCACATGAGTCATTATAGGAATTACCTATGCTAAAATAGATCTTTGAAAGCAACCAGATTGATTAGTGTGACAGTCATCGGCCCATAAAGCTGCTTTAGGTCCAGCTTGTCCCATACCTTGCTCTTCTCTCTGGCCTTCTGACCTCTTCTCAAAATGTAAAACTAAGAAGATGACGCTTCAAATAACGGTCTGATGTCCGCTGTGTTCCGCTTTATCGAAAATACTTAGAGCAGACACAAAAAGACTGCCGAATAACATATCAAATTCCCCTCTTCTTCTTCTTCAGGCATGCTTTTCTTAAATATAGTTTGAGTTACATTGCGTTAAAAGTTTTGGCAGGGGAAGTGTAGGCTAACCACACTGAAGGCATTCCAGAGTTTGCGGGTAGTCCGACCCCAATAGCAGACTGTCGCCGATTCGTACGGATTTTGTTGCTGTTTTATCAACCCAGCGTTGCTTTGCTTGTACGACGATGCGTCGTGACGTCAATGATTGAGAGAACATAGAGAGGGAGATAGGCGGACGCGCTATTGCAGCGATGTTCAAGAAGAGCAAGGAAACAAGTGAGAGTGTATTGTGAGCGAATGCAGGCAAAAGAGAGCGCTGCTTACGCCCGACTTCGGCATGCGCTCGGCTCGTTTACATGTAAATAGCCGATTGCGCTCGGCCCCTGGAATCTTTTCTGATTTCTACGGCTCTAGTTTCTACCTTGCTAGAATTACCACCACGTCTTCTTTAACAGATCTTCAGTGATGCGATTGGATTCGAATTGCATCCTGTTTTATGTTTAGTTTCTCAAACAGGCTTTCACGCGAGAAGGCGTCAAGTCAAGCAGTTTATCAAAGAAGATTCACCATAGAAACTCCTTATTTTGAGTGATGTTAACTATATTATGGCAAATCGATACTTACACAAAATTGCTGTCGACTTAGGAAGCACAGCTAGAGGGAGACGAACATTCTGCGAAAGCGAAAATGACAGCAATCAGCTGATTCAATTTTTAGAAATTGATGATTCAAAAAAGGTTCTGGAATGTGGGATAGTAGTATTCTGTTTCAAGATGGTAAAATGATTTCAGTTTGATTAATGTTAATAGCTTGGCTATAATCTGATCAACAATACCCAAGCCCCAATTTATGCATTCCTGAATAAAGCAATTGGATTTGTATTTAAAATTCTGTATTTATCCACAGGTTGGTCCATCAGCTTCCCTATGTGGCGTGATATCGTCGCTTATAGCACTTCTAATATGGATGCACTGGAAACACTTGCATAAGCCGCATGTTGCACTGTTCAAGCTGCTACTTTTGTGCACCGTATTATTCGGTATCGGTACGCTGCCCTATCAGCTGAACTTTGCTGGACTACTGGCTGGAGTTGTGTGTGGATCATTTCTCACCATATCCTTGGTTCCCTTTGCTAGTTTTACAAAATATGGACGCCAAAAAAAGGTAGCATCCATCATTCATAATCAAAAAGTGGAGAGACACTTACGCTATTTTCCTTTCAGATAAATCTCATCTGGACCTGCTTGTTATTTCACTTATTTGTGTATGGGGCTTTGATTGCCACATTTTACATCTATCCAAGTGAATTTAGTACAGTGAACTTTGTGGATATATTTAGTAATAATGGCAACCGATATAGTAGTGCAACCAATAGCAATATTGACCATCATGGCGTTGACGTTATTAGCAGCACTACTCGAAGATACTCACAAACCCAAAAGCCTCAATACTATTATCATCATCACTCGGATGACATCATTAGGAATAGTGCAGCATTCACAGAAGGAACGAGCATTTCAGTAAGTTAAGCCCTTTTCATTTACCACCTGAGATACGCCCAGACATGCTCTTCCGTTTACAGCACATATTATACCCAGAAGCGCAGAGACAAAAAGCTGTTCAACACTGGCCGGAAGCTGTGTTCAGTCGTTCATACAACTACCATACAAACCATAGCGATCGCATTTATAAAACTAACGAAAATATATCAAAACGCAAAGACATTTTCACTTCGCCAAGACTCGGTCGATTCTCAAGCATGAAAAACAACTCAAATCTTATGACTGAATCAATGGGGGTGAATTCTAGGGTTAATCACAAATTTGTAGTTAATATGAATAAAACGGGCCTTTAAATCTTCCATGTAATAATTAATGGCATTATGTATTATTTCCTAATAACTAAAGCACAAAATTTGAGTGCACCAATAGTTGAGTATGCATATGTATGTATGTATACCCATATACCATTGTATGTACATTATTTATGTCTGTATATCAGTACTTAAAATAAAATAAATAAATGGAGTTACAAGCAATTTATTATCTCTAACGATGAGTGCATCAGAATTGTAAGTATAAACGTCTAACGAGATTGTGAGAAGAGTCAGACTCAGTGTGTCGAATTTAGGAATGGTCTCTTCCAATCCGGAAGAGTTAAGTAACAGTAAACTTTTGGAACTGGGCCTTAACTTCAACAGTATGAAAAGTACAGTCGAAAGTTCCTGAACCACGATTCAAGAGTACGCGAAACACTGTCTTACCTTAGTTGTTGTATCATGCATACGAATATTAACACACGAACATTATTGCTCGATCTTGCTCTTTTCGTCTCACTGCTCGAAAGTGGGAAGCTGGCAGTCAGCTTGGGAGGCACATCTCTCTAATGCTCAGCTTGGAGCCGAGACTCTCGACTCGAGATAAAACTGATAGTTCCTGAGCTTTGGTTCCCAGCTCAGAGCCGAAAGTCAGATTTCCGCATTTTCTAAAGCTAACTCTATGGGGACTTTGGTAAATAATAGTCTTGAATTTCAGAACATTTAATACAAATAGGAAACAGTTAATTTTCTAGCTGCTTTTAAATATAGCATGTACCGCCAAGCCAGGAATAAATCACATTTATTTCAAATTGATTCGTTACAAGTCACGACTACCTAGAACTCTGTTGGGCGGAACTCTGTTAAGTACAAAGGCACTAGCGCGTTATTCGATGCAGACAAGTGTGACCGTTGAGCTGAAACATTAAATAAGTAAAATTGCCATTATATATAAAGCAATCTGCTTGCCATAATGCCGGAGGAAAGTAATCATTTTTTTGAAGGGGTGGAAAAATTGTTAGAAATTTGGTTTGAGGAAAGTCCCAATACAGATGACGATCTGCGAAATGTTTCTCGGTGAGTAGAGATAGATGTGAAGATACAGCATGAGTAGTTTGAGATACTTGTGTGTTGTTATTGTGCTTAACTTGCCATGTTTTTGATAAGCTTATCAATGTTCGTATGTATACACTGACACTTGACCTTGCCTAATCAATGTAAAATATAAATGATTACCAGAACTTCCGGTTGTACTGTATCAATACACGAAAGCCCAAACTGAACGGCTTAACCCTTCTAAGAAATTGAATTATCGCCCAGCTGTCCAATTTGGGCCATCTAAGATTTAAATTCTAAAGGGAAAATTTAACATAGTTTAAAAATCGATTTTCAAGTCTATCTGATGTAAAAGTTTTTAAAAAAATTGTATTTACTTTGAAATCCAATTTCCAAACACAAAATTTTGCTATTCCATTTCCTGTTAATAAAATCAAAAATTGCTCTATCTTTTGCAGACGAGAATGGGAGAATTTACTCAGCCTAGTGAAATGCGAAATAATCAGTTTTTCCAGAAACGATGCCATAGACGCGTTTGTCCTAAGGTATTTAAATTTTTCACTTTAATTAAAACTGCAACAATAACCAATAAAAAATACTCTTTCAGCGAAAGCAGCATGTTTGTTTCAAAGCGAAGATGGATTCTTAAAACTTGTGGCACAACAACTCCTCTTAAATGCCTGGACCAGTTGTTAGAACTGTCGCGGCTTCAGGGCTACGGCGTAATAACTGAACTGTTTTATTCCCGGAAAAATTTTACTAGGCCAGAAGCGCAGGTATGGTTAACAGCTGAGAATGTGACTTGTTATGCTTTTGTTAGTGCCTTTTCAGATGTCGCCACATAAGGGATTTTGTGAGGAAGTTTCCCATTTGGATACAATTTTTCCAAACGGTAGATCTTACTGCTTGGGCTCTATTAATTTGGAATGTTGGTATCTATACACATTCAGCAAGTCGGACCTGAAGAGGGTGCCTGAAATCGCTTTGAATGAAAATGGAGACCAGTCTGAACCAGATCAGACCATTGAAATACTAATGCAAAGTCTTGATCAGGATGTAATGTCAACTTTTAGAAAGGATAAGTTTTTAAACGCCTCGGATGCTACTAAGGTAATTGAAAGGATAACTTTAGAGAATAAGAACAGATGATCAAATGGCTTTTTTATTTCCACAGAATTCTGGCATCGATCAGATTTTGCCGAATATGCTTATAGATGATTTTTTGTTTGATCCTTGCGGATACTCAATGAATGGAATCAATGAAAAGGTAACCGAAGGTTAAGCCATGTATGAACGAGACTTATTAAATGTTTTTATCTCTTTTTCTTTATTCTAGGGCGAATATATGACAATTCACATAACGCCAGAGGAAAAGTTTTCCTATGTGAGCTTTGAGAGCAATGTGGCATTGAACAACTATCGAAAGCTTATTAATCAAGTTATCAAAACATTTAAGCCAGGCAAATTTATTGTTACCATTTTTGCAAACAAGGTTTGTACCTGGATTATATATGTAATTTATGTGACTAAATTTAACTTTTTCGTATTACAGTCTTCGCTGGCGTATGAAACAATGAGGGAGCTGGAGGTGGAATACTCAAAAGGATCACATTGGAAACGGACGGATATGCAGTGCTGCAATTTTCCATCATATAATCTGTTATTTGCTCAATATTCCTTTAATGATCAAAGCATAGAGAATTCGTGAAATATTATATTTCTGTCAAAATGAGAAAAAACCAATCTAAGAAGTTTTAGTGGATTTATTGGTAGCTTCGAAATGAACTTGAAATGAGGAAGAGAGATCTTCAGGAGGGCACTGGAGTGGAGTTGCTCGAAACTCAAAATATGCGTTTCAGATGTCTGTAACGTAGAGAAGAAAGCATATGCGACCACATAAAGTATATATATCCGCACGACAACCCCTTACCTGGCTTATGCTGCGAGTACCCCCCATAAGTATCGGCTCTCTTAGAAGAAATAATGATAAATTCAAAAAAAAACCCACCCAGAACAATCCAAATTCACCGCATACAGCATCTATCGATGACAACCATCGATAGGTGGCACCAAATGAACCAGCAGTTTATTTTTACCATCTGAACTCTGTTGGGCGGAACTCTGTTAAGTACAAAGGCACTAGCGCGTTACTCGATGCATGCAAGTGTGACCGTTGAGCTGCTAACAGTTAAATACGTAAAACTGCCACATCTGGTTACACTGCTTACCAAGATGAACTGAAAATATTGTCTGTCGTTTTATAATTTATTTTAAAGTTATCTTTTTTCATCTATTGCGACAGTAAAAGTGTGTGCGCCTATTTCTCAGCCGTGCGTCGACGTGCAAGCAAAACAAATAATTATGTATAATGTACCACATAAGTTTAGCCAAGTTTGTCGCGTTTGTCTCACTTTGGTTAACGAGTGCGAGCTCTCCGAGCTACAAATTTATAATTCTGCGCCAGCAGCCAAGGCTCAGCCATCCAATGAATATGAGTGCAGTGCGAGTGAGACATTGCCAAACTGCTCCTGCTCCTGCCCCGACGCTTGCAGCAGGAGCCGCAGTCGATGTGATAACCCGCTATCAATAGCCAATAATGAAATGGGCCCACAATCTCCCTACAAATCGCATTACACACCGAGTGTGCCTTCTGCAGCCAGTGAACTCAATTTACAATATGCTCAGGCGTTTCCAAATAAGAACAGATTGGAATCACAAGCAGCGAGCACAACATCAGTATTTCAGTATCAGTCCTCGCCCACGCAGCCAAATGTGGCATGCGAAACGGCAACAGCAACAACAACGGCCAGCACGGGAACAGGAACGGGAACGGTTGTTGTTGTGGACGATAACTTGAAATCAATAACAAAACAACAACAATTTCATGAAATCGATGGCAATACCTCCACAACGGCGGCGGCAGCAGCAGAAGAGGAGTACAATCAAAAGCATAGAGATGATTCATCACCGCACATTACAATTCAGATATTCAACTGTCTCTCTATTAAGGTAAGCCAAAGTAGATTTCAATTCCACACACATGCACAGCGGACACACTCATTCGCACTCATACACGTGCACTTGCCGTGTATGTGAGTCTGATTACGCCACCACACATAAAAATAATAAGAACTGGGTGTAAAGGTGTGCGTGTGGCTGAGTGTGTGCGCGCGTGTGTGTGCGCGCGTGTGTGTGTGTGTGTGTGTGTGTGTTGCCATTCTCCCATCTGACTTTTACAATCAGTTATCAAAACTTATTCAGGTACAGTGTGAAGAATAATTACATTATGTTTGTATATAGTTACACATTCTTTGTTTATTTTGGTTGAATGAGCGTCTTGCAGACGCTGCAAATGATTAACTTTGAATTTTTGGCCGCGGTGGGCTCGCTTCGTCTGGCCAGAAATGCTTCTTGAGGCGCCGAGCCACAGTGGGTACAGAGATTTCTTACAATTTTTCTAAAACTCCACCAATCACGTTTTTAAGGGAAAGCCTGACGACTGACTGTACAAGAAACAACAAGAGGTGCGCGAGTTACATACATATGTAATCATTCCGAGCATCAAATCAATACAAGTCCAAGCATACTCCACCAGCAAGTTAGATACGTCAGCATTTAGAGCAGCAAAGCAATCCAAATCCAAACGCAAACTTATATAGTAACTCCATTAGTACGACACAAGAGTTAGTTGTTAGGAAGGCTTCTTTGTTAAATATTCACCTTTAATTTGATTTTCAACTGAATAAGTTTATATCAAAATGAAAACATAATTCGCGCTTGATCACGAAATTGAAATCCAGGGATGCAATCCACTCTGAAATTAGGACAGGTTCGGTTTCGGTTTGGTTTGCGGTTCGTTTCAGCTGTATCTAGCGGTTTTGTTTGGTGCTGTTCAGTTCGGTTGTTATCGCTCTATAGCCGTGCTTGCCTTTCTAAAGCTTTCTTAACTATGGAAAGCACGTTATTTTACCAAAAAACTACGTTCATTTCCGACAGGAAACATAATGTTATTTGAATCTCGTGAACTACCTGACCTACACTCATGGGCAGTAAAATAGGTGTGAAGAATTTCGGTTTTTATACTCTGTACCGTAGGTACATAGAGTATTATAAGTTTGTGCAAAAGTATGTAACATCCAGAAGGAAGCATCTCCGACCCCATAAAGTATATATATTCTAGATCAGCATCAACAGCCGAGTCGATATAGCCATGTCCGTCCGTCCGTCTGTCTGTCCGTATGAACGCACAGATTTCAGAGATGGTAAGAGATAGCGGTTTGACATGTATGGGACATATGCTTCTTATGTCTGCAGGCAGATCAAGTTTATTTTCAATTTTGGCCACGCCCCCTCCCGCCCCCGCAATTTAGAAAAAACGTCATATCTCCCACAGTTTTGAAGATAGATGGCTTGTTCCTTCTGGACATATTTAGTTATTAGGATAACTTATCGATCCGCCAAAAGAATGAAGAAGATCGGATGAACGGTTTTCGAGTTATGATCAAAAGACAAATTTTCTTGGTACAGGGTAAGTTATAGTCGGGCTTGACCGACTTTCTTTCTTGTTTCTTTCGTACCTTTTACATTTCTCCATGTAACAAGCTGCTAACAAAAAAATAAAAACATTTTTTAGGGCCGCTTTCTCATCTTCTAAATAGTTGATATCAGATTTTACCCTGTTATTTTCTAGTTTGTGTGACAGAAGATCTGTGTAGAAGATGAGAAACCGGGCCTTAACTCAAAACTGTTGAAAAGATTCTAAGAAATACTAAAGCTTAAATAAAACCCATCATTTTTGGCTGGTCAGCAAAATAGGTGTACCCAACACGTTTTAATGATATGTAAATCCACTCTAATTCTTGCGAAACGCTCCTATTCCATTAGGCAAGATCGATATTGTATTGGACAAGTTTCTACGAGAATATTGCGCCAGGCTTTCCGAATGATTTGTCCTATTTGTGTTTTGTTTGTTCATCCCAAAGATATTCCATGGGGCTTGAGTAAGGAGATTGACTCACAAATTTTGTGATATTGTTGTGCTGCAGTTTTCCTCAGCATATCGCAACATTACTATTATATCTATGTAAACAAACTGATCCATCGGGTCGTTGCCTTACCACGAAAAGCAGTCACAAACCATAAAATTGCCACCACCTTGCTTATCTGTTGTCGTCGTAAAGATAACTTGAAATCGTTTGCCTTTAGATCGAAGAACGTTCCTTTGAACATAGGTTAGGTTAGGTTGGGCTTGGTTAGGCCTTTTTAGGCCCTTACAGCATCGTTTCCAAACCATTCAAACTTAGTTTTATGGTTCCGGAGAATGTTTTGTCATTGTTATTGCACCCTCTGGTCCAAGCCAGACTTTATGACCCAAAGCAAAGCTTCACTCTTTTTCAAATTTGCCCATCTAAGGCGTAGTGACTTTCCGAGCTATCCTGCCAAATAGCTTTGCACTTGCTAATCGCCGTCGTCGGAAGGTTTATTATGATCGCCATCGCGTTTGCTGATTTGAAACGGTCCCAAAAAGATTAAAAGTTGGAGCTTTTTTACATCCTGGTTTCCTGGTGTAAAAGCTTTTGTTAAGAAGTTCTGAGACCATCCAATCGATTTATGTAAATTTTTCGTTGTGCTCTCTTTAAGCTAGCTATGGAGATGCCTTCGGAATGTGTGTGAAATCTCTGCTAGTTATTTCAACGATAGCAAGTGCGAAATAAGGCGGTCATCTATAGCTTCATAGACGCTCACTTCTAATTATTTTGTTTACAAATTTAACTTGGAGCGAAACTTAAAGTTTGTAAACAGTTAAGTTGGCCGCCAATGTTGGAACAGTTGCTGCATTGACGTTAGGTGTGCTAAGGAAGCGGTAGCCAGGTTCGCCAGTTTTAGGGTAGTCCTTACTTGAACGGTTTTAAGGTCCATTGTGATCTTTATCTCTTTAAAATTTTGCATAATGAGGCAAATGGAGCTGTATGGAAACGACTATGGCCCGATTTCTCAAAATCCAATATGTGGTCTAACCGGAGGAACAAACTTAAACGCTGCTCATCCACTGGTCAACTTTAACCGCGAGCTCAGCCCCGATGAAACTTTCGATATTTTTATCGATATACAAACAGCTGGCCGCAAACTTGCTTTGTTTATTGTAATATTTACTGGAACACAAAATGTTTATCAATAAACGAATTTTTCAACTCTACGACATGGAAATGCAATTCGAAGAGGCAGAACATCGAATTTTAGTCCACTTTTACGCAAAACAATGACCAACAACAACCAATCGCATTAAAAAACAAACAAACCAAACCGAGTCAGCTGTCAGTATGGTCACACTGAAGTAGCGATAGGCATTTATCGATATCAGGCGAAACTGCTGCTGAGAAAAGCAAATGACTTAACCGCTCGTCATCTTGAGGAACAAATCTGACCGGTGGTTTTCTAACCGGAACCTTTGAGAAATCGGGCCTATATCGACTATTTGGGCAATGGTTTCTCTGTTATGAATGCAGAGTCTCTCTGTGAAGAGATGTCTTCAACGTCTTGCAGTGACAAGGAAGTCTCAAGTCCGATCATTGACAGGTTGTCTGAAATACGATATTGCTGCGTCCACAAATGAATAGTGCTTGGTCCAAGTTTCTTGACATTAGCCACATTGTAAAAGAATCTATAGGTTTCGTTAAAGAGAATTAACACACACTCGCTTATATCCATGACAAGTCTGGCACATTACACATCGCTTGAGTAGCGTCAGTTACGCCACCAGCGCTTCCCTTATCTGCGTTTTTGAAGCGGCTATGGTTTAGGCTGACCTTTAACGAATCCCAATCGGCTCCTGGAAAAACTTTATACCAATCGATATTAGAAGTCAGTCGATTCTGGACTTTCGCGAATCAGTAGTCATGTATTGACTCTGTTGAGCTTGATTTAAAGTCCAAATCTGCATATTTTAGCAGCACTAATCACTAAGGATTAGCTCGCCTTGGTCCCACATTTGGATCCAGTCAATAAGGGTCCAATATTGGTTTAAGTTCTTTCATCATACTTGATATGATCTTAAATTTGGCTTGATGCAAGAACACCAGAGATTGATGCGAGAAATGCCCGGGGTAGGCTTTAGCTCTACGGATCATGAATGTACCGGACTTGAGGTGATAAGAAACAGGACATACAAAACACTACAAAGTAGGCCACTCGTCTTTTTAGCTGTTTCAAGAACCTCCCGGTTCTGTCTTTAGTAGAATTTGCCCACCGACAGCATATTAGTAGCAGCATGTCAGAAGTGCTATAACAGGTAGGGAATTTCAATTCATCAAACCGGACCTGCTCTCCACTTAAGTCTTTCAACTCCATCTCCTGCCTATCCCAGTGTTTTTTAGCAGCTGCTCCGCTGCTTTCAGTGACCCAAAATTTAACAAAAACCCTGATATCATCAGCTAAGCTAACCCGATCTGATCTTATTTCATTTGCAGCCCTTACCTAATGATGGCTTTCCAAATGTCATTTGTCGTGAGTGTCGATCGAAATTGGAATCATTTTGGAAGTTTCGGAACATGGCGCATAACTCGCACTATGCTCTGAAAGAATTTTTGGTGTTATCTGAAACTTTAAAACTGGTAAGCCCATAACACTTGGAATCTCAGCCGTGGAATCAGATTAAACTTCCCTTTCTCCCTTTCTCGCTTCCATAGGATGAAAATCATTTGGAAATGAAACTGGATGCTATTTTAAAGTCTTCATCGGAGGCGATAGCAGCCAAGGCCCTGACTGAGTTGAGTAAATTTTCAAAAACTAAATATACGCCCAAAAAACTGGACGGAATTTTCGAAACTGCGGCTGCGGATCAGAAAGTGGAGCACAGAATGCCAGACATTCAACCGCTCACACTGTATCCCAGCCTATTTCAAGCACAGTCCATCGTATCGCAACCAACTGTGAACCATGTGCAAAAAGAAGAGATTACAACAACCCCAAACAATGCAATGCCAAGACCCAAATGTGACCAATCGGAAAGGTTAGACGCAGAACAACAAAAGAACTCGGATGTGGAACAGTATAGGAACATGCAACAGCAACTAGAGACTGCCGCTGTGCTCATGGACATCAGTAAAAAGATTGTCATCTCACCGCCATGCTCGAATCCCCAATCTCCATGTCTTTCTGCTGTTGTAGATACAAGTATTAAAAGTTCTGTGATAATATCAAAACGTCCATCAAACGAAAATGAACTTCATGACGGAGTCGAGATCGACTTGTCCGTCAAAAAACAAAAGATCGAGTATGATAATCATCGAAATGTGGTCGTCCCCATGCATAAGCTTCGACAGACTCCCATACTCGATATGCAGGCCGAAACTTCACGGAACGACGAGGATCTGAAGAATTACAGTATTACAGTTGATGAAAGTGGCACCTCGTCGTCCAATTACAAATTGAAAGCACCTAAAGCGAATACCGAAAATCTAGCCAGTTGCCTTATGGACTCTGGCGACAGCTCGGACTCGAATAAGCTGGAAATGGATATTGCGTCGGCGATTAACGACAGAAAGACGCCGGACAGTGTGAGTTCAGATCATGCAACCGATGCTGCTACCACTCAACTATGGCAGGCACTGGCGCGTTCAGCGGGTGAGTGTCTAACCGCTTGTTGTGAAAATTTAAGACTCCATTTTCCTATATTTCAGCCAAACATAAAGAGGATAATCCAGCCAGCCAGATTATACGAAACATGATGAGTCAATCCTTCGTATTTCCAGTGCCGCCATCAGTATCATTTACAAAAGTACCTGAAGAACCCATAGCACTCTTAAAGGTAACCTCAAGACTTAATAAATTGAATGCATTAACTGAACACATTTGATACGACGACAGGACCTGTCAGAGGCTCAATGCAGCAAAGCAAAAATATGCAGACGAAAGCAAAGTTTTCCTACCAAAACCGATTGCGCCGATCCCACGGGTGCCAAGGTCTCGGATGCTTATAGCCGTACGGAATCTAATGCAATGCCAGATGCAATAAAAGATAAAAAGGTCTGCTTGGCCATTTTGTAGACGAAGTGTTCCTAATTTAAATGAACTTTTTAAATCTACTTGCAGAACTTTAAGAGTAATCTTATAAATGCTTTACCCGGTCCCCAAAAGGATATGTCGTGCTCCAATTGTGGTACTTTAACTACCACAATTTGGAGGCGAAGTGTCAGAGGCGAGATGGTGTGCAATGCTTGTGGATTATATTTCAAGCTGCATGGCGTCAACCGGCCCCATTCGATGAGACGTGACACGATACATACCCGACGCAGGCGGCCCAAAGAATGCGAGAGATCTAAAAAGAGTGAGTTCTGATATCTGTCACAAAAAACTACAAATAAGAGAGCAAAATGTTGGATTATCTGACACATAGCAGCTATGTAGAAGATGAGAAATCGGCCCTAAATCGGTTAGCTTGTGGCCGCATTATCTTGTTGCTACTTCTATTTTCCATATATAATAACATATGTCTTTTTTCTTGACAGGAAACAAGCAACTTCCCTGCTCATCTACTGTCGAATATAAAACGGAGAATCCAAACCTCTCTCTCGAGCACAAAAAGCCCGAATTTTTGACATCTCCGGAGACTCTAAGTATTTCAGATATAGTGTTTACTGTAAGTATCGCATTATGATTCGAAACTTTTTAATGTTAAGCTACACATTGCAATCTAAAAGATTGTATTATGTTTAAGAAGTCTTTGTCCCATACATGTAGCAGCTCTATTTCTTACCATCTCTAAGATCTGTGGGTTCATAGGGACGTTGCTGTTGATGCTGATCAAGAACGTTAATGCTTTATAGGGTCAGAGATACTTCCATCTGGCTGTTATATACTTTTGCACAAACTTAATATACTCTTTTTACGTTTAAAATAGGGGAAAGTTAAAAGTTGTATTTCGTAGTTTGTATTGTAAGTGCAGGCTACTTCTAGAGTAACCCCATGGTTTTTTACCCTTTTCATCAATAAACTTCCATCCGTGTTGGTTCATTCTCGGGTGTTAGTTAGTTAGTTAAGTTAGCTAAGCCCTATTTATGGGATTCTTGATGTTAGAAGTCGCACTAGAGCAACTTTCCCCAGTTCTGTTAGGTGAGAAACTTTGTCTGAGTCTCCTTGCTCGAATGAATTGACGCATAGTCATGCTGAAATATGCATTTTTCTGGGTTTTTTCGGTAAAGGCCTGTATCCAGAACTTCGGAAAATTCCTGCCAGGAATTTGCTATTTATTTTGAGTGTGTGGAACCCAACTGAAACAAACTGTCGGACAGAGCGTTCTCTGTGTCTCTCTCCAAGCGTTTTTACAGTCATTCACTAGCAAGCGTATATAACATTGTTGAATTTAATAACTTTAAAAACAATAATCTTTAATTATTTGTGCAGCAAAACTTTCCCAAGCAAATGCTTTTTCTCTGTGATTCGCCAAAGACATGGTTTTGCCTCAACTGCTTTTTTTAAAGCAATCTTTTCCTCACGTTGAAAATTTCAATTCTCTTTTGGGTTTTGCGCACAGTTTTTGCCTCCATCTTTTGACTAATCACTTCCAAAATAATTGTCAGCAATATAATCCTGGCCTGAATATCAGCTGTTTCTCGTTCCACACACCCTTTCGAAACGCCGCTACCGATACGCCGCTATCTAGACAATTGTGGATTTCGTTCGTGTTGCTGGATAAAGGCCTGTATCCAGCACTGCGGAAAATTCCTGCCAGGAATTTGCTATTTATTTTGAGTGTGTGGAACCCAATTGAAGCAAGCGGAGCGTTCTGTGTCTCTCTCTGTTCTCTATATTCAAGCGTTGTTACAGTCAGTCGCTAGCAAGCATTTATAACATTAATGAATTTAATAATATTGAACATAATATTCTTTATTTATTTGTGCAGCAACACTTTCCCAAGCACTTTTCACAGAAATGTTGTCAAAATGCTTTTTCTCTGTGATTCGCCAAAGACATGGTCTTGCCTAAACTGCTTTTATTTGATTTTATTTATCTTCTCCTCACGTTAAAAATTTCAATTCTATTTTTAGTCTTGCGCACAGTTTTTGCCTCCATCTTTTGCCTAATCACTTCCAAAATAATTGTCAGCAATATATTCCTGGCCTGAATATCAACTGTTTCTCGTTCCACACACGCTTTCGAAACGCCGCTACCGATACGCCGCTATCTAGACAATTGTGGATTTCGTTCGTGTTGCTGGATAAACAACAAACGAAAAAGCAAACTAAAAATTCCTGGCACAGTTTTTTTTTATATGAAGTTTGGCAGGAATTTTTAGTTTCCGCTGTGCTGGATAGAAAATCCGCCTCAAGATGCCAGAACCAAACATTGTTTGAGGGTAATTCCGTGTCTCCTTGACCAAATATGTTTAGTTGAAGCCAAAGGGAACAAGTAACACATTCAATTTTAATGGCCCTCCGGTCTCACAATCACTGAGCAAGCCCTCAATATTTGGTAGAGATAGGCTAAGCTAGGAAAATAAAAACTATGGTTTTTTTTAAGAATAATTTGTGGGATTAAACAAACAAGGTATCTTCCAAATCGATCCCATCGAGTAGAATATAACGATTATTCCAATATTTTTGCAAATTTCAACAACCTTTAAAATTGTTTTCAACTTTCTCACTTCTTTCAGAAATACAAAAAGGAAATGTGCGATGCAGAAGCGGCCGCCACTCTGAAGGATGTTTTGCTAAGGCGAAAAAAATCAGAATCTTTACCGGCGTTTAATGATACCTGCGAAAGTGAGGACCTGACCTTGCCACTCAATCTTGTTTCCAGTGAAAACAACGCAAAGTTAACATAAAACGCCAAATCCAATTATCCCAATCCAATCGCTAATGCAGAACTTTGAGCGCACACTATTTTATTTATGAACTCAAGCATAACACAAATACAAACGGTATAGGTATATTTATATGTACTATATTGGCATATATCTATACATTCATATTAATTTTTATTCTTAGAAACTAATATTTTATTCATTTTTATTCTTAGAAACTAATACCAAAATACTAATTAGTGTAAAAACTACGTTAAAGCGGAAGTGGGAGGAGCCTTCAGTTGAGCGTTTTAATTATATATATATCACATTTAATATGTATATCAACTTAAGCAAGGACACAATTACTTAATGCTTTTTATACATAAACTAAAGAATGAACAAAACAGTAATATTCATATTTATTAAAATCCATGCTTCAGTATTTTTAATTTGTAATGACAAATCTAAACGACGAAATCGAGCGATTAATCATATTTAACCTACGACATAAGTTTACTTTTGCAATGGAATTTCAATTGTTCGGATCAATTTGTGTTGGAATGATATTCTTATTTAATCAATCAACGTATTTAATACTTCTAAAGCTAGAAAACATTTTGAAAATCTCTTGCCTATATATGAAAATCATGTGATAATAAAATAATCTCCACAAAAATTTTAAATAGTTAAACTATTCAAATACAAGCAATATTCACACCATGCATACTTTTCAAGCAAATATTACAAATATTATATACAATTATAAGAAATTCTAAATATCAAAACTGAATGCTGTTTTCGAATCGACTTAAATCCTCTAATTAAAATAAGGAATTTAAAAAACAAAACCACGTAGGCTAAGAAACACAATTATTTTTTCGAATTTAATACTCTCAAATTCTTTTAACAATTACAAATAAATTCGTTATTGGAATATAACAAAAATCATGTACAAATGGGTTTTGCTTTATGTGTGCTGTAATGAGGTTGACAAAACATTTCTATAGCTTTGATTTCTGGATCTTTTAGTACAGAGACGTAAAGATTTTCCCACAAAAGGGTGTGTGAACCATATGTGTGACCAATTTTGCTTCATAATTATCGTAAGTTTCCAAGCTAAGCTATAAAGTTATTTGTGCGATTGTAGCTTCCAATTAAGCTCTCTCCAATCGCTAGTTTACTCGCTATCTGTCGAAGAAGAGTAGTTTGCGATACTGCCCAGACGCGACATGCCTCCATAATGCAATAATCTTTTAATACTCGGAGCAGCTTGCTTTCACTGAAAACCTTGAAAGCTTGAAACCCCATACAAAGTGAAGCTTAAGACTTAGTGTGAACGTATGCCGCAGATTTTCACAGCTTATTTTAGCCAAGTATCGTTCAAAGTACTTGGCATCAATACACCTCTTAAATGAATGATGTAGTTCTATAAATTTAATCGCTCAGCTTCCAGTTTTGAAGATTTATCGAAATTTTAGCAAAAAGCGTAGTGCTTACAACAGATACTCAACTCATTGTTTCCAAATAGCTCTGGCTATTTCCCAATCTCGAAATAAAGCACAAACACTACTTACGCTATAAGGAATGATCGCCGCTCACGTTAGCCATTGTGCATTTCCTTAATAAATTTGTCAGCCAAAGCTTTGAGTGTGAAATTATGGAGACGGAACAGAAAGTTCTTACATACAAAACGAGTGGCAATGGAACATTAAAACAGTCGATATCGATAACAAGGTATTACTGCAATGTTTAAAAGTAACGTTAATTGTATTTGAATTCTTTATTGCAATTTTTGGCATGGCAGATTCTTATGCATATTTTTCCTTTGGCAGCATCAGGTAAGCTAAGGACGCAGTAACATCCAACCTTCAGATGCCCAAGCCGAGAACGGACCACAGATACCGCAGTGACAAAATCCAGTTGGCCTCTTTCTTAGTTATTTTTTGCATTTATTTGAAAACAATCTTAAGCTACATGTATCTTCATTATAACACAGCAAAGTTAAGATATTTGGGATTACAGTAACTGTCCTTTTCAGTCACATACACTATTCGGGCCCACCAGGCACATGGTCCTCCGACACAAAGTTTATGATACTAATGGACGACTCCTCACTGATCCATATCAGTTTTATAAACAGCGCTTCAAGAATTCCAATCATAACCCCGGCACACACATCCAAAATGTAATGACGTTGTAATATGAGGCGAGACAGAACGACACTCACGGCCCAGGCGGTCATTGGCATCCAAATCAGAAGAGGAAGGGCATACAACTTGGTGAAAAATACAAGCACAAAAAATGCTCTAGAAGCATGACCCGATGGAAAACTGAACTTATCCGGGCCAATTGTTAGCATATCGTTGGCCGGCACAGGTCTTCGTCGGCGGACAAATGCTTTCATCACGGCGACCACAACAATATCCAACAGTAATCCCACAAGCATATTTAGCTGCATCTGATACAGGGACTTTGCACTGAGCAGCCATATGAATGCAATCCAGGTGGCGAGCCATGCAATCCCATCACAGGATATTTCAAGGACCTTGCAGTGCAATCTCAGCGATCGAAATGATGCAAAGCGAAGCAACAAGGAAACAAAGGCGCCTGTCAGTTTCACATCTGCGTCCAGCAGACGACGAAGAAATGTAGATGACTACAACGAAAAGAAAGTTATGAGCTTACATGAACTAATTTGTGAATTATGATTAATTATGATTACGAACCGTTTTCATGGTGATTGTTTAAATCCAGCAAAGAATATAAATAGCATTCGTCATTTTATGAGACAAACAGCAAAGTGTGACCAGGTGTGGAATGCTGCAACATACTAGATTCAGACGGAATTAATATTTAATGGGGGGATTCGTTAAAAAGATTTATAGTTAATCGTTTCATTCCACAACTTAAGCTAGTTAACCTAATATCAGCTAATTAAAGCCACGCGAGAGGTTAGGTATTATTGTTTCTGCAGCTCTGTTAGGCTTTCTCCCATAGAGATATTTTAGGTTAAAGATCAGATATCATCGTATATGAAAAGTTGTAAGTAATCATGATATAAGCTCTCAAAGAAAGCAAGGATAGTCGGCGTTCTTCTGACTATGGAATTTTCTTACTTAAAAAACGACTTAATTTTATTGATTGGTTAAGACACGGCAGAGGCAATGCTCATTAATATCGAATTTACAGTCCAGCACCATTATCCGGAGCATTCAACAGCAGGAGTCACCCACTAACATCCTACTTAGTTGTCGAAGTGTTTAACCGGAGCAAGGCACAGAAGGCTGCACCGTAGGTTAAGTCCCATCGCTCTTAATGCGTAACCTTGTGGTGTGGTAAGACAATAAGCATATTTCTAACGCTTAGGGAGATACGTTAGTGGTGCTAAGGGTTTAGACTTAGTGTCAATGCGAAAAACAAGGACTTCACTATCATCACCAAGAGGTTGAGGATTTCCTGATGGCAGCTTTAAAGGTATCCAAATTTCGCCGCATACCGATTTCGAAGAAAATTTATATTACTTATTTTGTTACAATATTTTATTTAATAATAATTTCATATACTCGCAAATACACAAATAACTTATATTCACACTGATTGTACATGCAACTCTGTTCATGAAACTGTAACACGCATAAACGAACGATCCACAACGGAATCGAAACGTGTGCTATTCGCTTAATTTATGGTAACACTACTATATTTTGGCGCCTTTTCTCTTTGTGTTAATGCTGTAGAACGCTTGGCGATCAGACAAACGCCGCACATTGTGAAATAAAAGTTGTTGAAAATAATGAAGAAAAATATGAAGACTAATAAGTTATATGTAATCAAGCGAGGTATGTACACACGGCGACATATTTGTATGTATAAAGCAGACGGCATTGATCCGGCAATGATCTCCAATTACAGATGGCCGAAAGGAGGAGGTACATTTCGACAAAATTACCTCGAGGATACAGAAATTGTGTTATAATTTGAATATGGACTTTGTGGATCCCGTAAGTAAACATTAGATGACGAGATTGCAAACGTTTGTGGGCATTTGCTGCAAGTACATACAAACATATGTACATGTGAAATTGATTTCATTTGGTCGCACGAGTATAAGTACGAAATATGTAAGAATGTACATATGTATGCATTCTACAATAATTGAACTGCGCTTTATATCAGAATTATCTCTATAAATTGTTTAAAATTTGGTTAGATCTGTTAGTTGTTACATATGTACATTTGCACGAACATGGAGAGCTGACAGCGTCTGCTTGTAAACGGCATATGTACATATGTAAGTGCAACAATATCCATAACTGTTCATTTCCGTTACTTGAAGAGGTAAAGGTTGTTCCAAGTTCGTGTGTGTAATGTATGTAACGGGGGAAAAAAGAAACCAAACCAATATATGCGAAGCGCTCCGAATTTGAAGTGGAAAGGGAGTACTTGGGGACTTTTGAGTCAGGTCAGTCCCGAATCAGATCGTCTGGGTTATCTGCATAAGAATTAAGGGGGTTCCCCTTCAAACATCATGGGCGAAATCCCACATCAATTGCACATTTATCTTTGTTTTAAAATTTACTTAAAACGCTCTAAAATTTCCAATAGGTAACCATCACACTTCAAGTCATCAATGGTCTTTACTGTGGAGTAACTACCCAGGAGCTAGACAACTTGGCTGCTGAGATCGCAGCTGGCTTAACTTGCAATCATGCAGATTATGCCATTTTGGCTGCACGCATTGCCGTTTCCAATCTGCACAAGGAAACCAAAAAAGTCTTCTCCGGTACGTAGAAATTTGAGCTATCAACTCTCAACACTCAGTGTTACTTCGGATCAGAATAATACTGCTCTATCTCCGTTTCTTTCAGATGTCTTCGATGATCTGCACAAACATGTCAATAAGGAGACCAACAAGCCTGCACCCATGGTTTCCGATTTCCATTACAACGTTGTCAAAAATAATGCGGAGCGTTTAAACTCGGCCATTATTTATGATCGTGATTTCGGTTATAACTATTTTGGTTTCAAGACCCTGGAGCGTTCCTATTTATTGAAAATGCATGGGAAAATTGCTGAGCGTCCACAGCATATGCTGATGCGTGTGGCGATTGGAATACATGGCGAGGATGTTGACGCCGCTGTGGAGACCTACAATCTACTGTCGGAGCGTTATTTTACTCATGCCTCGCCCACGCTTTTTGCTGCTGCCACCAATCGCCCTCAATTGTCTTCTTGCTTTCTCCTAACCATGACATCCGATTCCATTGAGGGCATCTTCAAGAGTGTGGAGCAGTGCGCCATGATCTCCAAGTCGGCGGGGGGCATTGGTCTGAATGTTCACTGTATACGCGCCAAAGGCACTTCCATTTGCGGCACGAATGGCACTTCCAATGGTTTGGTTCCCATGTTGAGAGTGTTTAATAATGTGGCGCGTTATGTGGATCAGGGCGGTGGCAAGCGTCCTGGCGCTTTTGCCATTTACCTGGAGCCCTGGCACTCGGACGTTTTTGAATTCCTGGATCTGAAGCGAAACACCGGCAAGGAAGAGCAGCGAGCGCGTGATCTATTTTATGCCCTGTGGATACCAGATTTGTTTATGAAGCGTGTGGAGGCCAATGGCGATTGGTCACTGATGTGTCCACACAAGTGCCCTGGATTGCAGGATGTGTGGGGAGATGAGTTTGAGGCATTGTACGTTAAGTATGAGCAGGAGGGGAAAGCCAACCGCACGGTTAAGGCCCAATCCTTGTGGTTTGCCATCATCGAGTCGCAGGTGGAAACGGGCAACCCTTACATGCTGTTCAAGGATTCCTGCAACAGAAAGAGCAACCAGCAGAATGTGGGCACCATCAAGTGCAGCAATCTGTGCACCGAAATTGTGGAGTACTCGGCCCCGGATGAAATTGCCGTTTGCAATTTGGCATCGATAGCCCTGAACATGTTTGTGACTGCCGAGAAAACATACGACTTCAAGAAACTAAAGGAAGTAACCAAAACCATCACCAAGAACCTCAACAAAATAATAGACATAAACTATTACCCCCTGCCCGAGGCGAAAAAGTCCAATCTAAGGCATCGTCCCATAGGTATTGGCGTGCAGGGCTTAGCCGATGCCTTGATCTTAATGCGTTTCCCCTATGAGAGTGAAGAGGCCAGTCTCTTGAACCAACAGATATTTGAAACCATCTATTACGGAGCCCTGGAGGCAAGTTGTGAGCTCGCCCAAAAAGATGGTCCCTATGAAACCTATGAGGGCTGCCCGGTCAGCAAGGGTATACTCCAGTACGACATGTGGGATAAGACGCCCACCGATCTCTGGGATTGGCAGAACCTCAAGGCAACCATCAAGCAGCATGGCATTCGAAACTCTTTGCTTGTGGCGCCCATGCCCACCGCCTCCACTGCCCAAATCATGGGCAATAATGAATCTTTCGAGCCCTACACCACCAACATTTACACCCGCCGTGTTTTGTCCGGTGAATTCCAGGTGGTCAACCATCATCTGCTACGCGACTTGACCGAACTCGACCTCTGGGATGATGACATGAAGAATCAGATTATAACCAGTCGCGGCTCCATACAGAACATTGAAGCCATACCGCAAAACGTACGCGATTTGTATAAAACAGTTTGGGAAATTTCCGTCAAATGCACCATAAAGATGGCCGCGGATCGGGGTGCGTTTATAGATCAAAGCCAGTCGTTTAACATTCACGTAGCTGAGCCCAACTACGGCAAGCTAACATCAATACATTTCTACTCGTGGAAAGCTGGTCTTAAGACGGGCATGTACTATCTACGCACCAAGCCGGCGGCGAACGCCATTCAATTCACGGTGAATAAAAAACAAAACGGCACCGCATTAACGAATGGATTAAATGGTTCGCTTCACGCCGACGATGAGGAGCAGAAACCGCAGGCAAGCGAACTGGAACGAGAACGCCATATGGCTGAGATGGTCTGTTCACTGGAGAACAAGGATGCTTGCTTGTCATGCGGATCTTAAGTTAAAATACAAAAATATGTACTATTTATACAGAAATTACACACTTAATTATTGCACTTCTAGCCGTGTGCTCCCAATTTGAGTTTGGCTGAAAGTTTACAAATGGGAGCCCGGTTTTTAAATCATTTTTAAAATAAATACCCACAATTTACACTTAATTGACTCAAATTTGTATTTGGCTACCATAAATGCTACATTTAAGGGCAAAGATTTGTTGAAATATGAGAGGTATGTATGCGATATTTTGGGGGGGTTGTCCCAGATATCTCTGGAGTTGACTAAACTAGGAAGAGAACAAGAAACACGTCGGCTGCTCGATTCTGGGAAAGCCGTTCGCATTAAATTAACTTGGTTTTGAGCAGTCGGTTTTAAAACTTTCTACTGTTGACATCTTATCTAATAGCCTAGCATTTAGAAAAGCAGTTTTAATGCGAAGAAAATCTAGGGATTTCTGGGACAGCTCTGAGTAAGAATTTCAGAAGTGGCCTAGTGTTGCTTTAGTACATGACACAGTGAACATACATACTATTCACGGGACCCAGTTACTTCCTAACAACCCCAAAATATAGACCATAGAATATAGACGCATAGACCGTCTGATTCTGTATAAACTTATCAGTTCTGATAGCGACGAGAGAACCTTAAAATATTACAAACAATGGCTTGATAGATTGGCTGAGAGGGCGATATAGGTCACTCTTTGTGCCTATTACTGCTATAATCGATTGATATTCCGACTGGTCCTAACCAAATTGTAGGCTGTATGCTGAGCAAGGCTGCAAACCTCTAAAAATCTGCAGAAGATTCGGTCACATAGCAGCTATCTAGATTCTAGAAGATTAAAAATCGGCTCTTAGTAAAAATAATCACTCGTTAAAGATCTGTTCGCTGCCAAAAGAGATAATGTCAGTATCGATCGGACATAGATTTGCAGATTTATAAATATTCTAAATGTCTACAAGTCAAATATTTAAATCCTTAGCATCTAAGATCCTCGTTCCAACTTATGTTTCCAACAGAGATACAATTTTAGCTCAATTTAAAATGTGAATCTTAAGTTTTGGTTACTAATATCAATATATGGGCATCTTTAAGATATAGATCCAAATATTTACAACATATCAAAGCGTACAGTACCTAAACGACCTCTCTGCCCACCCCAGGGTTAACTGCTATTCCGTAACTGCTAACGTGAATGGTATTTTGTTATTCATATTTTTGGTATTTTTGGCTTGTCCTCTCGCGGTCCCACTGAACACAACGCAATTTTCAATACGACAACACAAACGCTATCAACACCATCACAGTACAAAGTTCAATCTGTCTGAGCTAAAATGTTGAAGCTTAATCGTTTCGCAATCCAGAAGCTATTATCGGAATCCTTCAAAATCAGGTGAAATTAAACAAATCAATAAATTGTGCGAGTGTGTATATAGAAATGTGGCTACAAATGACTTAAAATCATAAGTACCAAATGAGCGCAACAAGTATATATAAACTGTTTACGTGATCATCAGTTCTTGTGTTGGGGGGGATACCTATCTGCA
Source organism: Lordiphosa fenestrarum (assembly GCA_035044985.1). NCBI lineage: Eukaryota > Metazoa > Arthropoda > Insecta > Diptera > Drosophilidae > Lordiphosa > Lordiphosa fenestrarum. Next base: position 145,583 of record JAWNNO010003552.1, read on the forward strand.
TTCATTTGTAGTGATCTATATCTATCGAACTAATCCTTTGATTGTAGTGAAATAACAATAACAAATATAATGCAGTTACTTATCAAATGGTGTCAATAATGACGCTGCCATATTTTGCACTATAACGGGAACATGAACAGCTAGTTTCTCTTCATTTTCGGTTGCTTACGTATGTATATATGTTTCAAGATCAATGGCCATGTGTAAACATATGTATGTTTGTATGCATAAGTCTTTCAAAGTACAAAGTGCAATCTAAATGTATATGCAAGTGACGCGCCAAGGGCATTCGGCAAAAGCGGTAAATTGAATCATAAAAACAAGCTCGTTTAATAGGGGGATGCCAGCACCAAGGGAATTGAAACGATTTGCATGCAGTCTCGCTGCCCAAAGGAACGCTGTCAGGGCGATTCAAGTCTTCTATGGTGCAAGAGAGAGTCTGTGGTTGTATCCAGCTAGCTTTACCTGGTTAAACTTCAGCAGTACCTCGTCATCAAGAGCTTCCTGATATTCAGGACCTTTAAAGTCTTAAAGGACGAAAAAGAATACAACGCCTGAGTCCCAAGGGCTAGTATACTAGAACCAAAGCCCGATATACCGACACAAAACCCACTGGACTTTCGAGGACGATACTGCAGTTCTTGCCGGGATTACTCAGCTAAAAGTTCGGCACGGGTGTAGTTGACATCTTTTAGACTATGCAGCTTACAAACCGTCGATCTGTAGTCGAATGGGCCACCTTTTAGTTCTATGTTACTTTAGTCGCAGGAGAAACCCAAGAACCACTCCATTTTCAGGCTTATCTTGAAAACGCCTATAAAAAAACCTTATATTTTGCATAAACAAGGATTATAATTCTCCCTAATTTTTTGCAGATCGCTTTCGGCAGCTGTTCCAAAGCCGAAAACTGATCATGAAACGAAAAAAGCACCCGCAAAGCCAAACGAGTCTTTTATGGCCAACATTTTTCGTGGTTCCCTAGTGGCTAATCAAGTTTTTCCCTATCCGGACGTGCTGACAACGGACCAAAAAGAGTTGACAGGCAGCCTAATAGATCCCTTCGAACGTTTCTTTTCGGTAAGCCAACTAACGATTATTCTTGATCAATTCTAAAATCAAAATTTGTATTTTTTAAGGACGTTAACGACGCAGCGCGTAACGATGAAAACGCATCAATAGATGAGAAAACTCTAACGGCCCTCTGGGAGCTGGGAGCATTCGGCATACAAGTGGTAATGAATCTTTCAATGGGAATTCATCTTTTATTATTAGAAAATCGATTCCAAAGTCCCCAAATTACCTGATTAATATTCTTTGTGTTCTTTTCGTTTTAAGCCTTCTGATTTTGGAGGCTTAGGTCTGAATAATACGCAATATGGCAGACTTTGTTCTATAGTGGGAGCCAACGATCTTGGACTTGGAATCACTATTGGTGCTCATCAAAGTATTGGCTTTAAGGGAATACTTCTGTATGGAACACCTGAACAGAAGGCCAAATACTTGCCAAAAGTGTCGTCTGAGAAAGTCTATGCCGCATTTGCACTTACCGAGCCCAGTTCCGGCTCTGATGCGGGGTCCATTCGATGCCGTGCTGTGAAAAGTGCTGATAACAAATATTATGTACTCAATGGCTCAAAGATTTGGATCTCGAATGGAGGAATTGCCGAAATTATGACTGTTTTTGCACAAACAGAACAAATCGATAAAATTACGGGCGAGAAACGAGATAAGGTAACTGCCTTCATTGTGGAGCGGTCCTTTGGGGGCGTTACCAGCGGACCACCAGAAAAGAAAATGGGCATTAAAGCCTCAAACACAGCCGAAGTGTTTTTTGAAGATGTGAAAATCCCCATGGAAAATATTCTTGGACAAGAAGGCGATGGATTCAAAGTGGCCATGAACATTTTAAATAATGGACGCTTTGGCATGGGCGCCACACTGGCCGGCACCATGAAGAAATGCATAGAAGTGGCCACTGCACATGCCAACAATCGTGTACAGTTTGGACAGAAGTTGAAGAGTTACGGTTCGATTCAGGAGAAATTGGCACAGATGAGCATACTGCAGTATGCCACCGAATCCATGGCCTTTACAATATCGCAAAATATGGACTCTGGCAGTCAGGATTACCATTTGGAAGCGGCCATATCTAAAGTGTATGCCTCCGAATGCGCGTGGTATGTCTGTGATGAGGCGATTCAGATAATGGGTGGCATGGGATTCATGAAGGAAGCCGGACTGGAGCGCGTACTCAGAGATCTGAGAATTTTCCGCATCTTTGAGGGCACCAATGACATTCTGCGCTTGTTTGTGGCCCTGACGGGTATACAATATGCTGGTTCCCATCTCAAAGAACTCCAACGTGCCTTTAAAAATCCCTCTGCAAACTTGGGTCTAATATTCAAAGAAGCTTCCAAACGTGCTGCCTCCACAGTGGGTTTGGGCGGCACAGACCTAAGTGTCCATGTTGTGCCCGAGCTTCAGCCGTATGCCAAGAAAACTGCTGCTTGTATTGATCTGTTTGGACAAGCAGTCGAGGAGCTTTTGTTGAAGTACAATAAAAATATTGTCCACCAGCAGTTTGTCTTGAATGACCTGGCTAATGCTGCCATCGATATTTATGCCATGGTTGTGACTCAATCACGTTCATCTCGTGCCTTAAATCTCAACCTGCCTACGGCTGAGCACGAGCTTAATTTAACGAAAGCTTTAACTATACAGGTGATTACATTGACCATGTGGAATGAGAACTTTGGAACTCATTATGTATTTTGTTTGTTTGCAATTTCAGGCCTCTGACCGAGTTTTGCGAAATCTTAGAAACGCAACTTCAAGTCGCCGACGAGCCCTTAACGAAAAGATGTCCACGATAGCGAAAACTATTTGTGAAAGCGATGGTGTACACTCCACTGGAGTTTTAGAGCTAAACTAATGAACAAACGTATTCATGTGTTTATTCCATTGTCATAATTCATGCCCTGTTATCATGTTTCCGCGTTTGGAAGTTAAATTTTAAAATAAATGTAGCAAATTTTGTAATCATCTTGGATTCAAATGTCTTAAAACTAGATTGAAAGGTGCGAAATGTACGAAATTTCATAGGCAATAATCAAGCATAACATGTTTGTTTCAAAACTTGGATTAGGTTGAGTTTATGTCTGCCCAAAGAACATATTTGCATATATCAATGTGCTGCGAATCAAGAGAAGTGCTTGGATATGCATTTAGGAATTTCAGAGAATCGTTTACAAAACGAAAAGTGGATTGGATGTTGGCTTAAGCCTTAACCCCGCTCTAAAGTTCAATCGGGGTTAATTTTTTCTTAAAAATTTCCTAACTTTTTTAAACAATGCAAAGCCGATGAATTGGAAAACTGTATGTTTCTCTGTATGTATGCTGTAGGTGCTGCAAGGCATTGCCTTTCCTCTATTTTTTTTTTAAATTTTATTTGATATTTATATTATCATCAAGGACATCTTGAAACATTATCGCTAACAAAGAGTGTCAAATTTGAAGCAATTATCCGAGCACATTTCCAACGATCTTACGAAACTCCACATTTTCCGTCCCCGTGCCATAATCGTGCATAAGACGTTTAATATTTTTCTTCTCCGAACCAGTCAAATATATAAAATCCTATAAAAATGTTTCTCTTCTCTTTCTCTTTCCTTCATAGCCATAGTCCTACACAAATCGGCAAGCAAGAAAGTAAGAACAAAGTTTTGAGACACAGTTTGAAAGTGAGAAAGCCAAGGATTATAAAAGCCCGCTGTAATTGTGTTCCCCACATCCAGTTCATTTTTGTGAACTTCCATTCGGTTCATCGCTTCCACAAACTCGTGACTTGCTACCGTCACTAGCAATCGTGACATGTAGCAGTTACTTGCAACTTGCTCATCTCTAGACCCAAGGCGTGTGTGTCATTGTGTGTGATTGTGAAGTAATAAAGATGTTTTATACATAACTTAATATTAAATATTGCAATATATTTATTTTTTAAATCATTTTAAAAATGTGTAAAATGTGATTTGCGGATACAGCTTCCCAAAATCCACTTCTATCACACTTTTCGCCAAGCCCCAATACCACGGAGCCAGTGAACTAGAATCCAATAAACAAAAATCGATTTTTCATTTCAGTAAACTAAAGCTAGAAGACAATTTGGATTGAAAAGGTGAATACCAATCATGTTTTACAAGCAAATAAGTTACATACCGAGCCGACATATCTATGAGATATATTTTGACTTTGTTGTCGCCGGTGCTTCTTATTGAAAACATACAATTTAAATTAACTGCATGTACATTATGCATACATACACAGACAGGCAAATGTATGTATGTATGTATGCGAAAGCTGAACACTGATTTTACATTTTCTCCAATTTGAATAAAATGTTGACTTGGGAGGGGGGGATTTTTCTTACCAAAATACTTTAAGTATAATTATGAAAAAAAAAATCAATTTGACACATCTCAAGGAAAACTGTGACGTTTGCTGCTGCCCACCGGTCTGCCATCTCCATCATTGATTGGCAAGAGGCTGAACTTACAACTTGCCAAAATCTTATAAGCAAATTTGAGCCAAATGGAAAAAAGAGGTTTTCTTAACTCATTTATATCTTACAAAGCTCTGGACAAGGTTTTCAAAAGTTCTCATAATGTAAAAGCACAATTTGGAAGGAATTTTCAGTCTGAAAAGTCGCCAAGACTCTTCCCTGAATCGCTTCTAATTTTTACCATATTTTTAGAGGGTCGAGATGGGGTCAGGTACATATTTTACTACATATATATTCATTATTAGCGCATTTTGATATGTTCTTGTCAAAGCAACATATTTTCACGGCTTAAATGTTTGCCACACCCTCTCCCTCCTCCTCCACAAAACAGTTGATTGAATAACTCCTACAATTTTACAGATATCAAGTTCTTATTTTACAAACACAACTAAATGCCCTTTATCTCAAGCTGTGACAACACAAAAGTGTTTACTTTGTGCACAACACAGGCGAAGACAGTTTGTGACGTCTGTGAATTTTGTTGAGAAATTGTATCAATTGTGGGTTAAAGTTTTATCTTTAATCGAAATCATCGAGTCATTATACTCTGTACCGAAGGTACATAGAGTATTATAAGTTTGTGCAAAAGTATGTAACATCCAGAAGTAAGCATCTCCGACCCCATAAAGTATATATATTCTTGATCAGCATCAACAGCCGAGTCGATATAGCCATGTCCGTCTGTCCGTCTGTCCGTCTGTCCGTCCGTCCGTCTGTCCGTCCGTCCGTCTGTCTGTCTGTCCGTATGAACGCACAGATCTCAGAGATGGTAAGAGATAGAGGTTTGACATGTATGGGACATATGCTTCTTATGTCTGCAGGCAGATCAAGTTTATTTTCAATTTTGGCCACGCCCCCTCCCGCCCCCGCAATTTAGAAAAAACGTCATATCTCCCACAGTTTTGAAGATAGATGGCTTGGATAACTTATCGATCCGCCAAAGAAATGAAGAAGATCGGATGAACGGTTTTCGAGTTATGATCAAAAGACAAATTTTCTTGGTACAGAGTATGTTATAGTCGGGCTTGACCGACTTTCTTTCTTGTTTTATGAATACAATTGTAAACTGACACTTTCATTATTAATGTTAGTCATAAAGATAAAGATTTATGTATTCTGGAGATGTTTTTAGAATGGAGTTTCTCTCTTTAACTTTGCCATGGCAGCCATACCATAGGTATAAAGTCTCCCGATTTTGAACAAACTTGGTGAAAAGAGGAACAAGCAAACATATCTAACATATACAATGTCTGATGACGATTCAATTCAAAACAAACAAGTTTTTCTCACTAAAACTAGTTTCTCGACAGATCATTCCTATAGTCATCCGATTTTGACAAAACTTTGAAGAATTGTGCGAAAGCTTATAAAATTAATATATGCCAATTTTAAAGAGGTTTACATTGAAAACAAAAAAGTTTCTCTTACTAAGACTATTTTTGGAACCTTACTTTTCTATGGCAGCTATACTATATAGATGTCCGATTTCGACCCAAGTTGGCAGAATCATGGAGAAACATTAAAAACTAGTGTAAACACAGTTTGGAGACGTTTGCATGAAAAACAAAAAAGTTTTTCTCACTAGAACTAGTTTTTCGACCGATAGTTCCTATGGCAGCTATACGTTATAGTCATCCGATGCAGCGTAAAGTTTGGTGGCGATAGCTTTAAAACTGACGGAGGAGATGGCATAGAAACAGACGGACAAGGCTTAATCAGCTCAGCTCGTTATGCTAATCAAGAATACAGGGTGCGCCATCTAAAGTGTCGGTATGGCAACACTGAATAACTTTGACATTTACCAACCGATTGCTTTTGTTAGACATGTTTTGGAAACATCAATCTAGTACAATTTTGACCATGGAACGCTTCACACCAAAACAACGTGCCGAAATAGTGACGCTGTTCATCGAAAATAATCGTTCAATTGTGCTAACAAATTTTGATGACCGATGAGGCCCATTTCACGCTTTCTGGTGGTGTTAATAAGCAAAATTGTCGCATATGGGGCACGGAAAATCCACACCGCATCCATGAAATACCTTTACACGACCAAAAAGTGACCTGGACGCCTGGTATCAAAAAGAGGCGATATTGACTGGCCACCCAGATCTCCAGATTTGACCGCCCCAGACTTCTTTTTGTGGGGCTATTTAAAAAGCAAGGTTTACGCCAGCGATCCACAGACCATTGAAGAGCTTAAGGCCAACATTCGTGCCGAAATCGCCACTTTATCGACTGAGACGCTCGAAAAAGTGATGGAAAATGCCGCAAAAAGGGCACATTTTGTTGTGGCCAATAAAGGCGGCCACTTGATTGATGTTGTGTTCAAAAAGTAGTCGAAATAAATTGTACAGGACCAAATTAAAGGAACAAGATTAACATATAGCAATCGGTTGTTTGTTTTTATATTTATTCAGTGTTGCCATACCGACACTTTAGATGGCGCACCCTGTACATAAACTTTATGTGGTCGGAAATGCTTCCTTCTATGCGTTACAAACATCTGGACAATTTCAATATACCCTCTTCAAAGGGTATACAAGACTAGCAAAAACGAAAAGAGAAAAAAATTCGTGTTCTGAATTCCACATCACGAAAGCTTCGGCCAGTTCGATAGGCTTTTGTCAATCGGTAATCGTGTATTGTTTGATAAAGGGTTGCCAGACCATTAGAAAAGTGATTATATCGTTTCTAATCGTGTTCATATCTCTTGTTAGGATCTTAAGGTCATTCTTTCCTTGTTGGATTAGCTTTAGAAACCTACCAATGCAAACAGAAAGTTGCTACAGAGAACTCCATTCATTTCTGAGAAGCTCTCAGCTAGTGTGCTGGCCCCATGGACCTGTCCTAACTCATCAAAAATGTTTTTACATTTTGTACTTGAATTTCCATTTACCATTATTTTCAATTCCAGGCCGATATGCTCATTAAGTATTAATAATCGCAAATAAGACACAATTCGAAATGGCAGCTCAGCATCAACATTACACCGTTGAAGTGGGTGATACCAACTTTACCATTCACAGTCGGTACATTAACTTGAGGCCAATTGGTTCAGGTGCCCAGGGAATAGTGTGGTAAGTACACAAAGTACAAAGCCAAGCCAAAGGAAATCAGCCTCAAATGTGTCTCTTTTAGTGCTGCTTATGATACGATCACAGAGCAAAATGTCGCCATTAAGAAGCTATCCCGACCATTCCAAAATGTGACCCATGCCAAGCGGGCATATAGGGAATTCAAGCTGATGAAGCTGGTCAACCACAAGAACGTAAATATGCTTCGACGAATTGGGCCAACTGAAAGAAAACTGACAAATTGCTCCACTAGATAATTGGGTTACTCAATGCCTTCACACCGCAAAGCACCTTGGAGGAGTTTCAGGATGTTTACCTTGTTATGGAGCTGATGGATGCTAATCTATGCCAGGTTATTCAAATGGATTTGGATCACGACCGAATGTCGTATTTGCTCTATCAAATGCTGTGTGGCATCAAGCATTTGCATTCAGCTGGGATTATACATAGAGTACAGTAGCCGTTTCTCGGGCCAACTTTCGCATGCGACCCAATCCTAACATATTCTTCACCTTTACCCATTTCGCAGGACTTAAAACCTTCTAATATAGTTGTAAAGGCAGACTGTACTTTAAAAATATTGGACTTTGGACTAGCACGCACAGCCGGGACAACTTTTATGATGACTCCGTATGTGGTAACCCGTTACTACAGAGCACCGGAGGTCATATTGGGCATGGGATATACTGAGAATGTTGATATCTGGTCAGTTGGTTGCATTATGGGCGAAATGATTAGAGGCGGGGTCCTCTTCCCCGGAACCGATCATATAGATCAGTGGAACAAAATCATTGGTATGTTGTGGGTAAACGGCTTAACAATATGGGGATAGCTACAACTTGGTGTTTTTCAGAGCAATTGGGTACTCCGTCGCCATCGTTTATGCAGCGCTTGCAGCCAACTGTAAGGAATTATGTGGAAAATCGTCCAAGATATACTGGATATTCATTTGATCGGCTATTCCCCGATGGATTATTCCCTGCTGATAATAATACGACTAGTCGACGGAAGGCTGCCGATGCCAGAGATCTTCTTAGTAAGATGCTTGTTATTGATCCCGAGCAGCGGATATCTGTGGACAAGGCTTTAACGCATGAATACATTAACGTGTGGTATGATGCCGAGGAAGTCGATGCTGTAAGTGTGTTGTTAAATATTTTCATTATTATTGATTTTCCCCAAAACGAATTTCAAGTTTCATTCACAAACTAAAGCTCGCTATACCAGGGGTGCGCGCAGGCTATACGCATCGGCAACATTTGTTGTTGTTTCGCGCTACTTTTTATGTCTTTTGTCTTTCTCAACTGTGCCTCTTTGTAGAATTGATCACATTATCATGGTTTTCCGTGTGTTACATTTGTTGTTGTCCGTCGAATGAATTCCTTTGCATCAGACAGCACAATACAATACAGCAAAAGGCCGGCAATAACCGATTTTCTCTTAAGTTTTCTTATTTTCTTCATTTGTATTGGTGACTACGCAAGCATTAGGTGCTCTTGGGCATCTCTTTTCTATACAGACCTACTGCTTACTTCTGCTTGCACTCAGGCAAAGGTGAACAGTAATTTTAGTGTGACCAGTCGTTAGAAAAAGACTAGATTATGAAATTTATTAAGTTTTTCAACTAACTTTACTTCATCAGCTGTTAAACCTTTTGACCAGGAAGCTCAAACCTCATATTTTAAATAGTATTAGTAAATTTCTGTTTCAATTTGCAAGGCGTAACTTAGCAACAATTTTCGACCCAATAAAATCTCTTCTAATCTTCTCTCTTTCCAAACTCAATCTTCGAACCATAGATACATATTTTTATAATGCTTAAGCTGATCTTGCTTGTTTCAACAAACATATTTGTATTCTTGCAGCCGGCACCAGAGCCATACGACCATAGCGTAGACGAGAGAGAGCATACCGTCGAGCAGTGGAAGGAGCTCATCTATGAGGAGGTTATGGATTATGAAGCACACAATAATAGAACACGGTAGAGTAAGCCACTTTCCTCAGTGAGACAGTCATATAACCTATAGCTTATCAGCAATACCCAATGTATTGTATAAATACATTTATAAGAATAAATGAAATATTAAAATTGTATTTAAATATATAGTAATCATTAAACAAACAAATATAAATAACAAATGTGGCTGCTGCTTTGATTCTTCATTTCGGAACGGAAATGATCTGTGAGTTAAAAAGTAGACTTCCCCCAAAACATTGACATAGATTTCCATATAAAAATTTAATAACATTTTGATTAATCAGTGACATTTGAGTATGTTTAGGATGGACCTCTGTAAAACTTTCTAGGCATGATACAATAACTAGAAGATGAACTGTCGAACTATCAGAAATGTGACCCTGAGTTGTGTGTGCTTTCAGCCCTGGGGTTCCACAATTTCCCTTGCCCTGTAGTTATTGTACCTTGCTTCTCATGAACACTTTGAACTTAATGCTATTTTCTTTTGTTCCAATCATTTCCTTTAGTTTAGCCAGGTCCACTCTGCTTAGTAGTCTAAGCTTTGGCTGCAAAGTCCAGTGCCACTTTCAAATCATTGACCAAGTCATCGGCATCCTCCAGGCCCACCGATAAACGTATAAGTGCATCAGTAATGCCCAAAGTTTTTCTATCTTCAGCTGGCACAGAGGCATGTGTCATGACGGACCTAAAAAAAAAAAAGAAGAAATATTTAATTCAATTTTCAGCTTGTGGAACTTAAGCTCTACTTACGGCAACTCGGCCAAGCTCTCATATCCTCCCAGACTTTCAGCCAACGTGAATATCTTCAGTCCCTTGAAAAATGCAGTCGAATGCTTCAAATCACCTTTAATGTAAAATGAGAACACTCCGCTATAGCCGTACGTCTGCTCCAAGGCAAGCTGATGTTGAGGATGAGAGGGCAAGGCCGGATGCAATACTTTGTCCACAAAATCATGCGACTCCAAGAATTTGGCCACAGCAATTGCATTCCTTTGATGTTGTTCCATACGAAGCGAAAGAGTTTTGAGGCTGCGATTCACTTGGTAACAATCGAATGGAGAGGGAACTATGCCAACCGCTGCAAATAAACATTAAATTTAGTTTCAAAGACATTCCAAATCGGTTGGTTAAGATTTAAGACAAACCATTTTGTAAAAACTTGAGACTTTCATAGAGCTTATCACTGTTCATTGTGATGCCGCCCATTACTACATCGGTGTGTCCATTCATGTACTTTGTTAGGGAATAGCAAACCAAGTCAGCTCCCAGTTCAAGGGGTCGTTGGAAGTAGGAGGTCAAAAAGGTATTGTCCACCGCCAGAACTATATGATCTCCAACGCTACGGCAGATGGCGCTAATTGCTTTGATGTCCGAAATTTTAATCAGAGGATTTGTGGGCGACTCGATCCATAAAAGCTGCAAAAGATGAAAAGTAAGTTTAACAAGTGTCTCGAAAGTTGTCTAGTAATTTACACACCTTAGTCTCGGGCTTAAAAGCCGCTTTGAGTGCTTCCAAATTAGTTGGATCCACAAAAGTGGCAGATATTCCAAGACGTGCAGCAACCTTGCTGCAATATTTTTTTAGTGATTTGTGTAAAAATTGTTTCAAAAATTAGGTAAAAGACAAAAGTTACCGTATGAGCCGATTGGTTCCACCATAGACATCATCACCCATTATAATGTGATCGCCATTGCTGAGCATAGTCAGCACAGCTGTCGTAGCACCGAGTCCAGAGGAGAACGTTAAGCCATACTTGGCATTGTCGAGAGCAGCTAAGCATTTCTCCAAGACATTGCGGGTCGGATTTCCACTTCTGGAATACTCAAAGCCCTATGAAGCAGATGAAATGTTGTTCATGAAAGATAAGGGTTTAAGTTGAAGCCCTGAATTGATCATCAAGCAAAATGATAATGCAAACAAGCGAAAGTGGATTGTCATCTTCAACTAAAAATCTTTACTTGTTTTGCAGTATTGTTAATCTGCATTGTCATGTGTGACATTGTGACCCCTAGATTAAAAATAAACATGAATTGACCGCAGATAACACCAAAAATTCGAAAAACTTGGATCTGCTTGTTTCCATGACGTAAACTGTTGGTGGGGGGCAGTTTAGGGAGGCAGAGGCTATGTTCTGCAAGTCTGGGTGGGAAACAGGAACATGATTCCTTCTGTATACCTTTATTTATTTCCATACACTCGTTAAGTTTAATACTCGCTCTTTCCTTTAGAGGAATCCCGCAAATGATTTCAAAGTATCTCATATACCGGCACATGTGATTCCTTTCTAAGATACATCGAAATCCTTTGCGGGATTTCTCTAAACAAAAAAGCCGTTATATGCCGGCACATGTGATTCCTTTCTAACATATGTTCAATCGCAGTCCACTTAAAAAAGCACCCTATAGTTTACAGTTTATGGTTCTAGCGTGACGTGTTCCAGTCGCAAATTAGTTCTAATAAAAATCACTTGAGAATGTTTTGATAAGCTTGCTATTTGATTTGTTAAAAAGAATGTGAAGTGGTTTTTTCGATTTTTCTTGTTTCTTACACTGTGTTCTCCTGGACTTGTCTGTTTAAATGTTGTACTAAGAGAAATTGGTGGAATCACAGCCCCACTCTTCCATTGGTTGGGATCCTGGCCGGCATGAATGGACTTTGTGGCAAATCCTTTTGGTTGACTTTTGAAACTCATTTTTAATGGAAGGAGCAAATCGACGTGCTTTACTTTTGACTGTGCCTCAAATTCTGAAACACGTAATGGAAATCTATATCTCTTATAAAAAAAAAACACCGCGAGTTAGAGATGGCAAACTTATTGACGATCGTGACGACAAGATAGCAACGTAAGTTGGCTTTTGTTATTGAAATGACAGAAACGAAACAAATAATATATAATACACTACATAAGCTACTTCAAGGTACAAATTTTGAAAAACTTGCTTTTTGATAGATTTGACAGTTTTCAGTGTAAAATTATTTTCTAAAAAACTTATTCTTGACACAACAATAGGTTGTGTGAAGCATAATAGTATAGAAAAGTTTGATTAAAGACCTTAGTAGTGTTTAACGGGATCTAAAAAATAAAGTCAAATTGTGAATGTCGATTTAGTCTAATAATTAAGTTGTGTTTTATCGGAAATTCGAAGGTAAGTGGACAGTAAAAGACTCCAAAAATCCATTGCTGGCATGATATCGCTTTGAAGATCGGCCAAATCTCACCCTAGATGAGGTATAAAAGCATTTTCTGATTTCTTAAACTGAGTAATTCCATTCTAGCTTTTAGAATTGGTAGGTTATAAAACTTTACCTGACTGTAGATAATTGGGATGGAGACCAGAATGTCAACATATCGTTCCGTTCTTCAAAAAATTGCCCACTGTGTCGGAAATTAAATAAAAGTACAAAAATTTATATTTTTGTATTATCTACCATGTTCTTTGAGTCCTTTTCAAATATTGAGTATCTTTAAAACTATCCAATTTCAGTTTTATTAGCTGTACGATCAAATATTAAGGAACTTATCTTGAAACGTTCTCTTGACCTGGTACTAAGGGCTGCAAAAGTCTCACGCCGAGTATTGTGTCATCACTAATGCTTATCACTTGAATGTTTTGTTTCAACTGGCCAAAATGAAGTGTGAACTCTTGGCCACTGCCTGCGTGGGCCTTGCGCTGAGATCCATCATCTCCATGTACCCCTATTCAGGCCATAAAGTGCCCCCTATGCATGGAGATTACGAGGCACAGCGACATTGGCAGGAGGTGACAGTCAATTTGAATGCTAAGGAATGGTACACGAATTCCACTGATAACGACTTGCTCTACTGGGGCCTGGACTATCCTCCTTTGACCGCCTATCACAGCTATCTGATGGGCCGAGTAGCCAAATCGGTGGATCATCGTTTTGTAGAACTACACACAAGTAGAGGATTTGAGTCGCGAGAGCACAAGAACTTTATGCGGCTAACAGTTTTGTCGGCGGATCTGCTGATCTATCTGCCGGCTCTATACGCTATGTGTGTGTGCATAGATCGTGCATTCTATGGGAGTGTCAGGCTGCCACTATTCATGTTGGTGTCCCTTTATCCGGGACAAATTCTCATTGACAATGGACACTTTCAGTATAACAACATATCACTTGGCCTGGCAGCGGTGGCCATAGCAGCGTTGGTGAGGAATAGACATGGTTTGGCGGCACTTGCCTTCACTTTGGCACTGAACTACAAGCAAATGGAGTTGTATCATAGTCTGACATTCTTTGCATTTCTACTGGGAATTTGCCTGGCCCAAAGAAGGTATGGCATTTGAAATTGACGAGGAATGAAGTGTTTTATTAATTTATATTTTGACTTCAGCTTTTCTGCATTTGCATTTAAACTGGCCTCAATCGGAGCAATAGTGCTGTCTACTTTTGCACTGATTTGGTTCCCTTGGCTAAAGTCCCTGGACGAGACTTTACAGGTGTTGCACCGCCTCTTTCCTGTCTCCCGCGGTGTATTTGAAGACAAGGTCGCTAGTGTTTGGTGCGCATTGAATGTTATTTTCAAACTGAAGTAAGTCTGCTGCCTATTGAGATCTAGGAACCATGTCTAATTCCCTGAACAATTACAGAAAACGTTTTCTGAATCATCAAATGGCTTTGATTTGTTTAGCCACCACCTTAGCCGCTGCGCTGCCAACAAATTTAGCCATATTACGTCGACCAAGAAAAGTGGGATTCCTATGGGCTCTCTTCAACACATCAGCCGCTTTCTTCCTATTCTCATTTCAGGTAAGTAGGGCCCATTAGTTTTACATCTTAACATAATGGCTTCCTTTTATGTTCTAGGTTCATGAGAAGACGATACTGCTGATGGCACTGCCAGCGCTATGTCTGCTCAAATGGTGGCCCCATGGGATTCTTTTGTTTCTGGAGGTTTCCGTTTTTAGTATGGTGCCGCTGTTAGCTAAAGACAACTTGTTGCAACCAGCTGTGGTGTGCGTCATTATGTTTCATTTGATTTTCCAATGTTGGAACTTTGATTTGGACAAGAAGCAAGCAAATCTTTACAAATGTGTCATCAAGTATTCGGAAATTGTAATGCTTGCCATTGTGGGCTGCTCATTGTTAATACCGGCTCCCTCCAAGTATCCAGATCTTTGGCCCTTGATTATTTCGGTCATAAGTTGTGCGTATTTTGTGTTGTTTTTGATATGGGGAAATGTCAAACAATTCGCCAATTTTAAGTAGTTTATAACATTTAGAAATAAAGCATAGACAATGACATTTTCCAAATCTGAAACAAACTTGATCTGCGTGCTGTATACACCTACCTTCATGCAAAAATTTGTGGCTCTATCTCTTGTAGTCTCTGAGATCGACGCGTTCATACAGACAGACGGACGGGCATGTCTATATCGACTCGGCTGTTTATGCTGATCAAGGAAATGTTCCCTCTCCCTGTTACATACATTCGCACAACTTCTTGTTGCCCCTTTTCCCATTTTCAATGGGAACTATTGATATTGTGCAGGGATGCAAACCGGTGATGAGCAGAGCCAAACCCTAACCGAACCTAATGTCAGACATAGACATTGGAGAACTGTAAATCATGTCCCTAAAGCACGCTAGGGATGCCTATGGCAACATAAAAGCTCCAAACGTAAGCTGAAACACTTCGTCTCGCTGCGGATCGGAGCCAATAGGTGCGGTAGCGAGGCTTAAGTGGCCAAGAAGCGGAGAAACAGCACAACATCTTCTCTGCCATTTCCCCGCCCCAATTAGAAGGTGTCGTAGGTCACTAGGTCAACCTCTCGGAGACATCCAAGCTAGAGATCCCAGCTCTACTAAAATTCATTCTCTGCACACAATTGCCCCTGAACTCATTTCCATATCCCTATGACCGAACTTATCTGCTAGTTCTCGTCCATCTTTGACTTTAAAAAAGTGTGTCAAACTTTATTAAGACTCAACATCTCTGGTTCTTTAGCTTGGATGCTTGAGTTTTATTGTGAATGATTTAAAAGTTTACAATTAATTAATTAATTCACTCATTACTCTTTATGGGAATGCGATGTTATGGAAAAGTCCAAGCGCAAGAACACAATGGTCAATACAAATATGATATAAATGAATGCAATCACTAACAGCGGCTCTTGGAGCAAGGACACTTTGGCGAACGTATAGTTGAGTGTGAAGTCGGCAATGTGACTTTCCACCAAATTGGATTTGGCAAACGAGACCACCGGTCGTCCAACCGTATCGAGGTACGTGTGCACCAACTCGTTCTGTCGCCGGTTAATGCTGTACGGTGTAATCAGCTCTATATTGGCAGCACCTTCCGGTAGTATGATATTGACGACAGCCTCGTCAATGGCCATGTTATCGTAGATGTGATCGATTAGATGCATTTTCAGCTGGTACTTGTTGCCATCGCTGTACATGTACTCATAGGAGGGCACATTGTAGCCCAGAGTGTATTGTGTCTTCCAGCCGCCGAAGAGTGGAAATCTGGGACGCAGCTCGAGGTCAATGAAATCACGCATCAAATTCATATTCGAGGTGGAAATGTTGCCGTTGGTGTCCCGGTAGTAGACACTCGAAGCAGATGCCGGCAGAATGGTTTTGTACGATTTCACGGCCGACTGACCCGAACGCCCATCCTTCTGGAAATCATAGCGAGAAAACGAACCCTTCAACTTGGCGCCGCTATGTGTCAACTGGATATTCTCCTTGACAGCAATATTGCCCCAATGCGAGACCTCGATAGTGCGCTCCAAAGTGTTGACGGTCATGAAGGGAGTTTGATTCTCGTAGTGAATGGACAGTTCTTGCTCGGATAAGGCTGGAAAACACACAGTTTTGAAACAATTTCACTGCATAAACCAAGCTTCAGGACTCACCTTCAACGTTCTCGTAGGGTCCAAATGCTATCCTGTTCGAGGTGACCGAGAATGGCTTGGTCTGAGTATGAGATAGAATGTTCGAGGAGCTCAACTTGACGTTAGTTTTCTGTGTAACAGTTGTGTATTTCGAATATAGATGCAGGCTTCCCATATATTTGACCAATTGTTTATCATTCTGCTTGATTTCCACCGGATGTGGCAGTACATTTTTGGACGACACTGTATCAATCAGAATGGTTTGCTTGGGCGAAGCATTCGAGAAAGTGAGCACAAACTGTTGTCCCCCCTCGGCCTTGCGTACTTGCACATTGTTGTTGGACCCATCCTTGACCGAAATGTATGAAAGATTTGGCTCCTTCACGAGGAACACGTACTCTTTTATTGGTTTGCCGGCTGTGTCTTCGGCTGTTATTTTCAGTGTGGTCTTCACCAGCTGAGACGTCAGATCCAAAGTTCTATCTACATTCTTATTGATTATGTCCGCTTGCGCCGCGAGGAGACAAAGCAGAAAACTTAATGCCCAATACAATAATTTGGAACTTTTATGCATGGTTTCAATGGCGGACACGTACACCCCGTTTTGACTTTTTCGGATAAGTGATACCGTTTGCCACGGTTCGGGATTTGTAGTACCGTTTGCTAAGTTTCGGTATTTGTGGTTGTGTTGTGAAACGTTTTGACTCGTTACTTGGAACGTTTAAGCCAGGGTTACGCAAGATGAAACACTCAAACATTTGGCGAGAATTGCTATCTACTGGACACTCTCAAAGTTTCGGCGCACGAGTTTGAATCAGTTTTTGTGTTCCTCTTAATGGTATGCTGACACATACCACCTGTTAAAAAGTGAATGTGAACAATTTAGGTAGGGAGATAGCTTCGCCATCTCTTGAAGCTTGAGGCTCATCATGCAAAAATAGGCGCTGTATCTTTGAATGCACTTTTGCCGGCCCCTGAACCAGGGCTACAAGTGGTTCACTCCTAAGGCGCAGTAAAATCGTGTGTATGTATGTCAATCGCCGCTATGTTTTACGTTTTGCCACACTGGTGGTTGTCTGTGCCAGCTGTTGTTGTGAATAGTTCTTAGTAGATAAGCGCTCGAATATAATGATAAATGTCAACACGCACGACTCAATGATGGGCAATCTGTAAAGCTGACAGGAAGTTAAACGTTTCGGTTATAACTTGAATGAAACCAACAATCATTCATGTGATGTGGATTGTGGATGTTGTTGCCTCGGCTCTCCTATTTCATTTGGTATGTAAAACGAAAACAGTGCTGCAGAAATACTGACCACTGGCATTTGCCTATGCTCTACTTATTCAAGTGTGCGTTAAAATGTGAATGTGATTACATACCTACGGGCATGTCGTTGCATACCGTTCCAATCGAAAGGAGCTGTATCATCGATTTCGAAGGCCGCTTGTTCCCAAAATGAGTGTGATTTGCATTGTGTTTCATGTTTTTACTCAGGTACATATATACACACGACATACAACAGTACATATGCACGCAGAAGGTCGAGGGGGTTGTAATTTCCGACTTTTCTGCTGAAGTCTGCCAGCGAGTCAGTTCTGTTTAGTTTCAAATAGTTTTAGAAATCAAAACGGCAAGTCGAGTGTCCAGTGGATCCGTCTGGAACGGGTAATTAAAAATGTTGGGTGCAAAGACCGCCGACGAATTGATTGGAAATGAAATATGTCTGAATCAATTAGATGACTCAAATGTATGTGTGCACCGAGTGTACATATGAAAGTGTGCAGTGACCTACAAGCTCAAAAAAAAAAAATCAAAAAAAAAATCGATGCATTAATTAAACTTTAAAATGTTGTTATAGCCCACACTAAACTCGACCACGATTGATTTCAGTTGCATATTAAGTGGTTACAATGGAAAATTTGTCCTGAACTTGATTATTTCACCATCCTTCAGCTGTGGAAGTCAATTGCAATGTTAGGTGAAACAATTGCTGAAAGTTGACCTCGGTCAATTGAAGGTTTTTTTTTCTAGAGAAAAAACCAGTCGGATAAAGCGGACGACCTCTGAAAAAGGCTTCCTCTCAATTCTATCAACAATTTCAATGGGAGGGCCAAAACTTAATTCCCATATAAACTAAAAACCTTTAGAAAAGATGGTAAAAAAAAGGATGGGTTAGGATAGGAGACATGGATTGACTAGGCTGAAAGCTTAAAATCAGGCAAACCACTCGAAAATAAGTACAGCTTCGGTTCAGTGGTTCACACAGTTTCTGAACCACCGGTTCGGTTCACATCATGGTTTTTGGAGTTAACTGACGGATCGGCTCAGTGGTTCACAAATACACATTATGAAATATTATGATTTCTGTGGTAATTCGAACACTTTGAAAATTTAATTCCTATAATCTATTTGAATATGTTTAAAATCCTTAGAAGAATGCTCAAAATCTATTATGTCAGATTTCCAGGATTCCTCTTTAAGTTTCTAGAGGAATGCCCTTCGAAAACGCGCACCATGCATCTTACACACCCTATTTATCATATTATATGACCAAAAAATCTGCTGACTAAGATTGAGGTGAAGAAATACTACAGAAAATTGATAATATTGTCTACTAGAGTATTTCAAAAAGCTTTTTATCTTAGAAAAGAGATGTAGAGTGTTTAGTTTCCTACAAACCAGAGCTGCAAACCGGTTATGAACCGAACCGGTTCGAACCCGGAATTCCGAGTTCCAGATTACTGTGAACCGAACCTTGAACCGAACCTCTTTAGTTTTAAAGCTGAGCCTGAACCCGTTCCGAACCCAAAATTTCGGTTCGGTTCAACAAACATTATAGATTTGAACTATTTTCCAGTGACTTCTTCTGTCTTTAAGGGCTGTATCCAGAACTTCGAAGTTTTTATTTCGTCACAATACTTTATATAAGTAGAAACACTTTGTCATTGCTTTGATGGTCATGAGCTGTATAAAAGTGTTTCTATTTATATAAAGTATTGTGAAATCCCATCCCAACCCAAAATCGAAACAATTCCCTAACGGATTATGTCGGTTTTAGGTCGCTTGCTATATAAACGTGTATAAAGCTTTGCTGAACTAAGGTTCGAACCAAAACCTTGTCCCAAAAACCTTGAACCTCCAAATTCTGAACCTGAACCATTGGTAAATTTTGGTTCGAACCCGCGAGCTGGAGATCCACGAAATTTTTTGGGTTTGCAGCCCTGCTACAAACAAAAGCTTTTTCAAAAACTTCATGAAGTTTGCTTTACAGTGTAAATCCAGACATAGTCGGAACCAACATCATTTTCGCTTGGGTTTCGCCAGCATTTCTAATTCTACTTCCCTCTTGGAAACTAAAACTAATTATTGAGAAAAAATAAATCAAAATAAATCGCTTTTATACTTATCAAACGTCGTTGTATCGATTTATCGATTTGAGATGACAACTCAAGTACCGCATGGGAAAGAAGACAGGTGCCACATTTTGTCTACACAGCTTTTTATCCGCAAAGAAATAGTATAGAAGGACAGATTGATGGTTGGTGGCTTGCTGTTCAAAAATATGTATACTTTAAAGTGTCGAAGACGCTGCCTCCTAGGCTTTACAATTTGCATAATATTAAAACATGTGTTAGTTCCTTGAAAAGCCTTAAAACACGTTGCATATCTCACCCTAAAACGTAGCTCAAAATCCGGCAACCTACTTGAACGAACAGTTGGATGTAGCGATTCTAGTAGTCTCCAAGTACTAATTCCATGAACAGATGTTATAAAAAGAACATGCAAAACGACTTGCGCTGTGGCTACATATTATATACTACTTGAGAGGACTAGTTGGCCCTTGAAACCCTAGAAAATTCATCTTCTCCAACACCATTAAACAAAGTTTTTATAGGCACTTTACCGGCACATCAGGACGTCCAGATTGGTACAGGGTGCGCCATATAAAGTGTCGGTATGGCAACACTGAATAACTTTGACATTTACCAACCGATTGCTTTTGTTAGACATGTTTTGGAAACATCAATCTAGTACAATTTTGACCATGGAACGCTTCACACCAAAACAACGTGCCGAAATAGTGACGCTGTTCATCGAAAATAATCGAACAAATTTTGATGACCAATGAGGCCCATTTCAAGCTTTCTGGTGGTGTTAATAAGCAAAATTGTCGCATATGGGGCACGGAAAATCCACACCGCATCCATGAAATACCTTTACACGACCAAAAAGTGACCTGGACGCCTGGTATCAAAAAGAGGCGATATTGACTGGCCACCCAGATCTCCAGATTTGACCGCCCCAGACTTCTTTTTGTGGGGCTATTTAAAAAGCAAGGTCTACGCCAGCGATCCACAGACCATTGAAGAGCTTAAGGCCAACATTCGTGCCGAAATCGCCACTTTATCGACTGAGACGCTCGAAAGAGTGATGGAAAATGCCGCAAAAAGGGCACATTTTGTTGTGGCCAATAAAGGCGGCCACTTGATTGATGTTGTGTTCAAAAAGTAGTCGAAATAAATTGTACAGGACCAAATTAAAGGAACAAGATCAACATATAGCAATCGGTTGTTTGTTTTTATATTTATTCAGTGTTGCCATACCGACACTTTAGATGGCGCACCCTGTAGTCTTCTTAAGTCAGGCGTTCAGCCATTTCTTTTGTCATCCTGTTAATTGGGAGTCTACGACGATGCACAGTGTAGAAATTTGTCAATCCAGGGGAATGTATCACAACTGCAATCGTAGCTTAAAAGTTATCGACTTGAAATTGGAATAGGCAGCTTTCATTTTCCCAAAAAACTACTCCCCTCCCATACCATTTCCAATTTTTCAGATGAACAAAGTCATCCGATTGGATTAAACTTAGTAGAATTATGTGAAAGCTTAAGAAATGAATAAATACCAAGGCTCTCAGTGGGCACAAAAGAGATTTTCTAGTTTTTTGAACCTTTGTAGCTATACCAAATATAGGTGTCCGATCTTATAAAACTTTGTAGAACTATGTGGGAGCATTTAAAATTAATAAACACTAAGTTGGAGGGCGCTATCTTGGAGAACAAACTAGTTTATCAAGGTTTTAGACCAATCGTTCCTTTTTATGCCAAATACGCTTAATTTGCTATGCTCAACTGATCCAGCAGCTTATATATACTCCAAGACTTCATTGTGATGTGAGGTAAAGATATCTTTTTATACTCTGTACCGTAGGTACATAGAGTATTATAAGTTTGTGCAAAAGTATGTAACATCCAGAAGGAAGCATCTCCGACCCCATAAAGTATATATATTCTTGATCAGCATCAACAGCCGAGTCGATATAGCCATGTCCGTCTGTCCGTCTGTCCGTCTGTCCGTATGAACGCACAGATCTCAGAGATGGTAAGAGATAGAGGTTTGACGTGTATGGGACATATGCTTCTTATGTCTGCAGGCAGATCAAGTTTATTTTCAATTTTGGCCACGCCCCCTCCCGCCCCCGCAATTTAGAAAAAACGTCATATCTCTCACAGTTTTGAAGATAGATGGCTTGTTCCTTCTGGACATATTTAGTTATTAGAATAACTTATCGATCCGCCAAAGGAATGAAGAAGATCGGATGAACGGTTTTCGAGTTATGATCAAAAGACAAAATTTCTTGGTACAGAGTATGTTATAGTCGGGCTTGACCGACTTTCTTTCTTGTTTAAACTGAAAAGGAGTTAGCAAAGAAACAGGGAATTTGTTTGAAATTGTGTTAAGGTTTTTAGGTGCCAGCTGCTGCCATACGCATGTGAACACCTGCCAGTTTAGTGTCAGTCTCAACGCAACCTTCTAATAAAAAGAAAAACTTAAAAAAAACCCAAAGACATTTAGGCTGTGACTTTACACACCTTAACACCTTGCGTGATATATTCAAACTTGTGGATTTACAGAGTATGCTATAGTCGGGCTCGACCGACTTTCATAATTGTATTACTGATCGAATTCCGCTATACAGTCAAGTTGGCTAACTAGCTGCACCATAAACTTGTTGTGGAAATGATTGAAGGTACTATTAAATCAAACCTCGTGACCAGACCTTTTCTATAGAGCTCGACGAAATCTCATTTACTGCTGGGTCATGGAGGGGCTTACTTAACGATTTTGTACGCTTCTTGCTAATGTAAACTAATCATTTTTTAATGATATTCTGCTATTCCATAGGCTATAATATTGATAAGATAACATATTGAAGTTTCCACCGCTACAGAGTTGTGATTTGCATCAGCTGCCCCGGTGGCCCCTAATGAGTCTGATGTACGTTGAGTTAATGATTTATTCCTTTAGATTAGCTGGCAATCTAGGTTCAAACCCAATCTAGTATCAGCAATTGCTTTCAAATTATGTAGATAATGATGAAATTAATTTAGTGTGTCTTCAAATCTCATTCTAATTGTGCTCTATTAACCATTTCAGATTTTTTATATTTCGGCGAATAACTCGTGTACCTGATACTGGCCAAGCAGCGCTGTTAGGCCAACAACATTCCAGTGAGTGCCTTTATCACAAACATATCTAATCAGCTGAATACATTTCACATATATTCCATTTTTAGTAACATGTATTCTACGGATACACGGTCTAGTGTAACATATTCCATACCCCCCGCGGCTGTGAATACCCCGACATCAATCAGAGGTAAGCGAAATCGTTAAGCTAAGCCAAGCTAATGCACACTGCGGCAGGTTAGTAACTTGAAAGCTGGTAAGGGTAAGGGCAAGGGGACACTACAGCGTACAGAAGATTAAGCTGATTGCTTTTCAATTAAGCTTAATCAAAATCAAGACTGCTTAATTGAACAAGCAAAGTATATAGCTAGAAGCTGAACTTGAGACCTGAAATAGGTTCTCTGGATGCGCAGCCATCAGATCAGTTTTCAAACATATTATTTAATTATGAGGGAGTTAGTCGTTGGGATCAGAAAATTTGCCATATTATTGAGCTTTAGTTTTTTATGCCCTGCTTGAATCCTGATTTATTGAGATATGCTTGATTTCGTAGCACAGAACGCTTGCTGCCTAGCCTTTTGATATCCAAAGCAATTGTTCACTTTGCCACTCCGATCAACTTGAAGAACAACAAGTGCACCGATTCCTTAGATTAGAACTACTTTGACTAAGAGCCGGTTTCTCAACTTTTTTATAGAGCTCTAGCTGTCACATAAACTTACAAACAACAGTTAAAATTGTAGGATTATCTGGCACATTGACATCTTCTAGACTTACACTGTGACACATAGCTCTACTTAGAAGATAAGAAATTGGCCCTTAGTAGTTAATAGTTAAAAGTTAATCGTTTCAGAAACGACAAGTCTGGTAGTTTGTTGGTTTAAAACAGAGATGCCCAGTCGGACTTTTCAGGCATGAGAAAACCTGAGCCTTCGGCTTCGTTTTGCAATGGAAACGCCGAAAAACTCAGGGGTTTTAACCGTTACCGTTTAGGTGACGTCATCAGCCTTCGGGTTCTTTACTTTCTTAGTACTCCAGATGTACTTACTTTGTATATCGTGGGTGGGAAGACATGAGACGTTCGCTGACAAACCCCTGAGTTTTTCATGTATTCGAATGAAATTTCAGACATTTAGCCTTACAAATACCTGAGAAAATAACGTGTGAGTTTTTCATCATATATTAAGGGCTAATTTCATGCAAAAAAGTTATGTACAGCCATGCTCCCATTTTCGCTTTCGCAAAAAGTTTGCGATTTGATCACCAAATCGTAAAAGTTGTTGCTCCGACATTTGGAAATCGCAAAGTTTTGCCGTTTTTAAACCGGCGACATCTGAGTCCGTGAAATGAAAAGTAAATGCAAAATATAGGTTAATGCACAAACAGACAGCCCACGGAACTATTTTTATTCAGTTCTTTAATCTTTTTAGATTTGTCTTACGGACTCATCCACACAATTCGCATTGAGGCAATATTTTAAACAATTTATTTAATAGAGATACACAAAATTGAGCGTGATGGAAAACTGCTCACAATAACAACAATTTGCGATTTGGCCATGGCATATATCGATATATGACTATCGATAGCATGACTAGTGGCGCTCATCAGCTGTTTTTGTTATGTGAAATGACACAAAACAAGTTGGGAATGGAACATTATCGATGACACAAACTGGCGAATTTCGGAGCGCTCTAAACCAAAAATCGTACGAATTTGCTGAAATCGCAATTCGCAAAAATAAGTGAAAACCGGAGCATGGCTGGTACAGACTATTTACATGAAATATCAAGCCACCGGGTGTACTGATTTTTCTCAACACATGACGCAAAGTCCGACTGGGTGGGCATGCACACATATCGTCACACTTTTCACACGCATACAAGCTTTCAATGTTTATAGCGTACGTGTGATTTTGTGCAGTCGGCCGCGGCAGAGGCCCTATGCACACGAGGCAGCGTCGCGACGCGCCCATCTCTGGTTTAAAAGGTTGGCTCTAACTCTGCACCATATCTTAGGAGTGTGGTTAACTATTTATGATGATGATCCGTGGCTAATTTTATAGCAATTTGAAAACTAATATAGAAAAACTTGTTGTTGAGCTATTTCGATAAATTTTGTTGCCCACCGCTGCTTTGAAATACATTATCAGGTAACTTTTTAGCCCAACTGATTGTTTTTGGGTATCGATTCAGCAGAAAAATTAACTTCTTTGGCTGATTGAAGCAATTAATTGCTAAAATTCTATGATATTCTCATTTGCTAACCCCCGACTTCGTTCGCATGCAAGCTGTTAAATAATTGTAATAAGATTGAGAAGCTTGTGATCTTGATGAATCACACAAAAAAAAATATACAAAGAACAAAAGAATACAGATTGCGGACCATGTCAGGAGAGGATTAAGTAAATTTAGCGTGAATGGAAGTTTAAAAATAAGACTGAGTCTACACTGTTTGGCACGCGAGACATGATAATTTAGTAGGTTGCAGCGCTGATTCAACCCTGACATTGACAAGCTACTTATATGGCAAACTAACAACATGACTATCAGTCTCAGCCTCAAACCCAGCCTAACAATTTGGTTCGAATTCAACAATTTCGAAGTACGGTCCTTCCGATGGTAGAAAACTTTGATTTAAATATTTTGTTTAATTTCGTTTGGCTTAAAAGTAACGATTGGTCCTTAAATCCCAACTGCAGCACTCCCTTTTTCCGAATTCGGTATTTATTTTCTGAAATCTGATTGTTTAATTCCGAAATCTGCTCAAAGTTAACAAATGGTGGTTGGGTTTTCCCATTCATTGGGCCCCATAAAGCTTACAAATAATCAATGCCTTCGTTTTCCGCCCTTGAGTGCGGATTTTCCCAAAGCAGAAAATCAAATCTCAAATTATTTTGCTAACTTAGCTTTCAAACCTTGCATTTTCTCTGTGGTCGGAGGCCCTGTTCCGAATTCCAAGTCGGTTTTCGTGTTAGCAACAGAGTTGAAAACTTACCAATGTTATTACCTTTTTTATTCAACGGATACTAGATCAGGTTTCAGAAATATCGTAATTGCTTAAGCAGTTGCAATCGATAGCTCATGATCTAGTAACCACTCACTAGATTCTTCTTAGTATTCATTGAAAGTTGTGAACTTTAAATAGGAAAAACCCAACGTTTATTTCGAAACAGGTCCTTTTTTGACATTTTCAACGATTTTGGAATCGGAAAGGTTTATGTAAAACGTTGTCTTTGAATTCTTCCAGGGTCCGCAATTTATTTACTTCTAAAGAAGAGTCTGCAAAAGCTATTTAAGGCCATCGAAGAACCATTTATTTTTTAAATTAGGCGACCAAGCAACCATGGTCGCAATGAAACGAGCTGGTGTTGCTTGTGGTGCCATCCTGTTGAAACCAATAGTTGTCCATGTTGTAAGCAGTCAGAATTGGCACGACCAAACCCAGTTATCATCGCTTGATAATGCTCTAACTTGACGAAGAACGTTTCTTTGATCCCTTTAATCCCACACAATTTTTAGCCCAAATAGAAAGTTTGCTGGTGTAAAATTTTAGGTTTTTATGTACGTTTCATGAGATCGATGCACTGTGGAAGCTTGTAATGTTTGATGGTTAAAATAAGCAGGATTTCATAGGCCGATCGGTAAGTTATAGGGTTGCCATTTGCCGACGGCCCAAGGGAAGTGTCTAAGCTCGGGCTTGGCTTTCACAACTGTTTAAGCCAGAGGTGCCCACAGCCTATGCGCATAGCTTAGCCGAGCGTATAGGCGCCCATGGTAAAGCACAAGCCTAAGTTAAGTGTAACAAGAACTTTGTATGTTTCCTCTCTTCCTTTTATCTTGCAAAATCGAAAGCAACAGTAGATATATGTAAGGGTTGTCTTTTGTAGTGGGCGATATCCGGCCTTCTCTTTAAGTTTTTTGTGGTTGTTGCGCCAAATATCACTCGTTTGAGTTGAGTAACGGCTAAATCTTTGTCTCTACAAGGTTTTTTACTTAAAATCCGTTTCTTAAACCTCGACTTTCCTATTTTCCTTCATATTTTTAAAGGAACTTTTCTTTGAGTAATTGTGAATATGTTTTCCAAACGGGGGATTCCATTGGTTCAGTAGGGGGGGGCACTTCAATTGAGATTTTATTTTTATGGGGGTTTTGCGCTACTTTGATGATGTCCAATGTAACATATCTCTTCTCAAAAAAACCTCAACTACTCTATAAATCATCTTTAACTCCTCTGTTAAAGAGTATAATGAAATCATTTAATTACAGATAAGATTCCAGCTCGGTTGGTGCTGTATTTTCTTTCCTGGTCTGGTTTTCTGGTCTCGTTCATGATGCGTAATGATATGAATTTCGCTTTGGTTGCCATGATACCCAAAAATGACAATTCCAGCCAGAGCCAGAATCAAACCAGCGCGTTGACATTGACTGTGGTAATTGCCATTCTATTATTAACCAATTTTACATGCAGCCAATGATTTGTATCGTACGTTTTTAGGGTGGTGACTCCGATGACCATACAACTATAGTCAAATCCGTGATAATCAGTTCCTTCTACTGGTGTTACGTGCTATCGCAGGTAGCCGGCGGAGTTGCCACTCAAGTGTTTGGAACGAAGTGCGTATTCGGATGGTCACAGCTGGCGACTGCACTTTGCAGTCTACTCATGCCGTTGGCCGCGCAAACCCATTACGCGGCTGTGATTGTTCTGCGCTCGATTCAGGGGTTCGCTTCTGGCCTCACATGGCCGGCCATGTACGCAATAGTCGGCTACTGGATACCGCTTATGGAGCGCTCGCGTTTTATGTCGAGTTTTCAAGGATTTAGTATCGGCATTGGCTTGACGTACCCACTGTGTGGATTCATAATATCAGAGTATGGATGGCCCTATGTCTTCTACACCACCGGCTCCCTGGGAGTTGGCTGGTGCGTTCTGTGGTACTTGCTTGCCTTCAATACGCCAGCGGAGCATCCGCGCATAACCGAAGAGGAACTGAACTATATTGAGCGCAATGTTAGTGAGGAGGTTAGGAACGCGGTCAGCGTGAAGGTGCCGTGGCTACAAATTTTCAAGTCACTGCCAGCCTGGGCCATAGCCATTACGACATTTGGACGCATTTTCGTTCACTACGTGTTCATTGTGAGCGGACCGACGTTTATGAGTCACGTTCTGAAATTCGAGTTCGGAACCAACGGGTTCCTGTCCGGCATGCCATTCATTTGCTCATACATTTCATCGGTGTTGTTCTGTTACATCGCGGACAAGTTGTTATTGCACAAGTGCCTCAGTCTGACGAATGTGCGCAAACTGTTCACAGCACTTTCGCAGATTATTCCGGGAGTGTTGATCTATTGCATAGGCTATGTTGACAACATATCGCTGCTGTTAACAATCTGGTTTATAGCTGTTATATACATAACGGCCTCCTACGCAGGAGCCATGGCAAATATAATTGACATAGCACCGAACTATGGCCACTCGGCGGCTGTCCTAGCCTTTTGTCAAACGATACATATGTCAGCCTCATTTATATCGCCGTTGACAGCTGGATTTTTAGTTACTCAGGAGGTAAAGTATACAGTCTTAAGTCTGACATTTTCACGGATCCTATCCAAATTTCTATCAATTTCATATAAATCACTATTCCTATGAATGTAAAGTACTCTGATTAAGATTTGTTCTGCAATTTTCAGGGATTGGAAACAACATTTTCGCACTCTATCTTGTCATCAACTGGCACCCATTGCTCATAAATATAAATATCTCATATATATAGGTACTTTGGCAAATTAAAATGGAGAATACTGGGGGGAGATTGTAAATTCTTTGATATTTCGGCACAGTGTGTGTCTAGACTGATCGATTTCTGTGTGAGCTATGACTTATATTCATCTGATATTGATGTAAAGCTATTAAAAAGCTTATAATTTTAATGTTTTAAAAATTTGGGGTGAAAATTGGCGGCAGTTTCGATAGCTAGTAGATAGGGACAGTAGGAATTTAGCTGATCAAACGAACTCCGCAAAACTAGACCATTCTTTTTAAAACCACCGCGTTCAAGCCCGCATATGACCTGGCCTTGTTGGAATCTTGAAACTAACTCGCGATCAGAATCCAATACTATAAGATATAGTAATTATATTCGTACACTGACTAGGATATAATACACGATTCATATAATCAAGTTAGTAACCAAACAATAGTAGTAGTAGATGGGTCTTCTTTACACGCAAATTATTCTATGTGGATTATAGTGGATAGGGATGGTAGGAATTTTCTTATTCAAACCAAACTATAATCAAACTCGGCGAAAACGAGTCTTCTTAATCTATGACCTCTAAAGGCGAACCCCTTTGGTTTGAAAAAGGGTTCGGTTAAGAACAACTTTCCAAGTCCCTTTTTTAAAAATTTTATATAAATTTGTTGATGCTTAGGCGGGAAATAAATTATTGTATATTACAGCAGGTCGTTGCACTTTTTACAAAAGATACATTTTGCTTTTTGCCCCGCAAATCATTATAGTCCCTTTTCCTTAACTATGCTTTCTTTAGATAGCGGATAGGGACAGTAGGAATGTCATTATTTCAAACATCAATGTATTCGACCTCGAAAAAAACGCACCTTCTTAATCTATGACCTCCTTTTGGTTTGAATAAACGTTCGATTAAGAAAAACTACTAAAGTCCAATTTAAAAAAACCTAATATACATTTCTTGAATGTAAATTATTATTTTCCATTTTACTTAAGCCAAAGGCAGTTCTCTTTAAAAAACATAAATCGTGACTAAACGGGTATATCCATGAGAGGCACGGCCGATTTGAACTTAACCGTCCGATTTCATGGGGGAACAACGTTTTAGTGAGTTAGTAAAATTGAAATTCAACTGATTTTGGTCCCAAAACACTTAACCTAATCAATGTTATCTGAGTTTTCGACATCTGGAGATCATAAAAGTTATGCGGTCTTATCATCAGTAGACTTCACTATCGAATGTTTGCTAAGTTCCCAGTTATTATAGAATTACATAATTCCTCAAATTTATTAAATGGAAGAAAAATATCTGCTAACATATGTAGTTCATATTAGGACTCATCTATCTATCGTCATACTATATAAATTATGACCATTATTTTTATCATTACCAATCAAACTCGTTTCTTTGTATATTTTCTAGGATTCCATTGAACAGTGGCGCAGCTTTTTCACAGTGGCTGCAATCATTTCTGTACTTACCTATATTGTATATCAAATTTTTGGTACAGCCGATATACAGCCTTGGAATGCGAAGAGATCAGGCCAAGTTGATCAAATAGATGACGAGAAAGAAAGTTTTCAAAGTGCAAATCAACCTATGAATATCATTTCCAAATCATTATAATGCAACACCATAAGTTCTGTACTTAAACCCGACTATATAAGTGTGTCCTGCTATAAATTGTATATACATACATAATGTTAAGTTATTATTGTATTGAATCAAAAGAATGGTTATTTACAATAAATTGTCAATCAAAAGTGAGTACCTCTATTACAAATATATACTTCAATATAAATATGGCTATCAATGAAACACAAATTTAACACATTATTTCAAATCTTTTTAGGAGTGATAAAAAAAGGTATGACAATTAGAGTTTTCGGCGTTAAAGGACTACTTTATGTAGGAAATTAAAAGGAATTGTGTTGTGACGTACCAAGGAATTTATAAAATTTGTTTCGATCTGCCTGAGCAAGCATTTTTAAGCAAGTCACGCGTTCATCTTTAATCTGAAAAAGTTTCTAATGAAGAACGACTATTGAGGTATGTACACATTTCATATTTCTTGCCGAAGTATTACGCGGGTTAATCTGATTTAAAATTACAATACTTGCAAAAGTATATTAAGCAGTATGTTTTGTATGGTTACATCCGTAATTATACCCGTTACTCGTAGAGTAAAAAGGGTATACTAAAGTCGTGCAAATGTATGTAACAGGCAGAAGGGAGCATCTCCGATATCATAAAGTATATATATTCTTGATCAGCATCAACAGCCGAGTCGCCATGTCCGTCTGTCCGTCCGTCCGTCCGTCCGTCTGTATGAACACCTAGGTCTCAGAGACTAGAAGAGCTAAAGCAACCAAATTTTATACGTAAGCTAGTATTGTCTGTAGGCAGATCAAGTTTGTTTCAAATTTTGGCCACGCCCCCTCCCGCTCCCACAATTTGCAAGATATCGAGCTCAGATTTTGCAGTGTAGTCTATGTGGCCAACATCTACAATCTCACAAATTTTCAAAAGGATCGGATAATAAATGGCCGAGTTAAAAAAATGTTGCATACTTATCCGAGCTGAGCTGAGTAACGGGTATTTCGAAGTCGGGCAGGGCCGACTTTAACTTACGCTCTCGTTATATCCTTGCAAAGGGTATTATAATTTTGCCTAGAAGTTTGCAACGCATAGAAATATTCATTTCCGACCCCATAAACTATATATATTCTTGATCAGGGTGACGAGCTGAGTCGATTGAGCTTTGTCCGTCCGTCTGTTTCTACGCGATCAAGTCTCACAGTTTTAAAGCAATCGAGCTGAAATTTTGCACAGAGTCTTCTTTTTGCTACACACTACTAATATGTCGGAACCGACCGGATCGGATGACTATATCTCATAGTTCCCATAGGAACAATCGGTCGGAAAACTAGTTTTAGTATGAAAAACTTTTTTCTTTTAAATGGAAACGACTCCAAATCGTGTAATCGTAGGTTTTATATGTTTTTTTATAATCCTACCAATTTTTATTAAAATCGGATAACTATATGGTATAGCTGCCATACAAAAGATAGGTCTAAAAAACAGACTTAGTTAGAAAAACTTTTTTGTTTTTAATGGTAGCATCTTGTAATTTTGTATTTGTTTGTTTCTCGTGCTTTTACACAATTCTACAAGTTTTTGTCCAAATCGGATGACTATATCATATTGCTCCTATACAAACGATCGGTCGGAAAATGGGAAAAAGAGTATTTTTTGAAAATATTTAAGCGAGCACGGTATAAAAAGGGTATAAAAACTTCGGCACAGACGAAGTTAGCTTTTCAATTCGGATTGTTTAAGTTAGAGAGAAACTTCATTTTATCCATTCACCAATACACACGCTGTTGTGTTGGAAAATCTTTTATAATGGGCACCATCCATGGTCCTCCATTCAACCATCGTCAACATTAGTAAACAGCGATATTTTGCTAAATATTTTTAATACTTACCATTTTAAGCAAACAATTTTTAGCTGAAATTCACATTTTGACCATTGATACTTGGAACTTCTATGATATCAACGCTTTAAACTATTTCTTAGCTTTTAAAGAAACTTTCCCAAAAGTGCAGGTATGGCAAAATTAACGATGTAGATTAGAGGCACCGTCGCATTTTTATGTTTAAGTCACTGTTTTGGTCACTGTTTCAATCACTGTTTCGGTCATTGTTTAGTCACTGCTTCGTAACTGTTTATATCAGTGTCTTGTCCACTGTTTCGGTCGCTTTTAGTCACTGTCTTGGCCACTGTCAGGTAACTGTTTTATTACTGTTTCGGTCACTGTTTTCGTTTCCGAGTCAAACGAACGTAAAATAAAATTCGCTTTAAAATCAATCAGTAAGGGCGCTGCAGACGAGTGCCCCGACTACAAAACACCCTGTTTATTTGTTTTCATTTATTTTTTGAAGAATGTGTACACACAAACTCACGTATGCACACAAACGTATTTCCTTTACCCTAAACTATACGGGGGTGTTCCATAAATCTGTAGAGATTTTCCTATAAACGCTTTGATTTCAAGCTGCAACTGCTTGCCTTTATATGTGAAATGTATCCAAAATGCTGGGCTACTAGATTAGATGACAGAAGTTAAGAGATGTATAACCGACTGTTCAGGGTCAAGTAAATTGATGCGTACGGATTCCCTTCTCAATAATCAAGTAGCCTGCAGCGTTCCTGTCACTAGACATCTAAAGTTCTCCTAGTTTAGTTCAAAATTCAATCGTTCATACGAAAATCTCTAGAGATTTCTGCAACACCCCCCATAGATTGGTTTGTAATTGAATAAATGAACATTGGTTTTTTAATTTGAATGCAAACGGTTTTTGTAACAGCGACTTCCTGAGAGTAGTCAACGTTATTTTGTCCTTTTAGCGGTTTTAGCTCTAAAGCTAGGTACGGAGACGCTATGAGCGGCCTCTGAGACTGTAGGGTGACCAGAAATCAGCCAAATGTCGCTGAATCTGAAACGGTCACCCTGTGCTGGTCAGCTGTTGTTTGTTTACAAAACGAAGCGCGCTTAAGATAATTTAATCATTTTGTGAATATGTAAGCTGGTAGACTCTTTGATGAATGAAGACGCTCTGGGGAATGTCATGCTTGTTTTTATGGGGTCATTTTGGGTGGCGCTGAAGGAAGAGGAGCATTTATGGAGGGTGCAAATTGCACCGAAATGATTTTTGTTACTCAAATCCCATAAAATGAGCTGCGATTTGACCGCTTAGCTTGGCGCCACATGTTCGTCCTCCGTAGAGTTCTAATAATGCCTTTTGTGTTGATTTTATTTGTTTTTGTTGCTTCCATTTTTTTTTCTCTTAGGTACCTCTGACAATTATCAAACATATTTGATAAATTCTTTGACCCCCTGCGAGAATTTATCAGCTGTTTGGCCAAAAAACGAGTTGGCAGGCCATGCTCGTACTC
This sequence comes from Lordiphosa fenestrarum, assembly GCA_035044985.1. Taxonomy (NCBI): domain Eukaryota; kingdom Metazoa; phylum Arthropoda; class Insecta; order Diptera; family Drosophilidae; genus Lordiphosa; species Lordiphosa fenestrarum. The sequence continues at coordinate 179,241 of JAWNNO010003552.1, forward strand.
AGAGCGCACTTGTCGTGTCTCCGTACCCGCTCTGAGAATGTGCTCTGGGAATTTTCTGCAGCGCATTCTCTGAGCTATGTAATTAGATGGGCTCCTCAGCTCTCAGCTTCTCCGTACCTAGCTTAACTGACGATGCGGTACCGCTCGCCTCTACAAGCTCAATTGTTTCACTTCGGTGTCTATTTGTCCAAACTGATTGTACTTTTCAGAATTGATAAATATTGGGCCTTGCTTGATGTATTTTAAACCACGATCCAATCCAAATCTGAAACCAACTTGATCTGCCTACGGTATACTACTGTGGGCAAAAAGTAAGTGAATTTGTTTGTAGAATGAAAAATCTTTATTTATCAGTAATCCCCTCCCGATAAAATACACTTATGCCAACGTTTTTTCCAATCCTCGAAACATGCCAAATAGTCCCTTTTCGGTATAGCCATCAGCGCTTTCTTCGATTTAGCTTTTATCTCCTCAATCGACTCGAAACGCGTTCCCCGAAGTGGTCTCTTGAGTTTTGGGAATAGCCAGAAGTCACACGGAGCCAAATCAGGCGAATACGGTGGTTGCGGAACGATATGCGTCGAATTTTTGATGACTTTTTTTGCAAGAAATTGAGAACTTTCGGTACCAAACGAGATTTGACTTTTCGTAGGCCCAAATGGTCTTTCAAAATGGTTTTCACAGATCCTTCTGATATTCCGATCATATCAGTAAGGTCTCTAACAGTCAACCGACGATTTTTGCGCACTAATTCCTCCACTTCATTGACGTGTTGGTCATCTGTTGACGTCCACACGTTCTCGACCCTCTTTGAAGTCTTTGTACCACTAATAAACATTTTTTTTTGTGACATGGTAGAATCACCAAAGGCCTTCCGCAACATCCTCAACGTTTCCGCAGCCGAAATTTCATTCCGCAAAGAAAATTTGATGGCACTTCTCTGCCCAGACATTGTAAAAATCGAAAAATGCACTCTTGGTCGTTTGGAAAACACAAGCGTAAATATATTTCTGATAATGACATTCACATGAAATTTGGCACAGATGTCATCAACAGTCCTGCCAACTCAAGAAAAAAAACCTGCCCGAATTGTTAGGCCCGCAAAGTTTAAATTGACCCTTACACCTTACTTTTTGCTCACAGTAGTACACCTACCTTCATGCAAAAATTTGTATCTCTATCTCTTATAGTCTCTGAGTCTCGACGCGTTCATACAGACAGGCGGATTCTGGTTTTTATGCCTTTCAAATAGCTCTTCTTATTCTAATGCAAATTTCAACGCCAACTTTTAGCGAACCAATATTTTTTTGACCGTCGGTTATGCCCTCAAATTAGGTCGGCAAACTCTACCGCGTGTTTTTATACTCTGTACCGTAGGTACATAGAGTATTATAAGTTTGTGCAAAAGTATGTAACATCCAGAAGGAAGCATCTCCGACCCAATAAAGTATATATATTCTTGATCAGCATCAACAGCCGAGGCGATATAGCCATGTCCGTCTGTCTGTCTGTCCGTATGAACGCACAGATCTCTAGAGATGGTAAGAGATAGAGGTTTGACGTGTATGGGACATATGCTTCTTATGTCTGCAGGCAGATCAAGTTTATTTTCAATTTTGGCCACGCCCCCTCCCGCCCCCGCAATTTAGAAAAAACGTCATATCTCCCACAGTTTTGAAGATAGATGGCTTGTTCCTTCTGGACATATTTAGTTATTAGGATAACTTATCGATCCGCCAAAGGAATGAAGAAGATCGGATGAACGGTTTTCGAGTTATGATCAAAAGACAAAATTTCTTGGTACAGAGTATGTTATAGTCGGGCTTGACCGACTTTCTTTCTTGTTTTTTTCTCCAAGTTACGATCAGTTTGAATTTTGCTGCAGAACTCCGACAGAGGCGGCCCCCCTGTGCGACGCCATATCCGTGCTGATAACTCTGCGATCCTGTGAATATAATATCGAACACCTGCAAGCATGTTTTCATTGTGCAACAGCTGTTTATTCGTGTATTTCGGGTGTAAAAATGCATCATCAGTTATACAATATACAAATGTGAGTAGGGCATTCGCAATATTTACAGTGTTTATGGTAGTTTAAAATTATTCAAAAGAGTGACTAGAACAGTATTTTGAAAATAATAAATAATGTCAATTTCTGAACTTTAAACTAATGTTCTGCTTAAGTGGCAAATAAATGAATAAATAAACAATATAATACAAAAGAAAAGTCATAAATGTCGATAGAATAGAGAGGTTTCAATCAAAACATGATTGTGACTTTTCGAGAAATTGTACAAGAGATTTAAATAAATAGAATTAAAAGCGTTATTCTCATTCGATCTTATAAGCTAGGTGAGTATTGGTATTAATAATCATCAAGTCATCAAGGGTATTCACTAGCTGTCAATTCAATTTTGAGTGAACATCAGTTTTATCTCAATCTCAGTTATTTGTAACTATATTCAGTGGCCCCATTCGAGGATTCATATTCCTCCTCCGTTGTGGCATCTCGTTCAGACTGAAATTCAGATTTGTCATCACCATTTGCCAAGTTCGTGCATTGATCGCAAAACTTCAGTATAGCCTTGCTGCTGGTCACTATGAATACTTTGCCACAACGTATACATTCGTCTTGGGGATCACCTGTGGGGTAAATGAGGGCAAAGGGTTGAGAAACTGTAATGCAATATCATTACTAGCACACTTACCGTCATGAGTTTTCATATGTGCTCTCAAATTGCAGGCCAGCGCAAATCTTTTGTTACATAATTCGCATCCGTGTGGCTTGTCTCCTAAAAAATAGAACATTTTTAGTATCTATTTATGCATTTCCAAGCTTTAAACTCATCTTACCTGTGTGCAGAAATAAGTGATTCTTTAGATTGGTTTGCTTTGAAAATCCACGGAAACATATGGAGCATTTAAATGGCCAAGATCCACTGTGAACGTACATGTGGGACTTCAGATCGCCGGGAGTGGGAAAAGATTTGGAGCATAAATTACACTTATGTGGCTTCTCCTGCAAGAAAAATGGGCAGGAGAACAAATAAATATTAGGTGCATTCATTCTTCCATTTTCACATATTTATACCCTTTGAAAGGGTATTATAATTTGGCCCAGAAGTTTGCGACGCATAGAAATATTCAAATCAGGGATTGAGTAAGAACAACTTGTTGGCTTTTGAATGGTTGCGTCTAGAAATTGGTTTAGTTTATATGCTTTCACCTAATTCTACAAAATCGGACGACTATAGAACAGAGGTTTTTTTGATTTCTTGGCGCCGCAACGCACAAGGAGACAGTACGACAAGTGCTATTGCCTCGGCTCGAAGCAAACTAAGACAACAAATCTATGGTGTATCGAATGCGAATGGACCCATCTCGTCGTGCACTCACTGCCCAATCGAGACGACTGTCTGGCTTCTCGACTCGAGGCTTGTTAATAGGGGTTTTTTTTTCAGCATCTGATGGTTGCCATATAGCCTCAAGATCTTAAGAAAATATCATTTATTTTTGTAGAATTTCATTATCTTCATATTCGTACCCCTCCCGACCCCATCTTTAATGTGTAGCTCGACTTATGACTTAAAATTTAAGAGTACTCGCCGAAATAATTAAGCAAGATTCTTATCTTAAAAAACATATTCATTGATATTGATTTGCGAGTTCAGATTTGTGGTTTTATTTTTTTAGTAGGTTATGGATGGTTCCTGTTAGTTTCTGACATATTTGCTTCCTAAGCTCGTAATATTTCAGTTTTAGTTACAACAAGTGGTATAAGTCTCTTCACTTTATTCATTAGCTGATCCTAAGTTTTTTTAGATACATAGACAAAGGATTTTGCTTGAAGATGAAGGGTCTCAAAAAACCGGATCCGAACTATCCGAACTAACACCATTAGAACGTTCTGTAAAACGATTTCGGTCATGTTTCTTCTAGTCTTCAAATCCACTATCGTATGCTGCTAAAAACCAGTAAGCAAATCGGTAAGGCCCAAAGATTGTGTTTAGGTAAGTGAAGTGCTGCCCATCGGCGGCGGTGCTGCCCATCATAATTGCTAGTAGGGATGCCGGAAATAATATCGAAATATCGAATATCGATATTTTTGTCCATAAAAACGATACATCATTATCGAATATTTTTATGAGGCGATATATCGCATATCGAATATTTTATGGCGATCTTTTTCGGCGATATTTTGCTTCCAGCGTTCGGTCACACTGCTGCATTCAACTGTTTCTTGTGGTTTTAAAACATAAAAAAATTATTTTACTTTTTAAGTTAAGCGACTTCCCTCAATCCCATCAGAATGTATCATGAATAAGATTCCAGAACTTCTTTTGTTGTATATGAAATAAAATACATATCTTTTGTTAAACTTATAAAAATACAATTAATCTATTTTGTAAAAATGTTGTTCATCTTAATTACCTCAATAGACCAGCTTATAGTAAAGACACTTAGCCATTTAGACTCAGTTTGTGAAAATATCGAAAATATCGATACTATCGATATTTTTTGCCCTAAAATATTTATATCGAAATGATACTTTTTCAATATCGTCAAAAATATCGATATAGATATTTTTGAAATATCCGGCATCCCTAATTGCTAGTTCTCTTTAGATCTTTGCCATTCCCTTGGCGGATTGGTAACTAATCCTGATCACTAAATATTCGTACAAGGAACAAACTATCTATCTATGCAGAGTTTTCCATTTTACGGGAGTGGGAGGGGCAAATATTGAAACTTAACTTGATCTGTGTTGAGAAAAGAATGCTTTGAATTTGAATCAACTACCCAAACATACCTTTATGTGAGTCATCCGGTGGTAATAGAGATTACTACTCGCAGTGAATCTTTTTCCACAAACTTGACACTGGTGTGGCTTCTCGCCGGAATGAATTCTCCTAGAATTTTAAGTATTAATTAATGGTTTGATTTGTGATATAAATTATAGCTATATTACCTGTGAGTATTCAGTGAACTGGAGGTGCTAAATCCCTTACCGCATACCAAACAAACATGTGGCTTCTCTCCTGCCAAAAAACATTTACAAATTGTTACACCAGATCGGAAATAGGCAGGTAGCAAATTCTAGATAATTACCCGTGTGCGTTCTCATGTGCCTTTTCAGAAGACTCGGTCGATCGAAGGCTTTTCTGCACACTTCGCAGGGTAGCAGAGATCGCTCATTTCGCACTGTGCGTTTTTTCGGCGTTTGATATTTCATACTTGTTTCAGTTGAGGGCAATGAGGAAACGCTTTCGAAAATGTTATTTCTCATTTGATCAACTAATGTGGCACTGAAGTTGTCACTTGTTGTTTCATTCAGCGATAACAGCGAACCGGAAGAATCGCTCAAAATCGACTTCTGCTCGTCCTCGCTGGCAGGTGGGGAAAGCGGAAAATTTGGTGATGTGTACATTAACGATAATGAAAGATCCAGTGGAGTATCTAAGGGAGGAAAAACATATATTTGTAAATGCCCTAGGGGAGATGTTTTAATGAGATTCCTGCTTACCCTGCAGAATGGAGTCCATGGCTTGTCTATACAAGGTGGAATGTAATCGTGTGAATATAGTCTCTTCGGGACGTTCTGGCAAAAAGTGTACCACAACCTCTTGATGCGTCATTATGGGCTTCACCACCTCATACAGCGGATCGCCCTTAACTTTTGTGCAAACCAAATTGACATTTGAGTCGTAGGTGGTGGCAACTCTGAGGAATCTTATCCAGTTGCAGTGATGCACTCGTTTACCGTAATTACTCGAAATTTCGTCATACAAACCAAAGCGATATCTTATCTGAAAGAAATAGAGTTAACAATGAATCAAGAGTTAATTTTTCTAAAATAGTTAATATTTTTATACTCTGTACCGTAGGTACATAGAGTATTATAAGTTTGTGCAAAAGTATGTAACATCCAGAAGGAAGCATCTCCGACCCCATAAAGTATATATATTCTTGATCAGCATCAACAGCCGAGTCGATATAGCCATGTCCGTCTGTCCGTCTGTCCGTATGAACGCACAGATCTCAGAGATGGTAAGAGATAGAGGTTTGACGTTTATGGGACATATGCTTCTTATCTCTGCAGGCAGATCAAGTTTTATTTTCAATTTTGGCCACGCCCCCTCCCGCCCCCGCAATTTAGAAAAAACGTCATATCTCCCACAGTTTTGAAGATAGATGGCTTGTTTTTTCTGGACATATTTAGTTATTAGAATAACTTATAGATCCGCCAAAGGAATGAAGAAGATCGGATGAACGGTTTTCGAGTTATGATCAAAAGACAAAATTTCTTGGTACAGAGTATGTTATAGTCGGGCTTGACCGACTTTCTTTCTTGTTAGATCTGGAAAAGTGATGCCAGAAGATCGGCTAAATGCTTGAAAAACACCGATCCTAGATTCAGCATTTCGAAAATGCTTTAGAAGCAGAGCGGGCAAACAAACGAAACGTTTAACGAACCGTTCGCGAAAGCTAAGAAACGATTCATATGTTTTGTAGCTGTTACTCTAGTCAGGGAAAACGAAAGCACTAACTTTATATTGCCGAAGAGCGCAAACGAAACGATTGGAATATTGTTCTCCCAACAGCTGCACTGCCTTGGAACGTTTGGGAAACGAAAACAACAAAGCTGAGAGAAACAAAGAAGTAAGCAACAGAAAAAAAAACAACAATACAAATACAAATACAAATTGAGCAGCAAACGTTTCCGAACTATTCGCGCTCGTTGCATATCGTTCCGATTCCCTTTGTCCGCAAATCAAGATGAGAGCATTTCGCTTTACGTTTAGTTTGCTCTCACGAACGCAAACTGAACAGAACTCATTTTTTGTTACAGTTACTTTTCTCGGGTTTTGTTAGTATTTCGCTCTGTGCAAAGAAAGAAACGAAACGATTCAGAAACGTTTCGTTTCGTTTGTTTGCCCGCTCTGTTTAGAAGTCTTCTCGATGATTTTAACATATTTTGAATGAGAACTCATAAACTAATTGAAACTTATTTTAAATGAGAACGATTTTCCTCAATGTTTCCCCAAAAAGTTCCAAAAAGGAAGCTCAAGTGACTTGAATAGAACTTTACTTTGAAGGAGCTTAGAAACAAACAAAAGTGCTTGGATTGAAGGGAGGAAGTTGCGAATTCGTTAAGAGATCAAACACAGTACCTACTGGTTCTCTGAATGCTAGTTCAGACATTTACAGCTAAATAGTGTCATCATTATACCCTTGCAAAGGGTATTACAATTTTGCCCAGAAGTTTGCAACGCATAGAAGTATTCATTTCCGATCCCATAAACTATATATATACTTGATCAGGGTGACGAGCTGAGTCGTTTGAGCTTTATCCGTCCGTCTGCCTGTTTCTACGCGAACTAGTCTCTCAGTTTGAAAGCCATTAAGCTGAAATTTTGCACAGAGTCTTCTTTTTGCTGCACACGACTAATATTTTGGAACCAACCAGATTGGATGACTATATCTCATAGCTCCCATAGGAACAATCGGTCGGAAAACTAGTTTTAGTATGAAAAACTTTTTTCTTTTTAATGAAAACGTCTCCAAACTTTGTAATCGTAGGTTTTCTATGTTTTTTTATAATTCTACCAAGTTTTATTAAAATCGGACAACTATATGGCATAGCTGCCATACAAAAGATAGGTCTGAAAAACAGTCTTAGTTAGAAAAACTTTTTTGTTTTTAAAGGTAGCATACTGCAATTTTGTATTTGTTTGTTTCACATGTTTTCACATAATTTTACAAATTTTTGGTCAAATCGGATGACTATATCATACGAACGATCGGTCGGAAAATGATAAAAAGCGTATTTTTTGAAAATATTTAAGCGAGCACTTGCAAGGGTATAAAAACTTCGGTACAGAGGAAGTTAGCTAAGCTTTCGCGTTTTTCCAATATTTTTAAGGATTTCGGAAATTGAGAGTAATACCATTTATATCAGAATCAGCGGGGTCCGAAAATTAAAGATACTTCATTGCAATATCTGTTCTCAAGGAAATTGGAATGGCCTCACAATCTTTAACAAATATGTGACCTTGGCCATTAGTTCCATGTAAATATTACGAAGCTTTTCACTTAATGCATTCTAAACTTCATCACAAAACTAGACAACAATTTTTATACTCTGTACCGTAGGTACATAGAGTATTATAAGTTTGTGCAAAAGTATGTAACATCCAGAAGGAAGCATCTCCGACCCCATAAAGTATATATATTCTTGATCAGCATCAACAGCCGAGTCGATATAGCCATGTCCGTCTGTCCGTCTGTCTGTCTGTCCGTATGAACGCACAGATCTCAGAGATGGTAAGAGATAGAGGTTTGACGTGTATGGGACACATATCAAATTTATTTTCAATTTTGGCCACGCCCCCTCCCGCCCCCGCAATTTAAACAAAACGTCATATCTCCCACAGTTTTAAAGATAGATGGCTGGTTCCTTCTGGACATATTTAGTTATTAGGATAACTTATCGATCCGCCAAAGGAATGAAGAAGATCGGATGAACGGTTTTCGAGTTATGATCAAAAGACAAAATTTCTTGGTACAGAGTATGTTATAGTCGGGCTTGACCGACTTTCTTTCTTGTTTTATATATTCCCAATCCAAAATACTTCTTGAATGCTTCAAGTTAATTTGAAGTGGACTGCATAAAGTTGATATATAACAACTCAACTCAACTCAACTCAACTTTAATAAGGTATTCACTCGTTTCACTGCGTTTGGAAATATCGCATAGCACAAACAATCACACGCACACATTACTACACACTTGTTACTACCGCCTCAATCAGCTTGGAGACATAGTCTGGTATCTGGTAGTTCAATGTTGGTTGCAGTTTTTGTTATGTTGAATAACTCGATTCGAAACATTTGGAAACGAGCTGCCATAATTTGCTGCCTGAACATTATTTAAACATTTATTTCCAGCATTGAGTGTGCAATTGTACAATGCATTGTACATAACAACAGGTTCAAGGTTTGTGGATAAGGGTTTTGGTTTAGATCATGGTTTACCCCAATTTAAATAGAAAAACTGGAATCATTGTGCTTTGCTACGCTCCCTTAAAACCTTCTATTTACACACAAGCTTCGTTGAACGCTTAGGATTTTTAGTTATTCTGATTTTTTTCCAATATCATTTTACTCCTTCGACATACAATTGAATTAGGGAAAGAACATAACCCAATGGTGAAAGGCGGAAGTTTATTGCAGCCCATGTGATGTTTCTATCAGACCAAACTAGCAAGAAGAAGAAGGAAGAACATAACAAATCTAAAAGATTATTTGATGACCGCCTACTGCGCCAGATGCTAAACTGTAATTGAATTTAATTGAGATATGAAATGTGCGCCTACCAGCGCCTACTATTGATAAATTTCGCACTTTTCTTGGTGTTTTTGATTTTGAACAAGGCAGCATTGTTCTTTGCCCATCGACTTTGGGACTATGTCAACCGATTCCTTAATCGCTTAAATGGGTTTGTTAATCCCTTGAAAATTCTTCAGTACCACAGAACTTCAACAGATTTCGTTTTCTGTTTCGAAAGTTGCGTTGGAAGGCTTGAATTGTGAGGTTATGTTCCTTATGAGAGCGATTATATTATATTATATTAAGGCTTAGACTGGACGAACATCGCTATCAACGTTTGAACTTAATTGAATTTGAAATGGGGAAGTATCTACTATCTAGCTTAATTCCATTCTGAGATATATATCTGAATCACCGATCCCTGAAACAGAAATATATCTAACTATTAAAAACCTAGATTTAAATTTCCTGTTCTTAGCTTAAATCATTTATCTTTTTAGTCGATTTTAGCCGCTTTCAAACTGGCTTTTAACTGCATTCAATTGTTGTAATGGCCTGAAAGCTTTAGCCCCAACTTTCCAATTCTTTCTTGAATATCGAATCTCTCACCAATTCTTATGGATCGAATTCAGAAACGAGAACAGATCTTAATATGTATGAATGTTTGGGCCTAACTTCTTTCTTCCAATTGGCTTCAGTGCATCTGTGTTACCACAGTTTCATGCCGAACCCAAAGCTTTAGAATCTTTCTTCTGGCTACTTTCTCTACAGCTGATTAAATGCTGTGATTGCGGTATATAACAAACTCTACCAACCGTAAGTTCTTGCAAAATTAAGTATACCACATGTTAGCTAGTGAAAAATTTGTACCCCCCATTGAAATCGTGACCATCGTGCTTGATGTCGAGAGGTTAATAAGGTTAAAAGTCCAGTTTAAAGGATTTTGAAATTGATATTCTTGGATTTTAATTCATCTAGTTTTAGAATATTGCTTCTGTTGTATTTAAGGGAAGTAAGTTTTAAATAAAAAACAATAGTTAGTGCATCTTTATCGTCTCAATTCATTATATAAATATAAACACTTCCGAACAGCTCAGGAGCATCAAAGCAAAGCCAAAGTGTTTCTATCTATATCAAGTATTGTGACGGTAAAAAGATTCCAAAGTGCTAACCTAAACAAGAAAGAAAGTCTGTCAAGCCCGACTATAACATACTCTGTACCAACGAAATTATACACTCAGCATAAATTTGGATGCTGCAGTAGCAGCTGAAAGCAGCGCTGCTATTGCGCTGCAGCAGCGAACAGTCTTTTGATCATAACTTGACAGCCGTTTATCCGATCTTCACCATTCCTTTGGCGGATCGATAAGTTATCCCGATTACTAAATATGTCCAGAAGAAACGAACTATCTATCTTTAAAACTGTGGGAGATATGAAGTTTTTTCCATATTGCGGGGGCGGGAGGGGGCGTGGCCAAAATTGAAAATAAGACATAAGAAGCATATGTCTGAGATCTGTGCGTTCATACGGACAGACAGACGGACATGGCTATATCGACTCGGCTGTTGATGCTGATCAAGTATATATATACATTATAGGGTCGGAGATGCTTGCTTCATACTTTTGCACAAACTTTATACAGGGTGCGCCATATAAAGTGTCGGTATCAACCGATTGCTTTTGTTAGACATGTTTTGGAAACATCAATCTAGTACAATTTTGACCATGGAACGCTTCACACCAAAACAACGTGCCGAAATAGTGACGCTGTTCATCGAAAATAATCGTTCAATTGTGCTAACAATTGGAAACAAATTTTGATGACCGATGCGGCCCATTTCACGCTTTCTGGTGGTGTTAATAAGCAAAATTGTCGCATATGGGGCACGGAAAATCCACACCGCATCCATGAAATACCTTTACACGACCAAAAAGTGACTGTTTGGGCCGGCGTTTGCGCCAAAACTCTCTTGAGTTACAAATCTCTCGCTTAAACAATATCTGCGTATGAATTGTACTTATACTAAATGTAGTGGTTCACTTTTAATTAAGTATATATTTTATAAAGACTCGTTTTCGTTTTTGAGTAGCTTGAGAGTTGGTTTTCGTGTAAACGTTAGTTTTTGTACTTAAAATCACACAGTTTTCTATGAAAAGTAAGGAAAATGTCTGTGCCTACTAGATCAGGTCGTCTATTTTAGTCGAATTGAATCCACTTGGCATTGAGCTGTCGGTTTCAACTGCTGAAGCAATTCCGATTTTTCTCAAACCTGATCCAAGTACCCTTTGAAATGTTTGTCGCCTTCCTTATAACCGGCCCTGTTCCCAATTCCGAGTCGGTTTTCGTGTAAACGTTAGTTTTTGTACTTAAAATCACACAGTTTTCTATGAAAAGTAAGGAAAATGTCTGTGCCTACTAGATCAGGTCGTCTATTTTAGTCGAATTGAATCCACTTGGCATTGAGCTGTCGGTTTCAACTGCTGAAGCAATTCCGATTTTTCTCAAACCTGATCCAAGTACCCTTAGAATTGTTTGTCGCCTTCCTTATAACATTTCTATGTTAAAGCTCTACAATGCAACGTATACACGAAAACCGATTCGGAATTCGGAACAGGGCCGATAATTGTCGCAAATATATGAAGTGGGATATGCAGGCTTAGCCCATAACAATTTTACTGCGATTACTAATGGTCTTTAACGCGTTAATACAGACAGACGGACATGGCTATAAAGATTCGCCCTATAAAGCCCTTCTATACTAAACCACCCTTACCAATAAGAGCTAATTCTGAAACTATCCCAACTAAAGGGTTAGTCTACTACCAAAATTTTAATATACCCCTCCAATTCACCCTTCAAATTCTTTCTAATTTTGATTACAACTGCTTACTTCTGATCCAGCCTCTTGTGTTCCCGTCGGTAAAAACTGCAATTCTACTAGGAATCCGAATGGAATTGTTTGAAATGAGTTATGAAAATAGTTTGCTAGTTGCTTCTACGCTTTCGATAAAAGCTCTAAAGTAACAAGAAAGAAAGTCGGTCAAGCCCGACTATAACATACTCTGTACCAAGAAAATTTGTCTTTTGATCATAACTCGAAAACCGTTCATCCGATCTTCTTCATTCCTTTGGCGGATCCATAAGTTATTCTAATAACTAAATATGTCCAGAAGGAACAAGCCATCTATCTTCAAAACTGTGGGAGATATGACGTTTTTTCTAAATTGCGGGGGCGGGAGGGGGCGTGGCCAAAATTGAAAATACACGTCAAACCTCTATCTCTTACCATCTCTGAGATCTGTGCGTTCATACGGACAGACAGACAGACGGACAGACGGACATGGCTATATCGACTCGGCTGTTGATGCTGATCAAGAATATATATACTTTATGGGGTCGGAGATGCTTCCTTCTGGATGTTACATACTTTTGCACAAACTTATAATACTCTATGTACCTACGGTACAGAGTATAAAAATCATTTCCGATTTGGCATTCCGAAAACGGGACTTAAACCCACGGTATCCTCAGGGTAAGCGACAGCCGTCGGTAAGAAAATTCTCAAACTGAAATACCATTGTTAAATCTATAAGCTTTTTGATTATATAAAAAAAGCGTTATTACTTTTACTAATTGAAGGATTTGTCAACTCATACCTGGGCTTACCTTCCGGTTTTTCTACATTTTCCCACGCTTTTCCATCTGCATATACCTGTTATGCCTATGCTAAGGCTTCACTAAAAATACAAACATGTAACGCCGACCTATTACTGAAGCAACATGCATTATACCTGTGTCCGCTAGGGGGTGATCACTCTCCCATGACGTTGAGAATTCTTAAAGACGTACACTAGATATTTTGAAGAAGTTCTCACAGTTTTCTTTAATGCTTCAACAATTATTCAAAGCAAGTCTTGGGAAGGTTGGCGGGGTTGACCAAAGCCGCTTGGTGAAGCCTGCATATCCGAAGAGTGTACACAATAATTTTGCGGCAACCAAGCGTGAAGAACGCAACGCATAATGTGAAGATGTACCATTTAGTGGGTATACTGGGAATGGTATGGCAATTATCTCACCCACCAGTTGATCTGTTTGTTCTTTCGTATTTCTTCAAATTTAATTATGCAAGCATGGGAATTTTCTCACGGGTTAAGGGGAGGGGTGTAGGAAGCGGTTTAAGATTATAACCGTTGGCCCTACAGAAAGACGCTTTCCTCTTTTTCGGGGGGCAAAGTCTATTCCAAATTAAGGGCTTTGCCACAACAAAATCTGAAATATTTTTATGAAATTTTCCGGCAGTCGCCAGACTCTACCACTCCAGCTGCCACAACCCAACAGAAAGTGACTTTCCAATCAATTTTCCACTTTACTTACATCATTCTCCTCGCAGCATTTCAAACTCTCCAACTTGTCCGTACGTATGGTGCCTTGGAATGGATAGAATAGAGATCCTCGTTTGATGTCGGCGGTGGCCCAAACGGTGATTTGTGATTCATTGTTGGGATTCAGGGGCGTTGTGGCCAGAGCAAACTCTTTCGGTATTAAAACACACGATTCCATTATGGGATTTCGTTTCGATTCTCGAACGTTATCTTTATTTTTGTTTCAGTTTCAAACAAGTCCTGGTCCTGGTGGGTGCCGGGTACCCTTAACACTAATACGCCGCAACTGCACTAAATTATTTTCACGTCTGTTTTCACGCAGAACCTCGCGCACCCATTTCTTTCAATGCTGAACTAATACTGCATGATCAGGATCGCTGGTATCAACCATGACCTTCTGAGAGGAAAACTGCAAACACCTGAAACACCAATACACCATTCAGAGACACACACACACACACACGCGCACACAGGCGCACACAAAAAGTCGTCTTACGGCCAAGACCAGCAGGCAGTCAGCAAAATTAAGAGCCGAGCTCATTTAACTCAATGCTCCACTACGTTACCAAAACAAGATCAACATTACACAACGCTATAGCTATCAATTGATCTCACAAGACAAACTCGTCTCGAACGCACACACACACGCGCACACACGCGCACACATGCATAGGGAGAAACACACTCGAAAGGCACTGGCACGAGCAAGAGCACCTGTACGACACACACACACACACACACACACTCGCGCGCCATACAGCCGCAGAAGCAGAGCAGTTGGTAGTACATTTTCAGGTAGCAACTTGACTTTTCGCCAAGACAAAGGCCTCTCCGCCGTCCATCACCTGTTGCGCTGTGCGGTGTGCGGTGTCTTTTCAGCTTCCCTTTTTTTATGGCCAAATTCATTATTGGCATTAACTGGATTGAGGATCCAACTAAGCTCCACCATCGCTCAATGAATTTTTGGCCACTTTTCCCATCGAAGTGATTTACTTGAATCTATTTCCTCCACTTATTCGATTCCCCTTCCATCCATCTTAATTCCCCTGCGCATCTCGTTAGCGTGACTCTCAGAATTTTCTCACACTTGAGGCCAAGAGCGCGCAGAAGTCGTCCGGTTTTTGGGGGCTACTACATCCCATTCATAACTACCTTCGGACTCTTCATTGCACTCAAGACGCCGGCTTCAGCGTCTTGCGGTTGAGTGAAACCCGTGCCAAGAATATTGTTTTGTCTTATTCGCTGCTAGCCCCATCTCACTCTCATTGTTGTGAGTGAATGGGCAAGCTCCGCCCACCATCTTACCGCTGAGTTCTTCTAACAGGGTAGTTGGGGTAGAGAAGCGTAAGACGTTGAGTCAGCAAACATTTGTATAATCTCTTGACTTTTATTTAATTTGTCCGAGGACGGTAGCCACTTGGTGAGTGGCTCCCGGAACAAGCCCAGTTTATGTTAATATTTGGGTTCCTCTAATCCAAACTGCTTCAATTGATTCGTTTCATTAGCTCTGGGTTTCCAGATATGGGGGAATATCGATAAATCATGAGGGGGAGATACTCGTGCTAAAATCTATCCCTCATGATCCCTTAAGAGTTTTCTTAAACTAACTACTAGAGAATTGACTTGAGTACGGCAGATTCAATCCCAGAATTCTTGGCTTGATCCCCACTTTAGCTCGGGAGAGCTTGATTTTAGCTCACAGGATTGATCTCAGCTTGTTATTCGAACTCGTCTTAGTGTTTCCGTCGAACCAAAACAAGAAGAATTGATTTAAGCTGGACATTCGTACTACAGTTGATCTTGATGTGGGATTAAAGATGTTAGAGGGTTTCTAGAAAAATGTTGTTTAGTCTAGTACTGAGCATGTAAACCTATGTTCAGTGGGGGCTTAACACAAGATTGGCCAATTTCGTAGTCAGTCACATTTGACTGTTGCCAACTACACTCAAAAAAAAAAAACAGTCAAAATCGCCCTAAAATTTAGAAATTCGCCTTAAAAAAGGAGTCACAGGCGATTCGCCATATATCTTAGAAAAATTATTTCTAAAAATAAGACAAAGACTTTCTGAAATTAAAAAAATATTTACTAAAAGCTAGAAAATATTTTCTTAATTGTAGAAAATCATTTTCTAGATTTTAGAAAAACCTTTCTGGATCTTAGACAAAAAACTTTTTCAAGTATTATTGACAGGAAAGGGAGTGGGGGGAGACTGGAGACAGAACAGGAAGAAGACTACTACACTAAGAAGCGTTTATCCCCTTATATATTATTTTTATAGGATTTTTTCTTTCTGTTGGTTCACTAAAGTTTCTTTCTGAAAATCACAAATTTCTAACTTTACCTTGCCTGGGACTTGAACTCGGGTCCTCGGGGAAACTTCAACACGAAAGGCATCTTATCGCACTCGACTACCAAGCACTCGCGTGAGTCACAGTAAAGAACGCAGTCAAATGCTAAGCACTCAGCTGCCTCTTTAATATTCCGAAAGCAGAGAATTCGAACTTGAGAACTACATGCGGTGTCTTTTTCTATTTTTCTAAATTTTAGGGCGGTTTTCTAGATTATTTTTCTATAGTTTAGGCCGATTTTCTCAGTACGCCCAATATTAGTTGCCCCTTTTATATTCCGATTGCACGGAATTCGTACTTAAGAATTACAAGGGGTGTCTTTATAACATTTTTATATTTTTTAGGGCGATTTTCTAGACTTTTTTTTCTATATTTTAGGGCGAAATTCTAAATGGCTTGTCTAAATTTAAGAAATGTGCAATTCGCTCTATTTTAAGACACAGTGCAATGTATTTTTTTCTAAATTCAAGGATGAATTCGCCCTTAATTTTAGAAAGTATTGAGGAAAACATCTAAAAAAATTACCCTAAATTTAAGAAAAAATTAATCGAATTTCTAAATTTAAATAATTATTTTCAAAAAAATCTTTTTTAGGGTTGTTTTTTCTAAATTTAAGAAAAAATTGTCTAAAAACAAGAAAGGAAAATTATTTTATGGCGAATTTCTAAAAATTAGAAATTAAATTTTTTGAGTGTATGTTAAGAGAAACCTGATTTGGCTATGTCAGGCGTTAACACATGTATGGAAGCAACTGACATCTAAAATAAAGACAGTCTTCCAATGGATATAGGCTCAGTGATCCAATTTTGCCGTGCTTTACTTCGAATTAACATGAACTCTTCACATTCACTGGTACAACGCTTCAGTTCTATCGATAACTCTCAGTAATGTGAGAAATGATAACTTATCGTGCATACGGAAAGGTACTTATGGCTGCACAACTCCACACAGAGGGGAAAAAACAGAGCACATTAGACTCAAGATGAGCCCAATAGTTACCAAAAACAGGCCATGCACGGTTTTCTCACTCATAGTACAATGCTCCCACTTCAAGAACACATTTTTGAGAACTCTAAAACTTGATTTAAGTTGATGTGCTTCGATTTTGACAACAATTTAAACTTCACACAGAGAAAAAAGATCCAAAATAGATCAATTTACACTAGATATGTCTTTAAAAACCGTTTAATTATCCAACGGATCTAAAAAATTATCCAAATAATGATCAGTTTTCATATCCTTTGGTTGATTCTCAGCTTCGTTGGATGATTAAATGGATATTTGAGACATATCCAGTCTAAATGGAAACTGGAAATCATACAATGCATATTTTTATACCCTGTTCCCATTGAAAATGGGAAAAGGGGTATAATGAAGTTGTGCGAATGTATGTAACAGGGAGAAGGAAAACTTTCCGACCCCATAAAGTATATATATTCTTGATCAGCATGAACAGCCGAGTCGATATAGCCATGTCCGTCTGTCCGTCCGTCCGTCTGTCTGTCTGCCACAAATTTTTGCACGAAGGTAGATTTATGCTGTACGCAGATCAAGTTTGTTTCAGATTTGAAAAATTCCCACCCGTCCCCCTTTTATCCCCAAAAAACCTAGACCTCCTCTAGAAATCCTAGACCTAAACAACCGTCAGATCCAAAATTTTCAAGTTAGAGCTTCTTGGTTTAGTATACATCAAGCTAGGACCAATATCTATCTATTCTGAAAAGTACAATCAGATCGGACAAAAAACACCGGAGTTATAAGCGAAGCAGTTGAGCTGATAAGAGCACCCCCCCAGTTGTTGGTCAGGACTAGGAAAAAGTGTAGCCTACATTTAGGATGACATTTTGTTACACAGAAATAAATGAAAACAAATGAACAGGGTATTTTGTGGTCGGGAAACTCGACTGCAGCGCCCTTACTTGTTTTATGTGCACCTGGTACAAATTTTGATAGAGTTTGGTTTGATCTCAGATGTAGGCCCGATTTCCCAACATACGGTTAGTCCACTTGACCGGCGGGTTAACCGTAGAAAAGTCTAAGTTTCGGTTTTCAGAGTTGTTCCAAACCTAAGGTTTTGGTTCGGAGCTTGATCCCTGCAATCTTAGTTCGCTGAGACTCTGTTTGGAAGCGTCGCACCCTGGTTCAGCCTATGCAATGCATTCATTTAAATATTAAATATATTTTCATTTTAGTAGGTAATCCTATGGGTTCTTTGAATCGTTTTCGACCTAAAAACTACACAAATCGTGTTTAAATCGGGTCGCTATTGGCTCGAAATCAGTTTGTGGAACACATGGAAATGTGAAAATATAGTTTAATATTGTTAAACTCTTGTTTTTGTGACTCATTGAAAAAGCCTTGGAGACGAGGATCTTTAAAAACAGAAGCTATTATGGGAAGCGGTTCTAAATTGTCTTCTCGGTTTCTTTTTGTACACTTGTCTTCCAATGTCCACCATTTTTGCTGAACCGAACCGAATTTTTAGATTTGGAACAGGTTCGGGTTCAGCTTTTATTTCTAAAAAGGTTCTGTTCAAGGTTCGGCTTACAGTAAAATAGAAGTCAGAATTCGGTTCAAGACCGGCTGGCAGCCCTGATCAATACCCGAAAGAACCCTATTCTTTATAGACATCATCTACAAAATCTCTACCATGGCTTTCCAAAGTGCCTGGAACTAATACGGACATGCTATCATCACTTTCTATGTGCATAAATATGCTGAGTTTGGAAATGATTTTGAAATGATTATACTCCGATTTGATAAGTTCTTATACAACTGACCCAAGTGCTTCTTTTTCAAGCAGAAGAGGTCGGGTTCGGGTCAGCATTTATAACTTAGAAGGTAAGACGCTGCTTGAGTCCGAACCGGCACGGTTCTACCAGGTTCAGCTCAGGACCGGACCGACTCCACTAAAAACTAGCTACTTTTGGCTTGATATATCATTAAAACAAGAAAGAAAGTCGGACAAGCCCGACTATAACATACTCTGTACCAAGAAAATTTGTCTTTTGATCATAACTCGAAAACCGTTCATCCGATCTTCTTCATTTCTTTGGCGGATCGATAAGTTATCTTAATAATTAAATATGTCCAGAAGGAACAAGCCATCTATCTTCAAAACTGTGGGAGATATGACGTTTTTTCTAAATGGCGGGGGCGTGGCCAAAATTGAAAATAAACTTGATCTGCCTGCAGACATAAGAAGCATATGTCCCATACATGTCAAACCTCTATCTCATACCATCTCTGAGATCTGTGCGTTCATACGGACAGACAGACGGACAGACGGACAGACGGACATGGCTATATCGACTCGGCTGTTGATGCTGATCAAGAATATATATACTTTATGGGGTCGGAGATGCTTCCTTCTGCCTGTTACATACTTTTGCACAAACTTATAATACTCTGTCTACCTACGGTACAGAGTATAAAAAAACCAAAATACCAAAATCGTACCTAAAACTCAACAGACACTGAAGCTGGCTGAATATTGGACTTTAGGCACTTGTTTGGTGATTTGTCATTTCGCCAACTTCAACTGGTCTAAAACGTGTTTAACCAAAACCGAATCAACAGTTGCAGCCTGTTCCGTAAGTTTCATTTTTAATCCGATTCCCGCCAAATGTGCATGTGATATTTCCACCTGTGAGCCAAGTCGGGGGCAAGTCTGGGAAGCAACCCCTAAGAAGGGATGCGCTGTTATGTAGCGGTCAAACGCCATATGCATGCCTCACGACCACAAGACTCGCGCTTGTTTCCTTACCTGCATTAAGATCAGTGACAAGCGCAAACCTCTACCACGTCTACACTTGCTGTTCCTTATGGGCCAGCCAGTTTGTTTCCATTTCCCGCCAAATTACGGGAAACATACGTAAGCACCTGTGCCAGCTGCCAATAAGCAGCACAGGCAACGGCAATGGCAATGCACAAGGCCTTGGGTAGGAATAATGCGGAACTTGTGATTGCGACCAAAACATTTTAGCAGGGGTTGGCCAAATCAACCTGAACTTGTGCCTTCTTCTAGTCTAGTCTAGGTTTTAAGCAGAATGAGGTTATCTGTACCCATCATTAAAATTGCCACCTCAGCCCAAGCCGAAACATTAAAATCAATTAAAATAGTTCCATTTCATATTCGATTTCTGTGTGCAGGCACTTAGGCCAGTTCCACTGATCTCTCTCTCCCTCCCTCTCCCTCCCTGCCTCCCCCTCTCTCTCGGACCCTGTCTGTCTTTTGGTTTTGTTTACTAAGCTATCATTTTAAAGGTATGCTGGCAATAATTTATTCACCAACTCGCTGTGCCCAGTGCAGAACTTTTACTCTAACACATGAACCGGCCAGCAAACGGGCAGAAGTGGAGCGATTGGCCAGAACACGTTCGCGTCCTTAGAATTCTTAAAGATGATCGTTTCCGCTCTGGACTTTACGTATAATAACATGTTGGCTACCATAAAATTAAAAGAACTGCGCTACTGTGTACGTGTTGCATAGTCCAGGTCCAGGTGCCAGCGTCCCGCCTAATATTGCACGTCGCTCTCCTCGCAGATATTTTCAAGATAATGCCCAATATCTTTACGACGGTGATGATACATCGCACAGTGGTTCTGTTTTCAGTGAATGCTGATCAAATCTTTGGCAGAGCCGTTTCAGGTTTTCAAATGGGGAAAGAAACTGAATCTTGTTAAGCGAAATTTTGAAAGTGAGTTTATATAGGACAGGAAAGAATCATAGATTATGTCTTGAGTTTGAGAACCGGTTCGAAAGTGGCTAACACGGATTCAAAAGTGACTTAGAGCCATTTCATAAAACTTATTTGTGCTTTGAATTGGAAATTTTGATCTGTAGGTTGTAGGTTTTCCAATATCGATTGACAACCAGTTGAAACTTGCATATAAACCCGGATTGGCCGATTTGTCACATTTTTTTTATATTTAGAGATATTTTTGTACCCGTTACTCGTAGAGCAAAAAGGGTATACTAAAGTCGTGCAAATGTATGTAACAGGCAGAAGGAAGCATCTCCGATATCATAAAGTATATATATTCTTCATCGTCATCGACAGCCGAGTCGATATAGCCATGTATTAGTATAGTAGTATAGTATAATAGTTTTGTATGCAGGCAGATCAAGTTTGTTTCAAATTTTGGCCACGCCCCCTCCCGCCACCGCAATAAAAAATGTTGAATATCTCCTACAGTTTGTAAGCTATCGAGCTCAGATTTTGCAGTATTAGTGCTTGTGGCCAATATGTACAATCTCACAAATTTTCATATAGATCGGATAATAAATGGCAGAGTTAAAAAAACGTTGCATACTTATCTGAGCCGCATGAGGTTATTAAACACTAATTGCCTTGAGTGACGGGTATTTCGAAATCGGGCAGGGCCGACTTTAACTTACGCTCTCCTTTGTTCCATTTTTAGGAACTTTTGGACCTCAAATTGTTCAAAAACAGCAACCATTTTAGCCAGAATTTGAGATCCAAAAACTGCTTGAACTGCAAAATAAAAGAAGAATACAGGTAGGTGACAATGTGGCAGCTCCGACATAAACGCTTGCTTAAGATTCGGTTTCTCACAATGCGAAGGAAGTATTCAGTTTAGTTTTCAACGTCTGTCGATCACTTTTACGCAAATCCTTTCCTAACCAGTCTTATAGACACCAGACTTCCCAGTTCTTCAGCAGATATCACATTGTTTGATCTGCTCATTCTCAAACAAATCTGCTTCAATAACTTGATTTCTGAATGTTAAGACAGACTTTTAAAATTAACAAGAAAGAAAGTCCGTCAAGCCCGACTATAACATACTCTGTACCAAGAAATTTTGTCTTTTGATCATAACTCGAAAACCGTTCATCCGATCTTCTTCATTCCTTTGGCGGATCGATAAGTTATCCTAATAACTAAATATGTCCAGAAGGAACAAGCCATCCATCTTCAAAACTGTGGGAGATATGACGTTTTTTCTAAATTGCGGGGGCGGGAGGGGGCGTGGCCAAAATTGAAAATAAACTTTATCTGCCTGCAGACATAAGAAGCATATGTACCATACATGTCAAACCTCTATCTCTTACCATCTCTGAGATCTGTGCGTTCATACGGACAGATAGACGGACAGACGGACATGGCTATATCGACTCGGCTGTTGATGCTGATCAAGAATATATATACTTTATGGGGTCGGAGATGCTTCCTTCTGGATGTTACATACTTTTGCACAAACTTATAATACTCTGTGTACCTACGGTACAGAGTATAATTATTATCTTCATATTATGTAGCATACTTTAAAGGGCAGTAAGTGTCGGTGTCAGTGAGGTCCTGAATTCAATTTCCAGTTAAAGGCCTGTATCCAGCACTGCGGAAAATTCCTGCCAGGAATTTGCTATTTATTTTGAGTGTGTGGAACCCAACTGAAACAAACTGTCAAGCAGAGCCTTCTCTGTCACTCTCTGTCCAAGCGTTCTTACAGTCAAGCAAGCTAGCTAGTCAAGCTAGCAAGCATATATAACATTAATGAATTTAATAACTACGAACACAATATTCTATATTTATTTGTGCAGCAACACTTTCCCAAGCACTTTTCACAGAAAATTTGTCAAAATGCTTTTTTTGCTGTAATAAGCCATAGACATGGTCGTGCCTCCACTGCTTTTATTAAAGCTATCTTCTCGTCCCGTTGAAAATTATCAGTCCTTTTTTTGCGCACATTGATTGCCTCCATCTTTTGTCAAATCACTTCCAAAATAATTGTCAGCAATATATTCCTGGCCTGAATATCAGCTGTTTCTCGTTCCACACACGCTTCCGAAACGCCGCTATTGATACGCCGCTATCTATACACGAGTGGATTTCGTTCGTGTTGCCGGATACACAACAAACGAAAAAGCAAACTAAAAATTCCTGGCACAGTTTTTATACTCTGTACCGAAGGTACATAGAGTATTATAAGTTTGTGCAAAAGTATGTAACATCCAGAAGGAAGCATCTCCGACCCCATAAAGTATATATATTCTTGATCAGCATCAACAGCCGAGTCGATATAGCCATGTCCGTCTGTCTGTCAGTCCGTATGAACGCACAGATCTCAGAGATGGTAAGAGATAGAGGTTTGACATGTATAGGACATATGCTTCCTATGTCTGCAGGCAGATCAAGTTTATTTTCAATTTTGGCCACGCCCCCTCCCGCCCCCGCAATTTAGAAAAAACGTCATATCTCCCACAGTTTTGAAGATAGATGGCTTGTTCCTTCTGGACATATTTAGTTATTAGGATAACTTATCGATCCGCCAAAGAAATGAAGAAGATCGGATGAACGGTTTTCTAGTTATGATCAAAAGACAAATTTTCTTGGTACAGAGTATGTTATAGTCGGGCTTGACCGACTTTCTTTCTTGTTATACTCTGTACCGTAGGTACATAGAGTATTATAAGTTTGTGCAAAAGTATGTAACATCCAGAAGGAAGCATCTCCGACCCCATAAAGTATATATATTCTTGATCAGCATCAACAGCCGAGTGATATAGCCATGTCCGTCTGTCCGTCTGTCCGTCCGTCCGTCTGTCCGTCTGTCCGTCTGTCTGTTTGTCCGTATGAACGCACAGATCTCAGAGATGGTAAGAGATAGAGGTTTGACATGTATGGGACATATGCTTCTTATGTCTGCAGGCAGATCAAGTTTATTTCAATTTTGGCCACGCCCCCTCCCGCCCCCGCAATTTAGAAAAAACGTCTTATCTCCCACAGTTTTGAAGATAGATGGCTTGTTCCTTCTGGACATATTTAGTTATTAGGATAACTTATCGATCCGCCAAAGGAATGAAGAAGATCGGATGAACGGTTTTCGAGTTATGATCAAAAGACAAATTTTCTTGGTACAGAGTATGTTATAGTCGGGCTTGACCGACTTTCTTCTTGTTATACTCTGTACCGAAGGTACATAGAGTATTATAAGTTTGTGCAAAAGTATGTAACATCCAGAAGGAAGCATCTCCGACCCCATAAAGTATATATATTCTTGATCAGCATCAACAGCCGAGTCGATATAGCCATGTCCGTCTGTCCGTCTGTCCGTCCGTCTGTCTGTCCGTATGAACGCACAGATCTCAGAGATGGTAAGAGATAGAGGTTTGACATGTATGGGACATATGCTTCTTATGTCTGCAGGCAGATCAAGTTTATTTTCAATTTTGGCCACGCCCCCTCCCGCCCCCGCAATTTAGAAAAAACGTCATATCTCCCACAGTTTTGAAGATAGATGGCTTGTTCCTTCTGGACATATTTAGTTATTAGGATAACTTATCGATCCGCCAAAGGAATAAAGAAGATCGGATGAACGGTTTTCGAGTTATGATCAAAAGACAAATTTTCTTGGTACAGCGTATGTTATAGTCGGGCTTGACCGACTTTCTTTCTTGTTTTTATATGAAGTTTGGCAGGAACTTTTAGTTTCCGCTGTGCTGGATACCCGGCTTAAGGAAGGTGAAAAATAATTTTGGAAAATGGTAGCTAAAAACTAATTAGAACTTAGCTCATGGCCATCTCACGTCCCTTCTAAAATTAGTTTAAGTCTTTCAAATTGATTACGAAACGGATATGTTTTAATCCGGCAAGGCTAAAACCGGAATATAAGCTATTGTCCCCTTCGCAGCATGGATTTACCTTCCTATGAACAATAGATTACGCCTAATAGATCACTCTTCGCTTATTTTACGTAGAATTTGGGGTACTAAATGTCAAACCTTGCCATTTTAGCTTATTCACTTGATAATGAAATCCTCCAATTTGACTGTGGAATGAAAAGCTTCCCAATCACTGTGCACCACACCGGTCTCAGCAGGCTGGCTAATACCTGCATCCGCTTGGATGTATGTACAGTGTGAGTGTGTGAGTGTGTGTGTGTGAGCAGCACACACATGCAGCCAGTTTGCAACACACAGAATCTGCAGCATTTCATTTTAAAGAACGTTGAATAAATACTGTAGCCTCCGGTAGCTTGTACTCAAATTAAATTAGTCTGAAACGCTACTCAGCATCTGGCCTTTCTTACCCTTTTACAGCGTTTCGATTTATTTTTCATCAAGTGCCCCTCGCTGCTGGGCTTTGGAATGAGTGCTTGGAGTCTGCCAGAGCCTATGCCCAGTTGACTCTTGGAGCGCTAAATCAATTTTTTCTATTTATCACTTCATTTAGTATGCTCAGTTAGGTAAGGTTCAATTAGTTCAATAAGTTGGCGATGATACTTAAGAATATTTAATATTTACAAACCTTGGAAAAATGTGGAAATTGAAGGTTTAACGTACATTTCTGGATATTCTAAGAAAACCAAACCAGGTATCAAATGGCGGCGTATCAGCGCCAAGCTGTGTATGAGCTAGTTAATGTATATTTAATGAGGCCTTATTGTGACGTAATTGTGAAGGTGAAGTCACAGTTAAGAACAAGTTTGGTTTGCTCAAGTCTATGGTATTGTTTTCACTTCTTCTTTATGCCGGTGGAGAAGATGCTTTCTCCTGACAAAGGCTTTTAAATACTGGGGAGTACGAGAGAATCTTGCAAAGATTGCTTATTCCTATGACTCAGTGGATCAACTTACTTAAAAACATCTTAGTTGGTTACTTGGTAAGCGCACGTTGTTAAATCAAGAACCAATTATCTGTTGGAACCATGGAAATAAAAACTTTCCTTGGTATTGAAGGGACCACTTTTAGAAACAAGGGTGTCGGCCGCGTAACTAATCCTTCGAATTTTGTCAAGAGATCCCATTATGTTTGACAGAGTGGCTTTCATACTAACCTATTCGCACGATTTCAGTTAGAGCGCTCCGAAATTCGCTTTTCATTATAAATAATGTTCCAGTCCAACTTGTTGCGTCATTTCAATAAAACAGCTGATAGGCCCTACCCATGCAATCGATCGTTATAGATCAACAATACCATGGCAGTCGCAAATTGTTGTTGTTCTGAGCAGTTGTCATCTCGTTTTATTAGTTTAAAAGATTTTAGTGCAAATGTGAGAGTCCGTAACAAATCTCAAAGGTAAGCATCTAGTAAAAATAGTTCCGTGGGCTAGTCTGTTTGTGCATCAGCCTATATTTTGAACTTTTCATTTCACGGACTCAGATGTCGCCGGTTAAAAACGCCAAGTCTTTGCGTTTCCGACTGTGGCACCAGCTTTTACGATTTGATGGTCAATAGAGGTTTTGCGAAAGCGAGAATGGGAGCATATGCTTCTGTATGTTTGCAGGCAGATCAAGTTTTTTTTCAATTTGTGGCCCGCCCCCTCCCGCCCCCGCAATTTAGAAAAAACGTCATATCTCCCACCGTTTTGAAGATAGATGGCTTGTTCCTTCTGGACATATTTAGTTATTAGAATAACTTATCGATCCGCCAGCAGAATGACAGAAGATCTTGTTTAACGGTGTTTCGAGTTATGATCAAAAGACAAAACTGGTACATTGAAGTATGTTATAGTCGCGGTTTAGACCGACTTTCGTTTCTGCGCTTTTTTTTTGGGAAAATGGTCCTTCACGTTTACACTTTTGGCAAATTGAGCTTAAAACAGCTAAAAAGGCATATTTTTTACAACTTTTTTAGGCTCGTTTTATGGGAAACTGTTTCATTTGTTTTGTATCACATTGGTATTATCGCAAGGTATTAATTATTAGCCTTAAAATCAACTATTCCAAATATATCTGCGATTTTTTAAGCGTTTGTTTTGGATCACCTTTGTATTGTCCTTAGGTATTATTTCTTAGCTTTAAAATCAACTATTCCAAATATTTCTGCGATTTTTTTTTATAGGTATATGTGTTCAAAATTACCATCTTTTGTACCGCCCAAAGATATGCAATGGATGTTGTGGACATTTTTTTAAGGATTTAATACAAATCTCTAGTATGATATTATGGTGAATTTGTATAGCATATTTTAGGGCAGTAGACAATTTAATAGATTTGAGCACAGGTATTCAAAATGATATATCTTCGCTAAAAAAAAAATCACAGAATAGCTTTGGTTAGTTTGGTTATTAGTTATTTGTTAGCACACCCCACGGTTCTCTTCTTTGGAGGAAGCGGCCAAGAGACCCCCAAAACAGTTATTAGCATTTGCCAAAACGACAAGAATCCTCCTGGACTTCTAGGACAAACGTACCCAAATAATCACCCGGCCTCATTAAGGACCCTAAGGTCTATGTGTGACCCCATCAGGGGTCAGCCGGAACTACCTACCTACCTACCTTTGGTTAGTTTTTTTGAAAGCTATGACGTAACACTTTATACTTATATCAATAGTACAGGCTCATCACAAAAAGTGTCTAAACAGGGCAGCATTTCAAGCAATCTTTAAGCTCAAATTAATGTAAATCGAGACGTTATGGACCATTTCTAAGGCAGCTTCGTGCTCAAAATCATCTAGAATCACCACCAACCCTTTAATATACTCAAAAAATCTAATTGTTTTAGCTGTTTTTAATCAATATACTGGGTCTTTAAGTATCCTGAAAACTGGAGCTATTATAGGTAACGATTTTTTAAGTAATTTGCAAAGATTTGTATATTTTCTTATTAAACTTTACTGCCGATTTGAAGACTCCGTCACCCAACACATTATGCAAAAGGTCACATCTTGTATTGCAATTGTAAAATTATAACATTTTTTTTTTGTGTTTGAAACAGTTTCTGCTTAAGCTACCGATTCGAAAACGATTCGGTTCGAGGGTCTGTTCACTGTAAACTAATAAACCAGAATTCCGGGACCGGTTGTTATCCTACCATAATTCGTTTTCAGATTTGTTATGGTCTCGACTTGATCAACTTTTTATATAGTATATTAAGTTTGTGCAAAAGTATGCACAGCCAGAAGATATTATATATAAAGTATATATTATCTTAATCAACAGCAGAGTCGATAAAGCCATGTCGGTAAGAACGCACAGATCTCCGAGATGGTAAGAGATAGAGGATTGACTTGTATGTGACAAACGAGAGCGTAAGTTAAAGTCGGCCCTGCCCGACTTCGAAATACCCGTTACTCAGTTCAATTAGTGTTTAATAACCTCATGCGGCTCAGATAAGTATGCAACGTTTTTTTAACTCTGCCATTTATTATCCGATCTATATGAAAATTTGTGAAATTTGAAACAAACTTGATCTGCCTGCATACAATACTAGCTTACATCTAAAATTCGGTTGCTCTAGCTCTTCTAGTCTCTGAGATCTAGGTGTACATACAGACTGACGGACGGACAGACGGACATGACTATATTGACTCGGCTGTTGATGCTGATGAAGAATATATATACTTTATGATATCGGAGATGCTTCCTTCTGCCTGTTATATACATTTGCACGAATTTAGTATACCCTTTTTAATCTACGAGTAACGGGTATAAAAATCATATGCTTGCAGGCCGATCTAGTATATTTTCAATTGTTGCCACGCCCACTACCGCCTTTGCAATCTGCAAAACATGCCATATCTTCCACATTTTAAGCGATAGAAGGGTGGTGCCTTTTGGACATATTAAGTAATCAGTATTATTTATGGATCCGCCGAAGTTATGATGAAGATCAGATGAAAGATAGTCGAGTTATAGGGAAAACTAGAATATATGCTAGCCAGCACCGTCTGGAACTTAAACACCTTAACATTTTGTGTGATTAATTCAAGCTTTGAAAGGTACGGAGAAAGTAACAGTCGGGCTTGACGGACTTGCTTACTTGTTACACCCTTGCAGAGGGTATTATACATATATGCTTTCACACAGTTTTACTAGGTTTTTGTCAAAATCTGCAGCTGCAGTACGATTGATCGCTCGAAAAAGAAGTTCTATTGAGGAAAAGTGCGTCCAGCATTTTGTCTGAAACAGAACAGAGCTCGAAATCCGAGATCTAGCTGACACCTCAGCAGTATCTGAAGTTAGATATTGTTGTGCAGTTCAAGTTTGTGCTACCTTAGAGGTAGTTGAAAAGGAATCCCCACAAATAATCAATCTGCAGCAAGTGATGGTTCAGCTGATCATCAAGATGGTGTGCTTGCGCAGTTGATTGTGTTGGTGTCAAACACCAACTAAATGGGTCAAATGCAGTTTCTGCAGGTTCGGCTTAACTTTTAACTTAACTTTGCATTTGCAACTAATGCTCAACCGCTCATTGACCCTATCGTTATCCAGCCGATTGGCAACTCAGCTGGGCAAACCTAATTTAACTTTAAAGAATGTTTCAGTTCTGAGACACTTGAGACGCAAATGGTAGCCCACAATTGGTGGCTCAACCGGATATAGAGAACCGGATCCAATTAATGTAAGCGGCGGCTAAAGCACACGAATTCTCTGAACCGCCAATTGCAAGTCAGTCAGTCAGTCGGAAGTTTGCTGTTCTCAACATATCGAAACTAATTCTTTTTGTTGATTTCCCCATCATCGCATACTTTTAGGCGATCGAATGCTAATTATATTTTAATTATCAAAACCTTTTCTCTCGGATGCAGCCAGTTTGGCTTGCTTAATCGAGAACATCGAGAGCCGGGCTCATACGAATATAAATACATTTTTTAATAGCCGTCAATCAATCTGCACTCTGTGCTGTATGAAAATATGGTAGTTGCGAAACCTGCCCATTTGGCTGAGGCAGAGGCAGAGGCTGTGCCTGGTGGCTGGTGGCTGGTTTATTACGCAGTCATTCAATAGCAGGTTCAAGCGGAAGCTGCCGTTGATTAAGAGCATCAAATCAACGGACGACCGGCGAGCAACGGCCGTCCAACCGATCACACCAACTGTTTAAGAACTACCTGATGACGCAGGTGCAGAAGCAGACGGAAGGGATCGAACACGCATGTGATCGCTGATGGGTATGGTTTGGTTTGGTATGGTATGGTATGGGCATGGCTTGGCTTGGCTACATGTGTGTATGTAGCTGCTACCAACATGTGCTGGCTGCTCTCCACGAAGACAGGTTGCCACTACATCTACATACACGCAGAAGCAGCAGGGCCAAGAAGTGTGCTTGACTTGTTGGCTTGCTCTGCTCCACGCTGCTCCACTCTGCTCCACTCTGCTCCGCTCTGCTCTGGGCATAATTTAAGGCCTTTATTTTTCAACATTACAGAATCGCGTAAGTTGATTGCATTTTATCTCGGATACAGGTAGGCTATTCTAAAATATGTACGCGCACACACACGGGCGCACGGAGCAAATGGCAGTCGACCGGCAGCAAATTTTGAAGTAGCTGCTGCCACTGAGGGTTGTCGGCAGTCAACAAATTCTCTTTTCTCGCCGCAGGGGACGCAATTTGTTTCAAGCTTGGAAGCGAAGGAATTAACCGGCTCCACATTGGCACAATATTTATTTTTTCATACCAAGACGACCGAATTGATTGTCTTTTGTGGGTTGTGCACGCTGAATGGAGATGGGCCAGATGAATGAACGGCCAATGCTTCTGTTTCGTTTTACTAAAAGCCAGCAGAATCGCACTTGACCAGCAGCGGACCAGTTTGTGCTCAATCGGTTGTGTGTCTTTAAGATTCGCGACGCTCAATCCCGCCCCTTAATCGCTCCCCATTCTCATTTGTATGTTAATTCAATTTAAATAGAGTCCTGTTTTACGCAATATTTTTTTGGTCGGTTTTTTTTGTATATGCAAGAACAGTTAGTGATCAGCATTATGGCAGTTGGTACTTGGGCCGTAAAGCAAATGTGTAGGCATGTGGTCTGGAGGGGAAAAGATACTGCCGCCATACATATTTGTGGTGGAAAGCGGCTTCAAAATACGTTTTGATAAACGAAGTCCAGATTAAGGACCGATTTCACATACAGCCATCTGACACGTATCACATAGCAGCTATATAGAAGATGAGAATTCGGTCCTTAAATGCCAAAAACCTTTTTTTTTGAGCTTTTCTGCACTCCCTAGTATTGTGTAGTATTGGACCAAACTTCAGAGCTTGTGACCTCGGCTCGCCTCAGTCCCCTCAACAAGTGTTCATAACTGAAGCAAGACATTGTTCGTTTTGGGATTCTTTTCAGAATATCCGACTTTGGTATTGTAGGCAGCTACATCACATTGACCATTTTCTGCTGCATTTTGGGACAATGACTTTAAAAGACCCTTTTTTAAAAGCGGTGCTGACATTGGCGCCGGATCCATGTCAACATATAAATTGCTTAAAAGTATTCTAACTAAAGTGTTAACACACCCAAAAAAAATAAATTGCCTTAAACCCCCGAAAATAACCCTAAATTCATGGTAATTTGGCCTAAAAATGGAGCCAAAGACATATTAACCTTACTTTAAGGTCGCTTATGACCTTAACTTTTTAGGTAATTTTAGCCATGGTATAAGTCAAAAAACTGCCTAAAAGTGAGGAATTATTGACCTTACTTTTAGGAACAACATTCCTAACTTTTAGGCAGTTTTTTGCTTTATACCAAGGCTAAAGCTACCTTATTTTTAGGAACAAAATTCCTCAAAAACTTTAAAATTTTGTATCCCCCCCCCCACGTTATATAAACAACCCCCACACCTCACCCTGACTTGACCTTGTGTGGTGGTGGTAGTAGTATATTGTGTTCAAATTCTTCTTTCCAAAAACTCTTAAAATCGTTTTTTATACTCTGTACCGAAGGTACATAGAGTATTATAAGTTTGTGCAAAAGTATGTAACATCCAGAAGGAAGCATCTCCGACCCCATAAAGTATATATATTCTTGATCAGCATCAACAGCCGAGTCGATATAGCCATGTCCGTCTGTCCGTCTGTCTGTCCGTATGAACGCACAGATCTGAGAGATGGTAAGAGATAGAGGTTTGACATGTATGGGACATATGCTTCTTATGTCTGCAGGCAGATCAAGTTTATTTTCAATTTTGGCCATGCCCCCTCCCGCCACCGCAATTTATGAAAATCGTCATATCTCCCACAGTTTTGAAGATAGATGGCTTGTATTTAGTTATCAGGATAACTTATCGATCCGCCAAAGGAATGGAGAAGATCGGATGAACGGCTTTCGAGTTATGATCGAAAGACTGTTTCTTGGTACAGAGTATGTTATAGTCGGGCTTGACCGACTTTCTTTCTTGTTTTTAGATAGATGGTTAGTACCTTCTAGATATATTTAGTTAGTTGATATTGTACAGATCCGCAAAATGAGTGATGAAGATCGGTTGAACAATGGTCGAGTTATTGGTAAATCAAATTATTATGCTGGGCAGCACCTTAACACTTTATATGGCATCAAACTTGAAGACTTTGGGAGGTACAGCCTCTGTACTATCTATCAGCGATAGTGCTACAGCATAGAGTTATCATTAGAACGATCGGTCAAAGTTCACAATGCGCAATGAAACCCAATTCTGTTTAATTGTCTTAACTAAAGTTATTTTATTATATGCATTAAATTAATCTGTACGAGCACATAAGGTTAGACCGACCGAGTATAAAACATAGCTCAATTGTTCAGTATTCAATTGGTTAACGTAATATTATTCTTAGAAAAAGGTGATGGCGCAAAAATACGTTTAACTATTATTGTGATTAAAATGGTTTCTGATAATTGTCTGCACAACCAGGAGGATCTTCCGTCAAGATCGGTCGGTGTGCTAGAAATAGGATGCAAGTTTTTCAAGTTTCACTTCGTTGCCTGGTGTTGTGTGGGTGTTACCTGCGGGATCCCAGTAAGCTGTAGAATGTGGGTCGAATATTTTTGTGGGGTCTATGGGCACAGCTTCGGGCACAGCTTCTGAAGAACACAATTAAATTAGGCATGGAGTACGAAAGTTTGGCTCGAACTTAGCTCACCTATGCTAAAGATATTGTTATAATTGTTACCAGCCACCAAGTTGGCATGCGGTGCAGTAGAGTACAGCTGGAAGAAAAGGAAAAGTAAAGATGTTAATGCGAAACAGCTACAGACTTGAATCGCTTGGTTTTGCTCGAATGCTGCTGTGTTGCAGCTGCCTCGTTGATGTGGGAATGCCTTAATATTACCGTGCAATTGGTGCCGTAACTCGTTCTTGGACTACATGTACCATACGACGATATTGGCTGTGTTCCCATCCACTGCGGGCTTCGAGAAGAAAGAAACAAACAAAAATAGTTGTATAAAGTCTTTAAAAATATTACAAAACGCTCGCTCAGTTACCTGGGATTGTAACGGTAAAACGTTTGACCCGACAGCTGATTTATAGCTGGCTTCGTTCCAAATGTATCGTTCATCAGCTTGGGAAACTGACCAATGGAACGATAGGGCCGTTTCATACGACGTCTTCTTCGATAGTTTCCATTTTCAAACATATCCTCGTAGTGTGCATCGAGAGTCCAATAGTTGCCCTTTCTTTCACCCGCTCCCTCTCTCGGTACTTTTATAAAGCATTCGTTTAAACTTAGGTTATGTCGAATTGAGTTTTGCCAACCCTTCTTATTTTGCTCAAAGTACGGAAATTTCAATGTAATAAAATTATAAATTTCATTTAACGTTGCTCTTTTTGATGAAGAATTCTAGAAAGTTAAGAGTTGATATTGTTTTAGATTAGTACAGTTTCTTACACTCAGAGAAAGCTTAGTAAACCTGTACCAATCAAGCTTAGCGGGATTGAACACTGTGGTGCACCCCTATCGATATTTATTTAATGTTTATACTCTGTACCGAAGGTACATAGAGTATTATAAGTTTGTGCAAAAGTATGTAACATCCAGAAGGAAGCATCTCCGACCCCATAAAGTATATATATTCTTGATCAGCATCAACAGCCGAGTCGATATAGCCATGTCCGTCTGTCTGTCCGTATGAACGCACAGATCTCAGAGATGGTAAGAGATAGAGGTTTGACGTGTATGGGACATATGCTTCTTATGTCTGCAGGCAGATCAAGTTTATTTTCAATTTTGGCCACGCCCCCTCCCGCCCCCGCAATTTAGAAAAAACGTCATATCTCCCACAGTTTTGAAGATAGATGGCTTGTTCCTTCTGGACATATTTAGTTATTAGAATAACTTATCGATCCGCCAAAGGAATGAAGAAGATCGGTTGAACGGTTTTCGAGTTATGATCAAAAGACAAAATTTCTTGGTACAGAGTATGTTATAGTCGGGCTTGACCGACTTTCTTTCTTGTTTCTAATGCTAAATTTGTTATTAAAGTCCTCTCATCCATCTTTTTCTGAGTGTAAGCACTTTCGTTTAGTAAGCAAAATATATTCTTACTTTGACTGTATTTACACGGTGAAGCAAACTTCATGAAGTTCTCTTAGTAGGTGAGAGAATCGGGTGCGACTCTCAACCTTTCCTTTATAAAACGTATATGAATATTCCGACCACTAAGGCCCGATTTCTCAATGTCCGGTTGGTCAACTTGACAGGCAGTTTAACCGAATTTGAGTGTGTCATGATGTGTGTGGCGTAACCGGAGGAACAAACTTAACCGCTGCTCATCCACCGGTCAACTTTAACCGCGAGCTCAGTCCCGATGAAATTATCGATATTTTGTATCGATATACAAACAGCTGGCCGCACACTTGCTTTGTTTATTTTAATATTTGCTGCAACACAAAATGTTTATGAATAAACGAATTTTTCAACTCCACGCAATGGAAATGCAATTCGATGAGGCGGAACATCGAATTTTTGTCAACTTTTCCGCAAAACAATGAGCAGCAACAACCAATCGCATTAAAAAACAAACAAACCAAACCGAGTCAGCTGTCTACTCGTTAGTTTAGTCAAACAGTATGGTCACACTGAAGCAGCGATAGGCATTTGCCGATATCGGGCGAAACTGCTGCTGAGAAAACCAAATGACTTAACCGCTCGTCATCTTGACGGTCAAATCTGACCGGTGGTTGGCTAACCGTAACCTTTGAGAAATCGGGCCTAAGAGAACTTCATGAGTCTTAGTCTTAGTTAAATTTAATTACCTGTATGGCCATCGCAATCAAAGCCACATAGCTATAGGGAGGCTTTGATGAATTTGTGTCGTCCACGGACAATCTGAAAACGAAGCAAGAAATCGAAAGAAAATGCATTCAACTTTTGATGTAAGAGCGCCTTGGTTGCAAGAGTTACTTAGTGCTTAAAGTAGTTATGTAAAGGAAGAGCACTGTGATAAGCGATTTCTTTCTTGAATATTTGGGAAAGGCGCTCAAAAGCTACCCTGCACTCTATTTTGAAGCATTTGTCAAACACTTTATTTAGTCCCCATTTAGATTACAGAAGTCTTGGTACATAGGTAAGACTATACTTAACTCAAGCATTTAAGTATGCGCCTCAAGGCATTTACTTATTCAAACTTATTCAAACACAAAAACTTGTGTATAAAATGTGCTTACTTATTTTTATCTGGATACAATTTGGGTTCCATACAAATATCCTCGGCAGAAGCAGGCGATAATATGGTGGAGTGCATTTTTTCTTGCACTCATCCTATAAACGAGAAATAAGTGTAAGAGTATTATACAAAACATCAGGATTCTACCACTAAAACGAAACAAGAAAGAAAGTCGGTCAAGCCCGACTATTAGATACGCTGTACCAGCGAAATTATACGCTCAGCATAAAGCAGCGAACAGCGATCCGATCTTCACCATTTCTTTGGCGGATCGATAAGCTAACCTGATTA
Source organism: Lordiphosa fenestrarum (assembly GCA_035044985.1). Lineage (NCBI taxonomy): Eukaryota > Metazoa > Arthropoda > Insecta > Diptera > Drosophilidae > Lordiphosa > Lordiphosa fenestrarum. The sequence goes on from JAWNNO010003552.1 coordinate 214,920, forward strand.
CTAAATATGTCCAAAAGAATCGAACCGTCTATCTTTAAAACTGTGGGAGATATGACGTTCTTTCTAAATTGCGGGGGCGGGAGGGGGCGTGGCCAAAATTGAAAATAAATTTGATATGTGTCCCATACATGTCAAACCTTTAACTCTTACCATCTCTGAGATCTGTGCGTTCAAACGGACAGACAGAAGGACAGACGGACATGGCTATATCGACTCGGCTGTTGATGCTGATCAAGAATATATATACTTTATGGGGTCGGAAACTTATAATACTCTATGTACCTACGGTACAGAGTATAATTAATTGCTTTCCGGTCTTCCAATCCGAGCTGCAAGCACACTAAAATGGCTTGGAGCTCTATCTTGCGGGCTGGAACCCAAAATTTACCAATGGTTAGTTTTAAGGAGAAGCGTAAGGCTCGAGCCTGAGTTCATCCCAAGCAATCAAAGTGCTTAATGTTCAAAATAATTATGAAAACTTATTTACTTTTGATCAGAGAAAAAACAAGCTATAAAGGTGAAAAATGCTCTATCAACTGAAACTTTAGCCGATCTTCTGTGAATCAGTCAAGAAGCCTTAGAATCAAGCATCTCAATGTGTCTCTAGAATTTGTAATAAGTCTTCATTTTACTTGCTAGGCTGTTTCGAATCCTTGTTGCACAATATTGACCACACAACAACAAGGTCGAACGATTTTAAAAACATTTGTCAAATTTAGGTTCGGAAGAGGTTCAGGTTCATTGATTTTGCTCGCACTTGGTAAGGGTTGATGGTTCGGCCCTGCTTCTCGTACAACTAATGTTACATATTTGGTTATATAAAAATGTTTCCTTTGATAACGAATTGAAGTCCTGCATAGTTTTCAATACATAAACTCATTATGTCTCGATGTAATCGCAAAACAAACATACCGACAACAAACGCAATATTATTAGTGTTTACCAACCGACCGATTTTCACTTATTAACATACCAATCACTCTTATCTTGGTCACTTGGAAAGATTCCGACGGACTTTCCATAAATACTAAAAACGGACTAATTGCTTATTTAAATGTTACATTAACACCGGTACGCCCTCGTTGGGTAGTGACAAATGAAATATGCCCAAACAGCATCCGAAATTGCCAACAATATTGGCTGAGCTATTCGTACATACTTGGCTGTGTGTGTGTGTGTGTGTGTGAGGGAGTGTGTGTGTCGATTACATGCACAGATGCAGCCCATATGCAAGAAAATATGAACGTGTGCAAGTTCGCATGAAAGTATGCCTGCGCCGTTAAATGCTACAGTAAATATGTCGATATTTATGTACGTACATACAAATCTAGATTAAATGCATATGCCACATACAGCTGTATACATATATATGTATGTATTATGTATGTATGTATGTAAATACGCGTATGAAGTTCATATTATAAAACTACAAGGGGCCGCACAGTGCGATCTTTTGGAAATCTTGGAAATAAACCTATCATAATGATCGTTATAGTGGGCAAGTGCCCCAATTGGGGTGGACGAACTTAGAAGATGCTTAACTTGATATCCTTCAGCAAGTCTTTGCCTTGATTAATTCATGGCCTTTGGGTTCTCTTTCCAGCCTTATTTGATTGAATCATATTTACGCTGCAAATCGGTCTAAAGCCGAACACGGCAGATTTGGTTCGGTTCGAGTTTTGTGTGTACCTAACCTCACTTCTGAATGCATGAACTTTCACATTCAAAAGAGGGTTTGGTTCCGAAATTACTTCAAGAAAATAATACACAAATAATACGACTTTAAGAAGGAAAATAAAACCAAATTTAAGGTAAACCATTCGACTATGGATTGATATATTGAGCCAAACTAAGTCTAAACTAATTTGCTAAAACTAAACGGAAACAAATAGAGGCCAAAATGTTAAAACCTGGCTTGCAAACCGGCTCGAACCCGGTAATTTCCACCTTCCTTTTACTGTGAACCGAACCTCACTACAAAAAAAAGGTGAACCTAAAATTTCAATTAGGTTTGACAAATATTGCAGTCATCTGAAATTGGACCTTCTGCCTATTAACTTCATTTGTTAAATTGTTGGTTTAGAGCAACTGCCTCCGAAAAAGGGCAGGAAAGTTTATTAAGAACAAGAAAGAAAGTCGGTCAAGCCCGACTATAACATACTCTGTACCACGAAAATTTGTCTTTTGATCATAACTCGAAAACCGTTCATCCGATCTTCTTCATTCCTTTGGCGGATCGATAAGTTATCCTACTAACTAAATATGCCCAGAAGGAACAAGCCATCTATCTTCAAAACTGTGGGAGATATGACGTTTTTTCTAAATTGCGGGGGCGGGAGGGGGCGTGGCCAAAATTGAAAATAAACTTGATCTGCCTGCAGACATAAGAAGCATATGTCCCATACATGTCAAACCACTATCTCTTACCATCTCTGAGATCAGACGGACAGACGGACATGGCTATATCGACTCGGCTGTTGATGCTGATCAACAATATATATACTTTATGGGGTCGGAGATGCTTCCTTCTGGATGTTACATACTTTTGCACAAACTTATAATACTCTATGTACCTACGGTACAGAGTATAAAAATATATAAAAATGTTTAAAATAACTTGTAAAATTCCTCACCCATAAAAGTCTCTGTTTTTTTAGCTCTTCGGCTCTAAAGATTTTCAAATAATTCTCAAAAGCAAGAGTCTAGCATTTTACGAAAAATTACGACATTTAAATTATATATTAAATATTCCCATTTCGATTCCGGAACCAAAACCTTCTTCCTGCAACCTCGAACCTTAAATTTTGGAAAATTTTGGTTCCAACCAGTATACCAGAAATCCGAATCCGAATCCGCCTTATAACATGACCAATCCTTTCGAAAAAATGTTCGTTTTATATAATCAAGTGGTCCGATTTCGGTCGATTTTTAACTGATTGTTTTCCGAGATCATTTTTATACCCTTGCAAAGGGTATTATAATTTTGCCCACAAGTTTGCAACGCATAGAAATATTCATTTCCGACCCCATAAACTATATATATTCTTGATCAGGGTGACGAGCTGAGTCGATTGAGCTTTGTCCGTCGGTCTGTCCGTCTGTCTGTCTGTTTCTACGCGAACTAGTCTGTCAGTTTTGAAGCTATCGAGCTGAAATTTTGCACAGAGTCTTCTTTTTGCTGCACACTACTAATATGTAGGAACCGACCGGATCGGATGACTATATCTCATAGCTCCCATAGGAACAATCGGTCGTAAAACTAGTTTTAGTATAAAAAACTTTTTTCTTTTCAGTGGAAACGTCTCCAAACTTTGTAATCGTTGGTTTTCTAGGTTTTTTCACAACTCTACCAATTTTTATTAAAATCGGACAACCATCTGGTATAACTGTCATACAAAAGATAGGTCTGAAAAACAGTCTTAGTTAGAAAAACTTTTTGGTTTTTAATGGTAGCATCCTGCAATTTTGTATTTGTTTGTTTCTCGTGCTTTTACATAATTCCACAAGTTTTTGTCCAAATCGGATGACTATATCATATAGCTCCCATACGAACGATCGGTCGAAAAATGGGAAAAAGCGTATTTTTTGAAAATATTTAAGCGAGCACTTGCGAGGGTATAAAAACTTCGGCACAGACGAAGTTAGCTTGGCTTTCTCGTCGTATTTTGTTTTAAGAAATGTGTTGGAGTAGAGTTTAGAACTTATAAGACTTTAATGATTAGACCGATATGGCTATATCGACTCGTCTGGGACCTGTTGGGATATATGTATACTAAATGGGAACTTACAGTTAAAGTAGTGGCAGTAAGGAAAACCAAAACTAACTGACTTTGTAATTGAATCGAGTACACACGGGTGTCTATACAACGGTAGAAGTACCAAAATACTTTAATCAAGTTCAAAAGAACTTTACTCATGACTGTTACGGGATATGCTAGGTACAGTTCATTTAAAATCTTTTTGTTCATTCTTTCAGGCTTTAATGGTCTTAAGTCAATCCCGATTGAAGGCCTGTTTCCAACACTGCCGGAAAAACACTGAAATGTGCAAGGTCACACTGATTTCGGTAAGTTTGAACTTAAACTAATGTAATCAAAAAAGCGGAAGCCCAACTTCGGTCTACCATTCTAGATCTAATTTTAGTACCATCTTGTCTAATGTTTTGATTCAGCAATCGAATTTAGCACTGATTTCGACATACATCTGTATATGTACATCACTCCAAAACAAAACAAGAAAGAAAGTCGGTCAAGCCCGACTATAACATACTCTGTACCAAGAAATTTTGTCTTTTGATCATAACTCGAAAACCGTTCATCCGATCTTCTTCATTCCTTTGGCGGATCGATAAGTTATCCTAATAAAAGGAACAAGCCATCTATCTTCAAAACTGTGGGAGATATGACGTTTTTTCTAAATTGCGGGGGCGGGAGGGGGCGTGGCCAAAATTGAAAACAAACTTGATCTGCCTGCAGACATAAGAAGCATATGTCCCATACATGTCAAACCTCTATCTCTTACCATCTCTGAGATCTGTGCGTTCATACGGACAGACAGACAGACGGACATGGCTATATCGACTCGGCTGTTGATGCTGATCAAGAATATATATACTTTATGGGGTCGGAGATGCTTCCTTCTGCCTGTTACATACTTTTGCACAAACTTATAATACTCTATGTACCCACGGTACAGAGTATAATTACTATAACCGGTTGGGAATTTGAAGTACAGATTTGCAGTCTAAGATGTTTTGTTCCTAAACTAAGAACGCGCTTTTCTTCAAACTCTTGTATTACTGTGAGTACAATATGCTCTTGATTCCTGAACGTGTGCTCTCATTTAAATAATACTAGCTGAATATCCGGCGTCGCCCGCATCCTTTGCATTGTGAGAAAATGAAAGTTTTAACTGTAACTTTGCTAATTTCGCGGCTATTTAGACAGTTTGGTATACACCTCCTATTAACCAGTCTACAATTGCCGTCTATGAAATCTTCATAATAATATAAGCTCAAATGAAAAATATCAAAATTCAGCCGTTTAATCTGCATCGTCCATTCACCCACGGCTGGATTTTAATCTAAGCTTTAAGCGCTTTCATAGATATATATGATTTCATAGATATATAGATATATATGTTATATGATATATATGATTATTTTAGAAATTTCGTGGATTTTGGATTTCGTGGATAGAAATTTTCGCTTGCAAGCGTCCAACCATTCCGTAAAATTCCATCGCAATCGGATGATCGGTATAATTTTTTGCAAAATTTCACGGTTTTTGGTCCATTTCCCCCCTATTACATCAACTTAGAAACCTTAACCGGCAAGCGTTTAACCAATCCCCAATGTTTCAATTGGAGGCCTTCCCGGGCAAGCAAGCACTTAACCATTCTCCAAAGTTTCTTCGCAATCGGATGAACGGTTTAATTTTCAAATTTTCTCGGTTTTTGGACCAAGTCACAGACATGAACATACTGTGAAAAATTTGTGAAGATCGGTTCAGCGGCTTAGACGCCCATAAGGAACAAACATACTATACAAACATGCTTTCAATTTTATATATATGTATAGATAAAGGGTTAATTTTTCGGTTTTAGAATGCTTCTTGCCTAAGTTAAGAACAAAACGAGAAAGAAAGCCGGTCAAGCCCGACTATAACATACTCTGTACCAAGAAATTTTGTCTTTTGATCATAACTCGAAACCGTTCATCCGATCTTCTTCATTCCTTTGGCAGATCGATAAGTTATTCTAATAACTAAATATGTCCAGAAGGAACAAGCCATCTATCTTCAAAACTGTGGGAGATATGACGTTTTTTCTAAATTGCGGGGGCGGGAGGGGGCGTGGCCAAAATTGAAAATAAACTTGATCTGCCTGCAGACATAAGAAGCATATGTCCCATACACGTCAAACCTCTATCTCTTACCATCTCTGAGATCTGTGCGTTCATATGGACAGACAGACGGACGGACAGACGGACAGACGGACATGGCTATATCGACTCGGCTGTTGATGCTGATCAAGAATATATATACTTTAAGGGGTCGGAGATGCTTCCTTCTGCCTGTTACATACCTTTGCACAAACTTATAATACTCTATGTACCTTCGGTACAGAGTATAAAAACCACTAAGATACTTCTGCATCGATCGGAATTGAGTTCATAACGTGTTGCATTCAAAATTTCAAGTATTTTTTGTGAGGCATTTCAATTCAAAATCGAACCGGCTAATTTCCTACAACCAAGGGACACCCTACCAAATAAATACATACATACATTTATGTATGTAAGCATTCAAGTATCTGATATCGCCTCCGAGCTGGCCTGTTCAGTAATATACCGCTGGACCTACATACATCTGTATGTAAATAAATATATATGCTAAGTCAATCCAAAAGTGTGAGACGGGAAATCAAAAAACAATGTATGTATGTTTGTGTGCGAGTGTGTGTGTGTGTGTGTGTGGTTTATGGTGTTGTGCCGTTTTGCAGTTTGGCAGATTTTGCCAACTGCATTCGCCTGCGCAAATTAGCGGCAGTTGAGGCCGGAGCAAGCCCTAGCAAAAACCAATGGGAATACGTCCAGTGCACACTTACGCGATGCATGTGAAAACTGAGCACACATCTATATATCAAATCTAGATCGGCACTTTCTTACAAACATAAATTTGCACTTACATACATATACATACATATATAGAAGAGTGTACGTGCCTCTAGGGTAAGTTTGTATGTACATACATATATTTTTGCGCATTTGCATTTTAAGCGCAATCTTGTGCTGGTGGAATAATTGCGCCGCATAGCGACTTAAATCTAACATTTCCAATCGCTCTGAGCTGCATGAAAACGATGATCCAATAAATTTCAACGACCCACATTATTCTACTTGAATAGTTTTCAACTGAAAACGGCCATCCTGCAAAACTGATTTCGATTCATTTTCTGTTAAATGGTTCAGATATGATGGCCAGATTTTCTATAACATGGAACTTCTGAAAGTGATTTTCAAACAATTAACAATATATATAAAAAGTCTTGCGGTATTTTTATTGAATTTTCAATTGTTCATAAAATTGGTTATAATAATGCGATTCAAGTCAAATATGCGCCGTTTTGTTCGATGACGAGTTCCCAACGAGATGCCAACTTCATAATGCTCGGAGAGCCAATTTTCACAGTACTCTCTTGTGGCCAACCTCCGACTACCAAGCTCGTTCGCCATGGACAGAAATAGGTGGTAATCACTTGGTGCGAAAGAACTTCCCATCCGAGCTCCCGGAGCTTATGGCGCGTCACCAAAGATGTGTGTGGCCTGGCGTTGTCCTGATGGAAGACAATTCGGCCTCTGTTGATCAAAGATGGCCTCTTCTGCATGAGTGCTGCATTCAAGCGGTCCAGTTGTTGGCTGTACAGGTCCGAATTGAGCGTTTGGCCATAGGGGAGCAGCTCATAGTGGATGATTCCCTGCCAATCCCACCAAACACACAGAAGAACCTTCCTGGCCGTCAATCCAGGCTTGGCCACCGTCTGGGCAGCTTCACCGCTTTTCGACCACGACCGTTTGCGCTTCACGTTGTCGTAAGTGACCCACTTTTCATCGCCAGTCACGGGTCGATTTTGTTACGATTCAGAAGCGATTCGCATGCATCCATACGGGCCAAAATGTTTTTTTTGCGTCAAGTCGTGTGGCACCCATACATCGAGCTTCTTTTTGAATCCAAGCTTCTTCAAATGGTTTATAACGGTTTGATGACTCATGCCCAGCTCTTGGCCGATGCTACGGCTGCTACTATGCCGGTCTCTTTCGATCAATTCAGCGATTTTATCGCAATTTTCGACGACAGGCCTTCCGGACCGTGGCGCATCTTCGATCACCTCTGCACCAGAACGAAAACGTTGAAACCATCGTTGTGCGGTGGAAATGGAAACTGTATCGGGTCCATAAACTGCACAAATTTTATTGGCAGCATGAGATGCATTTTTGCCTTTATCGTAGTAGTACTGTAAAATATGCCGTATTTTCTCTTTATTTTGCTCCATGTTTGCGACGCTATAACTCACGAACGACTAAAAACAAACAACAATAAATCAAACGTGAAAAGAGCTTTCCAAAAAGCTCTAGCGTGAACCGAGGCGGAAATACCGCAAGACTTTTTTGACAACCTTATATGTTTTATTGCCTAACATTTTCTTTGAGTGTCTTCAAAATCACGTTTTTGAACTTCGAAGTCACTTTTGTCCAGTTCTATGGAACCGATTTTGATGAAACCAAGTGCAATCGACGGAGAATTGTCAAATTTCTAAAACTGCATACTAAAAATTTTCATTTTCACTTCAAACTTTAAACTCGTTTATCTCGAAACCACGTTTTTCGAGCTGGCGGCGGTGATTGCGCCCGTAGTTCTGAACCGATTTTGATGAAACAAAATGCAATCGACGCAGAATTGTCACCATTCTGGCCCCTACCTCAATCATAATTTTAAAAATTTTTTTACTACTTTTTTTTTTACACTAAACTACAAAAAAAAAATGGCCCAAAATCGATTTTTCATTTTACAATTTCCGCCATTTTGTAAAAAAAAAATCGCAAAATTATGATTGAGGTAGGGGCCAGAATTACATCTGTACTGAATCTAACGCCGTTTACTTTTCGGATGATCCGAAGTGGAGTTATCCATGCCGCCAGCAGCATACCTTTTTTTTCGACGTCCGACAACTTTTTGAACAGCCCTCGTACAAAGGAAAAAAATTGTTTTTTATTTAATTCAATATGTTCTTAATACAATGAAAAAAAAACAGAATTTAAATAACTATTACCGTTTTCAAATAAGATTTTTTTTAAAAAGTCCCAAAAACAGCCTTCCAACCAGCGATACCCCCCTTAAACCATTTACCCAAAATTTGGAATCTTGCTTTGGAAACTGATTTATTTAACAATACAAAATTGCTCTCAAATTGTTTAATTGGAAAGAGTCGACACAAATACACGCAATAAAGTATATATATTCTTGATCAGCATCAACAGCCGAGTCGATATAGCCATGTCCGTCTGTCCGTCTGTCCGTATGAACGCACAGATCTCAGAGATGGTAAGAGATAGAGGTTTGACATGTATGGGACATATGCTTCTTATGTCTGCAGGCAGATCAAGTTTATTTTCAATTTTGGCCACGCCCCCTCCCGCCCCCGCAATTTAAAAAAAACGTCATATCTCCCACAGCTTTGAAGATATATGGCTTGTTCCTTCTGGACATATTTAGTTATTAGAATAACTTATCGATCCGCCAAAGGAATGAAGAAGATCGGATGAACGGTTTTCGAGTTATGATCAAAAGACAAATTTTCTTGGTACGGAGTATGTTATAGTCGGGCTTGACCGACTTTCTTTCTTGTTATACTCTGTACCGAAGGTACATAGAGTATTATAAGTTTGTGCAAAAGTATGTAACATCCAGAAGGAAGCATCTCCGACCCCATAAAGTATATATATTCTTGATCAGCATCAACAGCCGAGTCGATATAGCCATGTCCGTCTGTCCGTCCGTCCGTCTGTCTGTCCGTATGAACGCACAGATCTCAGAGATGGTAAGAGATAGAGGTTTGACATGTATGGGACATATGCTTCTTATGTCTGCAGGCAGATCAAGTTTATTTTTAATTTTGGCCACGCCCCCTCCCGCCCCCTTAATTTAGAAAAAACGTCATATCTCCCACAGTTTTGAAGATAGATGGCTTGTTCCTTCTGGACATATTTAGTTATTAGAATAACTTATCAATCCGCCAAAGGAATGAAGAAGATCGGATGAACGGTTTTCGAGTTATGATCAAAAGACAAATTTACTTGGTACAGAGTATGTTATAGTCGGGCTTGACCGACTTTCTTTCTTGTTTTATAATGAAAAAGACTCCCACAACAATAATTGCACCAAATTCACACTTAAAGTGTGAGTTTTTAGCAGCTTTTTTGTTTGCTAAATTCTTTAATATTAGTTTCCAGTGCGTTAAATGCTGAGGGATTGTCGCTACGGACATGAGCCTTAACATAGCTTCACAAGAAATTGACTAAAAACGTTTGACCAGCCCCAAACGTGCAATAAACTGCGCTGTTCACCGAACTTGCCTCCCAATTGGACCAATGTTTTGCGTGCTGCTTGTTGAAACCAGGGCTGCAAACCCATCAAATTTTTTGGATCTCCGGCTCGCGGGTTCGAACCAAAATTTAAGATTGGTTCAGGTTCAGAATTTTGAGGTTCAAGGTTTTTGGGCCAAGGTTTTGGTTCGAACCTTGGTTCAGCCCATGCTTTATACACGTTTATATGGTAGTCGACCTAAAACCGACATAAACTGTTTATTTTACAATAATTTATATAAATAGAAACATTTTCACACAGCTCATGACCATCAAAGCAATGACATATAAAGTATAAAGTATTGTGACGAAATAAAAACTTCGATGTGCTTGATACAGCCCTTACAGTAAAATGCAATTGGATGGTTCCATCAGGATGTGGATAGTTCGATCAGGATAATAGAAGAAGTCACTGGGAAATAGTTAAAATCTATTATTTTTGTTGAACCGAACCGAAATTTTGCCACCACACCAAACATTTCATTTGTCGGGATGCATTGGCAGTTTTTGCAATGCTTCTGCCTGCTCTTTACACCAACTGCAGCAATTTTGTTTGTTCACGCATCTGTTCAACCAGAAATGAGCTTCTTTGCTGATGATGAGGTGGATGAATTTTAGCCATAAAACTAAGTAATCTGCAAGAGTTGTTCGTTTGTAAGGCAATTCTTGGTTAAATTTTAGACCAAACTGAACATGGTTGACAGTGACAAGTGACACAAAAACAGCTGAGCTGCCAAAATCAGTGTTGCCAAAAAGAAAGATCTGTCACCTTTTTGGCGAAAGGCAGTTGGCATCACTGCTATAGTTTTAGCTTTAAAGCCGAAAGCTTATTCCCGGCTAATTATTTCACTGTCGAAGTTAAGTTAAGTTGATAACTGTGTAATACCCCAAAGCTTCTACTTAGATCTTTGTATCAGAACGCAAGCCTTCCGCTCCGTTGTCGAAGTCCTCTAACCCAGAGCCACAGTCCACACACTTCTGCATTTGTTAGCACGCCTTCAGTTGCTGCACTGCTTATGGCCCACCTTGACATTTCTTTTTTGTAACTGCCCTTTGTTGGCATCCCTTTGTAACATCATCTCTGACACGAGACAGGTCATCTGCTGCCTCAACGCACACCTGTAAAGCGTGCCCTAGAGAGAGAACGAGAAAGAGAGAGTGTGTTGGTCTCCCTGAAAGAGGCTCAGAATGACTCTGGAAACTTGGAGACAATGTGCTAATTCTGGAAACCAGCTGCCATCAACGATCGTATGTGTGATTAGTGTGTCAACTTCTTATTTCAAAATCTAGTTTGAAGGTTTGTGTCTAAGATATGGGTCAACCTCGACCTTTGTTTAAACTAGCCGACTAAGATCGACCGAAACCTCGGTTCTGTTAGCTTCAAAAAGCATACAATGAACCGAACCGCAGTTTCAAAGACAGTGTGAACCATTGAACCGAACCAATCCTTGTTTCCAAGTGGCTTCCATCCCTGTAAATAAGTCCGTGTCAGCAAATGTAAGGAGGCTACTCGAGAGAAGCTGCTCGGTTAACATAATATGTTTCCCGAGATAACTAGGAAGAGTATTTTTCAATATTAGACAAGCAAAAAATTTCGTTTTAGCTAAAAAACCTACTTTAAATTTGTTATTATAATATGGTAAAAAAAAGACTCTTCCTAGTCAGCTCTGGACTTACTCGATCAAGTGGGTTCTGAGGTATGATGTTCACGAACTTCAAAAATGTTGCATGCGAGAAAATCGACTTAAAGATTTTTAAAATCATATATTTTACACCATAGACAGGTCGTTTAAAACGCTATTTCTTTTTTAGTTTTGATGCGACTTACCTAAAACTTAAGATAATAAAAAAAAATATATAAAAATGAAATTTTCCTGTTTGTTCTAGTAATAAGATAACTTGATGTTCAATTGAAATATGTTGAAGGATTTTATTGTTTATTTATTTAAATATAAGTGATTTTTTCTAGATTTAAAAAGCATCAGAAAGATGACAAATTATGTTTTTGCTTATCGAAACTGTTTTAGTGGTGACTTAAGCGTTCTAAAACACGAGATTTTTAAAATGTGTGAGAAATATATTTTTAAACACGAATTACGACTTTGGTTTTAATTATTTATCATTTTAAACCAGTAAACTTATATTAAAGATTGTGAATTCACTTAAGTGCGCCGTATAAACTCATATCGTGAACGATTATTCCCATCGCTATGATAGCAAACGTTGACTCGTTACATCAAAGTACTCGAATACCCAAACTCTGCTCATCTCTAAGTCATTTATTTACAACAAGCACAAAAAATAAAAATAAATTTTGGCCGTTTTATCATTTTTATTGTGCGGATGTTGGTGTTTACGGACGTGGCTTTCCACTATGTTCCATGTTCTACTTTTCAGACGTTAACCAACACTGTTTCGTCACACACATTTTAACACTGTTCCAGCTGTCTGTGTATTTGTGCGTTCTTACGAAAATGGAAAAATTAAAAGACTAAAATTATACATAAGTATGTACATTTGGTTGGAAGCTTTAATTACAAAAACACCAACAAATCAACAAAAAAAAACAAAAACGGCGAGATTCGTTTGGGCCACACAAACATAAATTCCATTAATGGATCCACTATCTGGATCTGGGACTACTAGCTTGCCCCCAGAACCACACATCCCAGCTCACTCTTGCCTCGTGATTTCCTGATATCACAATAGAGCAAATCCTTTCGATCTACGCATCCTATGACCGTTTGAATATTAGGGAAATTTCTTAGTTATAGTAAGATATCCAACTTCCCACTTCCAGAATGAAGTCTGAAAAACTTAAAAGAAATTTCTGGCTAACTGCGGAAATAGAATGTATGCTCACATTATTAAAAGAAGTCAAAGGAGTTCAGGGAACCATGTCCACCACGACCACTCAATTCACATTTACGCAAATTGCCAACAAAATGAAAAAGCGCGGATTCCCAAACAAATCTCCCACGCAAATACGCAGAAAGTGGTTCCAAATGAAGTCTGCTTATCTCTGTTACAAGAAAGGCAATGTTGACCGCTTGTTTCTCATACCCGAGAAATTTCGCAGTGTTATTGCCCAGTTTGTGGAGAGTGGCGAGAAGATGGGCGGAGGGATAGGAACATTGGATTTGGAGCCGCCAGAGTCGCCAACAGTTGTGGAAGAGGAGGTCATTCCACCAGTAATTCACCCGCCACCCAAAACAAAACCCAAAGGTGAGGGTAACCCACATTTACCCACAATTACTTACACTTGTTCCATTTTCCAGTTGAAGTTGTTGTAGAAACAAAAAAATCTCCCCTGGACACATTCATGGAGCAAGTGAAGCAGCACAATAAAGCCTTAAATGCGGAATTCAAAAAGTTTGAGGAATCTCTGATGCAGTACGAACATATGAGTCAAACTGTGCGGGATGCCAATATAATAAAATGCTTGGGCAAATAGTTACAAATTGTAAAAAGAAATTGAAATAATTAACAACAATGATTTCAAGATTTCTTTGAACTTTAGCATTTAAGTAACCACTAGATCAATTAAAGTATTAGTTCTTAGATCGTAAGCAACAAAACGCTTGATAAAAACAATGTAGACCCTAAACTAAGAGAGTTAAGGCAGAGCTGTTGAGTACCCTTATGGTATATATACATTCCGCTTTCCAGCAGCATTTAGGTTTTAATTGATTTGTATAAATAAATCAAAAAAAAAAATGCTACAACTTTACTCCTCATGTAAAATCTATGGTATTTTAAACATTGGCTATACAAGTTCCTATTGGTACCGGACTTAAGCATATGCCATCCATTTTAAACCATGTACTCCCCACCCAACTCTTTATATTGCTTTTACGGAACGATATTCTCATTATTCTGTCCTCATTCTTGGCCTCAGACCATCTTTAGTAAGGAGCTCGGGGCGAAATCCGCGACAAAATGTTCTCTTGCAACTCATCACATTAGAAATCATTATATTTCGAATGTTTTTGCTTTTAAATAGCTTTTTTCGACCAAAATTTCACTGTTTTATAGACCAGCTAGACCAAATTGAGTTGGTTTAAATAAAATCCTTGGTCTTAATAACTCTTAAAAACCAGTACTAATACTTTATAATGTGTGCGAACCCAACGGATCTAGCTTTATGTTGTATCAATTGCTTGATGACACCTAGACTTATGAATTTTCAATCTTCGGCACATTCAAAATTACAAAAAAATCAATTTTCGAGCAGATTTGAGAATATTTCTAAATGTTAGACTCAAGAATGGGCTTAAACGGATAAGATTCAGCAGATTTAGGGGCGATCCTTTAACAAAAAGAGGTAATTGACATCATTTCGGACTTGATGTAACTTCAAAAGTGAGCTGAAGTTTGAGAACATTGATATATTATATTATCAAGTTGTTATACTCAAGGATGAGCTTGAAGGGTTAAGATTTGATAGATTTTCGGCTGAACCAAGAACATAAATAGCTTTTTGTCTTATGTTCGAAAGTTCAGCAGAAACTCCTTTTCTCGCATATTAAAGTTCAGAAAAACACCTTTTCGCGCAGATTTGAAATTTTTTTAAGAAAACGAAAACAGGTTTTCATAAAATAAATAATAATTTAAGTTGAAACTACTGAACCGAACTGAAAACTCGGTTCAGTAGGCTTCTAAAACCATGCTATAAACCAGCGATGTTCACCCATAGCCCCCAGGGGCCGTACACCTTCGGTAATTCATGTCGAATGCTTGCCGAATGCCTCAGTGAGTGTCGGAGAGAGAAAGTAAGCATCAGAGAGCCTCTCTTCTTGAGCATCTCTGCTATAAACCGATCGTGTGGTTCAAATCCTGTGTAAACCACTGAATCGAATCTGTTCTTTTTTCCGTTCGGCTTGCATTCCTGGTCTTTTAACTTCAAATAATCAATTATCTATAGACTTTCTTGATAAAAAATCGTCGATAAGAACTGTTTTGTCACAAACAGGCAGTTTTATAAACCTAAACCCAGCTGATCAGAAATGCAAACTCCTTCTGGAATGCGTTTTTCGTTTTCTTACAATACCTCGAAATATAAATGCGATAATTGTGATAACAATATGGTCAACAGTTTTGTTTTTCTTCATCCGATTGCTGTTTTTGATAACACCTTTTAATGGTATTCTAGTTTATCTGTCTATTTGTTTAATGAAATCAGTGTGAGCTATACACTGCCCCATTAACTTGGGAGACTATGAACTCCAGAACGTGTAGTTGATTTATATTCAGTATGGAAAATTACAAAATTGTAAGAAAACTTAATATTAAATTCGCCGAATGGTATATACCCTTGCTATATGTTATTGGTACTAGATATTTACACAGCTAGCTATATAATGTTAAAAACTATGAACTAAATTTTGTGTACTTACTCTGATACAGTATTGTTTAGTTGATGGATCTAAACTAAACTTTCTACTAAATATATATAGAATCAGGTTCGGGCTTAGGTTCAGCTGGTGATGACTTTAAAAGGTTCCGTTTTTTGGTCCGATTCGCGTCACCCATCAAAACTCGCATTGAACCGCTACTACAGGGTTGAAGCCTGGAATGCTTTGCAGCCTTGATGCCTGCACTTATATCAATTTTATATAGATTATTGATAAATGCAGTTTTCTGAGAGTATGGATTAACAGCCAACCGGCCTGGGCACTCAAGCAAGTGATTTGGTTCCACAAAAGAACCGTTTAAAGTTTCAAAGAATAACTTTTTCTTGGAAAATGTGTATATAAAAGCAATAGTTTTAGCAGAGCTCGCAAGTAACTCTCAACACTTTTCTAGTGTCGGCAAAAAACAGTTTGGTTACGGACACAACGAAAAGAGGGAGCGAAAGACACCTTCAGTTCTGTTTTTGCTCAAATCTGTTTTGCTCAGAGCAAAGACACACTTTTTCGTTTCTGTTTCTCTCGTGTCTTTCACTGACCGTTTTGCCGAGAGCAAACTTCCAAAGTGTTTTTTGCGTATGTGTGAGTGGTTGTGTGTTGCTCCCGTGTACATACACACACATACATACATACAGCCTACTAAACGCAAAACAAAACAAAAACACTTTTCACAGACACTTATTCTGTTCTGCTCATTTGAAAACAGTTGTTTGATGAGCACTCGCTCAAAAGTGTTTCTGTCAGTGGTCTTCGGCAGACCGACTCGTTTGTTTTGCTCAACCGAAAACACGTAACAGAAAACAGAAGAGAAGAGAGAATAAGTGTTTCGCTCAGTGAGAGAGCGTTTGTGCTGCGTCTGATTCGGTTTTTCTCTGAGTGTGCTCGCACTTAAAAAAGTGTTGACACTTGTTTGCGAGCTCTGAGTTTTAGAGAAGCAGACCAATTCGCGTTTCCCAATGACACAAATTGGAACTGAAGCCTTCAAGACATGGTCAATATTTCAATTTGACTAGAATTTATACAGAAAATAGGATAAGGGACAGCTTTATAACCAAAAGGCTACACACAGAAGCGGACCACTGTTTTTTAAAAGAGAAATATTGTAATTTTGTATAAACTCATTTACCCAGTGGCGCAAATGCTCATTATTACGTCCATTATTAATGCATTACCTCTCGCCTGTATGCATTCAAAAACCCAATACAACCTGCCTTACTTTCTTAAGAAATGGCCAAATTTTCCGCACGGTACATGAGTTCATTGAATTTTGTAATGCAGAAAGTAATGACGTGCCGAAGTTTCTTTTGCCATATTGTAATGCAGAAATTCTCGAGCCATTACAAATGCGCTGAAAAAAAATCTCATAGGTAATGCATTACATTGTGGCTCGTACGTATTGCATTATTTCGACCGACTACATTCAGCCCAGCGCCACTGGGGTTAACCATAAACGTTTCCCACATGCAAAGCTAAAGTTCACTTTCAAGCGGTGGGGGGCAAACTGGTTTCGTTTATCTACCAATGCCCCCAAAGTAATCGCATGGCAGAGTATCCACTAGTCATGGCCATTGTAGTTTCCCGTTCGTTTGTTTACAATCTGACATAATTAACAAAATCAGAAAGCACCAGCAGCAATGATATTTCGGTGAGTCTTTTCGTTTGCCTAACTTAACTCTTGTGGAGACAATAACATAAATGTGTACACAAATTCAGGCCCACACTTAGAAGACTTTGTCTCGTTGGAAATTCAGTACGCAGTTATGGACTTGACAGTAGACACAAGGCAATCCAATCCGAGTGCCGTGTCTTTGCCCAGAATGTGTTGGCACCAGTTGCTGCCGAATTGGATAAAACGCAATGCTTTCCCCACAAGCAGATCGATCAGCTGGGAAAGTTGGGCATGATGGGTATAACAGTGCCGGAGAAGTATGGCGGAACGGGTTTGGATATGTTGGCCGCCTCCCTGATTGTGGAGGAACTTTCTCGGGCGTGTGCGGCCACCGGGGCCATAGTCTCCATACACAATATATTGTACGCCGACTTTGTGGCGAATCACGGCACAGATGAACAAAAAGAACGATTTCTGAAGCCTTATGTGTCGGGTACAACCGGAGCGTTTGCTTTGAGTGAAGCAAGTAGGTCATAGGTCATATATACATAGTTGGACCAACATCTTCAAATCTATTTATAACCTTAGATGCCGGTTCGGATGTGGCCAACATTTCGACCACAGCCACACAGTGCGGCGACTTTTACCTACTGAATGGCACCAAGGCCTGGGTAACATCTGCCAAAGAGTCTGAGGTTGCCATCATATTTGCCAAGATGGAAGGATCGCACAATTGGAAGGGCATAACAGGTGAGCCCCTTTGGAAAATGGCACTTTTGAATAATACGGGCAAATCTACCGTTTGAAAATTTCAGCCTTCCTTGTACCCCTGTCAGCCGAGGGAGTTAAAATGTCCGCGCCGAATAACAAACTTGGCATACGCGCCCTCTCCACCTGTGATGTCATACTGACCGATGTCAAAATATCCAATAACATGATTATCGGCGGTTTGGGCAATGGCTTCAAGCTGGCCATGCATCAGCTGAACAAGGCCAGGATTGGCATCGCATCACAAGCGCTTGGCATATCTCAAGCCGCACTGGACACCGCCCTGGAATATGCCCACTGTCGACACGCGTTTGGTAAGCCCATTATGGAGCAACAAGCTGTTCAGCTAAGATTAGCTCAAATGGCTGCCAAAGTCGAAGGGGCAAGACTTTTGGTGCGCAAAGCGGCTGACCTTAGCGTGCAAAATGAAAGCATTATCAAGAACGGCGCCATCGCGAAACTCGTGGCCAGTGAGACCGCAGTTTTTGCCTCTCACCAGTGCATTCAAATCATGGGAGCAATGGGCTATGTGGAGGGAAATCCGGCCGAGCGTTTGTATCGTGACGCTCGCGTGACCGAAATCTATGGCGGAGTATCGGATATACAAATGCTGATAATTGCCGAACAACTTTCAAAGAATTATAAAAACTAACAAGTAATTAAAATTTTGGTGATGGGTAGATTTCAAAATGTTTGGTCTACTTATTTCTTGATATTTATAAACTAATTTTAGGTGTTCCATAGGCAAACACAGTTATCAACTGCTCCGATTCCAACCAATTTTATCAGTCATAATATCGAAGGTACGCTCAGCGACTGGCAAAGTTTCGGATCGATCGGAACTGTATTTATGCTGTTTTTAATTTTAAATTTCAAGTATGTTTCGGTCTTGGAAGTAGTTAAACTAAGTCCGTGTTATTCTAAAATCGATAAACCATCGTTAATGTTTTTGAAATTAGGCAAATCGTACTTGAATCCACAACTTTTCCTGCTTACAGTAAGCCAAAAAATGTAAGAAAATCACGTTCTTAATTCAAGTATAAAATACAGGGCTGTCCATATTCAAGGGACCAATCTGGCTAAATTATAACTTTTTTTGAAGTGTCATTTGAAGGAGATTTTTATCATGGAACCAGTGCTGCCACTTTTGTCAATAATAACAAGAAAGAAAGTCGGTCAAGCCCGACTATAACATACCAAGAAATTTTGTCTTTTGATCATAACTCGAAAACCGTTCATCCGATCTTCTTCATTCCTTTGGCGGATCGATAAGTTATCCTAATAACTAAATATGTCCAGAAGGAACAAGCCATCTATCTTCAAAACTGTGGGAGATATGACGTTTTTTCTAAATTGCGGTGGCGGGAGGGGGCGTGGCCAAAATTGAAAATAAACTTGATCTGTCTGCAGACATAAGAAGCATATGTCCCATACATGTCAAACCTCTATCTCTTACCATCTCTGAGATCTGTGCGTTCATACGGACAGACAGACGGACGGACAGACGGACATGGCTATATCGACTCGGCTGTTGATGCTGATCAAGAATATATATACTTCATGGGGTCGGAGATGCTTCCTTCTGCCTGTTACATACTTTTGCACAAACTTATTATACTCTTTGTACCTACGGTACAGAGTATAAAAACGCGTTTTTGACAGGACGTAGAGGGGAAAAAAGCATATTATTTAGTAGTTTTATAATGTTAAGACAATAATGTAATTTAATATATCATCTGTCTGATGAAGTTCCTCATTCTTATTATTGACGTAGACATTATTTGTGCCTATTAGGCTTCAGGTAACTGGGGAGTACCTTAAAATCGAAGCAGCATTTCGCCTGTCAACGCAACTCGTATCTGTAATTAAGTACAGGGTGCGCCATCTAAAGTGTCGGTATGGCAACACTGAATAACTTTGACATTTACCAACCGATTGCTTTTGTTAGACATGTTTTGGAAACATCAATCTGGAACGCTTCACACCAAAACAACGTGCCGAAATAGTGACGCTGTTCATCGAAAATAATCGAACAAATTTTGATGACCGATGAGGCCCATTTCACGCTTTCTGGTGGTGTTAATAAGCAAAATTGTCGCATATGGGGCACGGAAAATCCACACCGCATCCATGAAATACCTCTACACGTCCCTGGACGCCTGGTATCAAAAAGAGGCTATATTGACTGGCCACCCAGATCTCCAGATTTGACCGCCCCAGACTTCTTTTTGTGGGGCTATTTAAAAAGCAAGGTTTACGCCAGCGATCCACAGACCATTGAAGAGCTTAAGGCCAACATTCGTGCCGAAATCGCCACTTTATCGACTGAGACGCTCGAAAAAGTGATGGAAAATGCCGCAAAAAGGGCACATTTTGTTGTGGCCAATAAAGGCGGCCACTTGATTGATGTTGTGTTCAAAAAGTAGTCGAAATAAATTGTACAGGACCAAATTAAAGGAACAAGATCAACATATAGCAATCGGTTGTTTGTTTTTATATTTATTCAGTGTTGCCATACCGACACTTTAGATGGCGCACCCTGTAAAGGTCCATTTTCTAATGCATAGTACTGATTTGAGTGAGCTCACTTGCATTCGATTTCTGAGTTTTGCCTTTTTATACTCTGTACCGTAGGTACATAGAGTATTATAAGTTTGTGCAAAAGTATGTAACATCCAGAAGGAAGCATCTCCGACCCCATAAAGTATATATATTCTTGATCAGCATCAACAGCCGAGTCGATATAGCCATGTCCGTCTGTCCGTCTGTCCGTATGAACGCACAGATCTCAGAGATGGTAAGAGATAGAGGTTTGACGTGTATGGGACATATGCTTCTTATGTCTGCAGGCAGATCAAGTTTATTTTCAATTTTGGCCACGCCCCCTCCCGCCCCCGCAATTTAGAAAAAACGTCATATCTCCCACAGTTTTGAAGATAGATGGCTTGTTTCTTCTGAACATATTTAGTTATTAGGATAACTTATCGATCCGCCAAAGGAATGAAGAAGATCGGATGAACGGTTTTCGAGTTATGATCAAAAGACAAATTTTCTTGGTACAGAGTATGTTATAGTCGGGCTTGACCGACTTTCTTTCTTGTTTCAATATTAATCTGACTAAAGACAAGCTCAACTTCTGCATTGTACCATGTCATGTATGTACAAAATTTGAATCGCGAATGATGCTAACTCCTAAAATTACGTTGATTACCTCCAGAGTCTCTGAAAGCTTTTACTTCACTCCAAAATTGTATGGTTCCATCGTTGTTCTGCCAGTTTTCTAAGTGTTAATGCTTTTTGCACTGTAAAATGTTGTGCACCCCAAAAATATTTGAAGTATTTTAATTTGCCTTTCGAACTCGCATCCTTGATTCTAAGTCTTTGTCAACAAATGTCTCAAATCGTCCACTTGAATTTGATCAATATCATTATCTGGGGGGATGATCCATTTTCTTAGCGATTTAATAGCCATCAGCAGATCTTTCATTTAAAAAACAAAAGCCAGAATTCCAGCAACCCGCTGTTTCTTAACATTTCCCGCAATTCCTTTAAAAAGAGCTAGAAATAACGGGAAAAAAGCTGATATGGCAACACTGCATGGAACAGTACATATGAATTCAGTATTAGAATCAGGGTTGCATATAATTACTGGTTCGGTTCAGTGGTTCAGACTGTTTCTGAACCGTCGGTTCGGTTTATTACACGTTTTTTGGAGCTGACTCAGTGGTTCACAAAGGTACATTATGATTTCTATTGTCATATGACTTTTGCACACTTTCAAATGGAATTCCTTTAATCCATTTGAATATCTTTAAAACCCTTATCAGAATGTCGCAAATTGATTATGCCCGATTCAAAGGATTCGACTATAAAATCCTAGGGGAATGATCTTCGAAAACAGAGAATGTCGGCCAGAAAAGATTAGAATAGAAAAGTATAAAAACTCTCCGGGTTAGCATTGAATTAAGCTGAAGGTATTACAGATAATTCCAAATATTCTCCACTAGAGGATAGAATGTAGATTGATGGTAAGTATATTAAGAGATCGGAGGGCAATTACAGAAGACTTGCAGAATTACTTGTTCTTAAATTTCATCCTTAAAAGTTCCGGCATAGGTAAGAATGTAGAGAGTCGCACGATATGTAGAAAAATTGTCTTGGGGAAACGATTAAAATTCCCAAAATAATAAGTATCATTGGCTAGAGGAAAGCGACTCCCGTCTTAAAACTCGTCACAGAGCTGAACGAACCGAACCGTTTTTATTTGTGGTTTTCGGTTTGGTTCAGCAAATCTTAAAGGAAGCCGGTTCGGTTTGTGGTTCGGTTCACCAGCTGGCACAAGCGGCTTGGTTCGGTTCAAAACGGGTTTGCAGCCCTGATAGAATCAAGTATTTTCGTACTCGTTTCGGTGTTATCATCTTGGTACTGTGTGCATCGCTGTCTCTTAACGATACTCTCCAAAAATTCCAAGTCGCCGCATCAATAAGTCGTCCCCCTTTAATATAGAGTGCAGCAAAGCTCGTTTTGATGTCATGTGTTTTTGTTATGTATGCACGTACCTGCAACATGCATACATACATATGTATACAATGCGCAATGTGAGTTTGCCTTCCGTTCTCTTCAGTTTATCCCCAATCATCCCCCATTTTTCTCTTAATATAGACGACACACCGTCGTCGCGACGCGTCGTGCATGCAAACCAAAGCACGTTGTTATTGTAGCGCTGCGAAATTTGAGAATCGAAATGCGATTGCGTGAGTTATGCAGAGAATTTTTGTTGTCAACTTCAATTTAGTCTCCGTTAGGCACTTCGCAGAAGAAGTCTTTTTACGTCGTTCGGCGCGTCGTCGTTGCATCCGTGTGAATTCTGAATCTGAATCTGAATTTGGATTGTGTGTGCATTTCTCTATACATAATACGAATAGAGTGTGTGTGTGTGTGTGGGGTGGGGATCCATATAGAAGTCGAGGTACACAAAATGATTCAGGTCAACCGACCAGAAGTTTTAATTTAAATGTGGAATTAGTTATGTTTTTTTTGTTTTGTTGTTGGCAAATTATGCTTTTGCATAAATAATTGAAGGCATTCTAAATACACATACAAATGTCTGTATGTGTGGAAAATGTATGCCAGTGGCAGTGCTGATTCCTTGCACATAGTTACAAATATTTCCATAAAGAAAAGGAAAAGAAAAGTGAGAGATGGTATTAACTTTAGACGAGTTGTGGGTGTGCCTGTGAAACATTTTATATAATTTGTGCCTCAGAACATACATATAAGTGTATGTAGGCATGTATGTACACTAAATGTGTACTTACATGCATAAATATTAAATACTTCTACTTACATAAGTGAAACTTACATTTTATGCGCCATAAAATCGTAATACAATTTAGAATGTTTGTGTGTATGTATCCATGTACCGCAATTATTAAAGGGAAAAGGAATATTATCCTAAGTACGCACACACACACACACACTTACACACTTAACGGTACATTTCAGGGAACTGTGTAGACACGAAGACCCACTGACATGAAAAAATGCTCTGCATAGAAAAGTGTACGCCAAATTGAACGAATTGTGAGGAAACGGAAATTAGGCACAAAAACATAATGGAGCCGAAAAAATGGCACTTGCATGTATCCTGGTTCTTGCTTTTGCTCAGTTCAACATATTCAGGTGAGTGGCAAATGATTTAATGACTACAAAATGTATGTAAATATGTAAACAGATTCACAACCAGCATACACATATGTGCATGCGTACACGCATTGTACGTAGTTGCACTTTGTATGTAGTAAAGTGTGTGGGTACGTATGTGTGTAGGTGCAGGGATGTAAGAACGTGCATACCTACATTTTAACGGATGTTCGCCAAATTATGAAGAGTTGTTTGTTGTTTGTTGCATTGTATAACATGAAAAATGCTCGATTTAAAAACTTTTACAATGAAATGCTCGATTTTAAATATTGAAAGCCAATAATACAGCTTCTTTTTCTAGTTCTAGTTTTCTAGTGTAGATGTATGCACTTGCATCATACTTATGTATGAATATTGGTTCGTTGTCTACATCCTTCATCTGACACAAACGATATCCTCTCCTTCTCGGTGACTTGAAAATCATGCGTCCCAAATTAATATTGTTAATTTGGAAGTAAATAATGAGTTGAATTCACAAACTATAAAGGATCTACCACCTTACTCTGGACTTGGAACTGTAATTCCAAAATGGTAAACAGAGAATCAAACCGAATCTTATTTCGAAAACTTTTGTTTCGGTAAAATGTTCGACTGAGACTCTAGTTTATTTCTGTATTCAGTTTCGTTCTGGAACCTTACACCATCACGCTCAGCTACCCGTATTATTATAAACATCCTTTAAGATAAAAGATTTGATAGTGTGGACGGGAAGGTTAGATTAGGTTAAGAAGGTTACACATGCTAACGTATATATTTGAACTTTGCCCAACAGAAAGTTGTTTCAAGGAATGTCAATTGAACTAAATCTATATAGTTCTAGCTTTTTGCTAATTTTACCCACAAATTATAGATGGAACAATGCGCATTCGACTGATAGCAATTATCGTTAAAGAAGGGATGCAAACTCCTGCACTTTTGAAGGGATTGCCCTCTCTCTAGGCTAGGGTTCGTTTTAAATTAACATTCCTGGTTCTCTTGACAAAACTTTTTTTGTACACTTTACCATTCCTATGAGAGCGTTTATATTTAAGTTTGAACTGTCTTCATAGTACCTGCCTACATACCAAGCTTCCACTTCATGGCTACAATAATTTCTGAGAAATCCTTTTGAACCATTTGTAAACCAGTTCGAGCCATTAAAATAACTAATTCCATGTTACCAACCCGCAGACAAAATTTCCAGTTATTAGCTTAAGGGGAGGTTCTAGTCCAGAGGCCCGAAAATGTGCGTAATTTCATGATTTTTCTTAGAGAGTACATACATACGTATTTTTTTTAAAAAACTTGTGGCATTTATTTGTCTATATTTTAAAAAGTTTACA
This sequence comes from Lordiphosa fenestrarum, assembly GCA_035044985.1. Lineage (NCBI taxonomy): Eukaryota > Metazoa > Arthropoda > Insecta > Diptera > Drosophilidae > Lordiphosa > Lordiphosa fenestrarum. The sequence goes on from JAWNNO010003552.1 coordinate 239,871, forward strand.
AAATTTTTTCCAGTAAAAATAATACAAAATGGCAGCTCCAGCCCTCACTGACGGCGGTCGTGCGCGGCGGTGGACAGTGTGCGCGGGGCACTCTACAGCCCTGCCAAGTGATCTGAATCGAAAAAACCAAAAAAAATCTTAAAGTAGATGAAATTAGGGGGGCCTTATGATTTTCCGATTTTTAAAAACGCCTTTTTAAAAAAAATGGAGACCCTTTTTTACAAAAAGCGCTTCCTGAAGGCCCCCCAAATTGAATAAGCTTTAGTTAGAGCCGCCAAACGTCGAAATCGGTGTAGTCGTTGAAGCGGAATCACGCCCCGCGCGCAAAAAAAAGGTGTTTCGAGAAAAACGCGTTTAAAGTTTGACGAGCGCGCGCTTCTATCTGTTTTTCGGCCGACGCGCTCTCTCGTCTATAGGCTATAACTCGTTAAATCAATTAGATAGGGAAATATCCTTTTGCCTACACATTTTTAAGACCGTAAGGATGAAAATTAAGCAATACAAAAAAAAAATTTTTTTTGGTCGATTTTGACTAGAACCTCCCCTTAAATGACTTCTAGGATATGCCGGTCCTGATCCAGTGTTAATATCCAACTCCATAAAAAACAACCCACAGATCAAATTTCAAGTTCATAGCTTAAACAACTTTTGGTTTATGACGCTGAGCCACTCTGGAACCGGTTCCGGAACCGTTCTTAAATCAGTAAAATATTTAAGTTCAATTTCAGGCTTTAAGCTTAAATAATTTCTAGGCTATGAACTACTTTTTGAACCGGTTCAGCCAGCTGGTTCAGAAGAGAATATAAATCAAACTTCATTTTAACAACCTACCTACACACCAAGATTCAGGTTCAAAGCTTTAATATTTTCTAAAATGCAACTCTGAACCACTTTTGAACTGGTTCAAAAGCGATCTTTGACACTTAAAATATAACATTTTATGTTACTTACACTCCAATGTTGGGGCTCAGAACCACTGCTGAACCATATGTATTCGCTTACGAACCGAACCACTTCGCACTAACCTTTTTTCGATCTTGTCTGTTTGCTTTTCAAGGCTTGTGAAATGTTTCCCATTTTACTTGCTTCATAGAGCCTTTGAATCGAAGTTCCGACCGTTTTGCTGGATTTCCCAGAATTTTAGAACTATTTTCCCTTAGTTTTTGGCCGAATTTCGAGCAGATTGGAACAAAAATAATGTTCGTCCTTGAACACTCTGCAACCCATTTTGTTTGTTCTCTTCCTATCCTTAAAGGAAGGCAAACCACATTTTGGCAAATGTGCCAATAAAAATTTGCAACTAAATGTACCTTTAAGGGTACACGCCTCTCGTCAACAAACTCGTCCTTGAAATGAACCGAAAACTTTTCGTTTGTTTTCTTTTCGATGAAAAGAGACCTTTGGCTGATAAATAGTTAACCTAAATAATAAAACGTTTGGGAAAGTGTATAACAATTTTGCCAGAAGCCTAAGCTTTGCCATTAAAAGTGTTAAACTAAATCGAAATGCGCAGTTTTTAACAAACTAAACTTAGCTAACTGCGGTAGAGCAAGCTCAACAAAGTAAAAGCATTTGCTAAGGTCTCTATTTGACCCCTCCATCACCAACAGAGCTGAACTGCTCATCATATAAATGCTTAAATAATTTAATCAATTCATTTATTATTCAATTTTTAACTGTTATTTGTGTTTATTCTATTTTAGATGTGGGAAAAATGACATCCTCACAAAATCACTTTGGTAGCACAGTACAAAGTCAATTTAACACCAAAAACAACACTCGGGTCATTGCCCAGAAAGGAGGTCTGGCGATTTTACCATGTGTTGTAAAAGTCAATTCTCCGGCAACGGTAAGCATCTTGGTCAAATATTTCTAGATAGAATCATTGTAGGGATATTCACTTGTTATAAAGCCGCTTACCTGCCTCTCCCCACAATGACTCAGTTTGAAACACCAGTCCATTTATTGTTTATCTATTATACTTTGCCATTTCAGGTTTCCTGGATACGTAGGAAAGATTTCCAGCTACTGACGGTGGGATTATCCACTCATAGCAGCGACAAGCGCTTTTTAGTTGAGCATACGCGACATATGGGCCACTGGTCACTTAGAATTAAGGCTGTGAGAGAGGAGGATCGTGGACTGTATGAATGTCAATTGTCAATTTATCCAACACAATCCATATTTATAGAATTAAAAATTGTTGGTAAGTAGCCAAAGCTGAAATCCTGAATGCTACTTCATAGTTCATAACATGGCAATATATTTTTTTCTGTTTTTAATAGAAGCGGTAGCTGAAATCTCTAGTGCACCGGAACTTCATATTGATGAAACATCTACTTTACGATTAGAATGTAAATTAAGGCGTGCTACGGAAAATCCGTCATTCGTTTTTTGGTAAGAAGCTAAAATTAAACCTTTCAAAGGATTAATTCGTCAAGTCTGGCTTGAATAGCTTAATGTGACCATAGAAATCAGCTTAAGCCTAAGCTTATACAACTTTGAGAGTATGAATCTTAAGTCCCAGGAGGAACGCCTCCGACGCCACTGTTAGAGTAGTTCTACTTGCAATTTCAAGGCTGCACAGAGTTGCAGCTAGTTACTGTTCCTCTTTCACTATACAAGGAGTTCTTGGACTTCACTACTCACAAAACTTCGGTACTCAATGTTATGCCTAAAAAGCGAACGTCATGAAAGATCGCATTGCCAGTGTTAAATTCATGACCGAAGCTACCAACTACTCCAAATTCAGTACTGATTCGGTACAGAGCCCACCTGATGGGTTCTACTGCATGGCCCATTGAAAACATACACCCTGAATGTTCAGTTTTAAGATTTCTTCTAAGAAATGGATGAGCTGTTGGATTCAATTTTAAAGCCAAAAATTCTCAAATATTTCGGAAAATCCTGCTACTTCATTCGCTGTTTTTGAAGATTCTGAATTCACAGCGAAATATACTGTCCCTCTATGAAGAATTTTTAGAATACATTTTTTAAGTTCTGGTTAGTCTCAAAAACACACATTTTCTTCAATTTTAGCACTTGGCTACTTTTTTAGCCACTTTTTATTTGTTTTTAGCTACTTCCAGCAGTGTTTTGGCAAATCTGGTCACTTTATCTCTCATGTTCTGGCAACACTGGCAGAGACTTGGAAATAAAAGCTAAATTCTGCATACTGCAACTCCGAGGAGGAATAACAGTCATAAGTCATAAGTAAAGTCTTAAAATGTCAAAATACCCCAACTATAAGACTACTTACCAACTTCAAAGGGCCTGGATCTTTTTGAAACGGAGCCAGAGGATAATGAATTGGATCCAATTCCTCTTAAACAAATTCCGACTCAAGAGGCATACAAATGTGTGAACTATTTAAAAACTATAGGTTTCATTATACAACAAACCTTAGAGCATACAACGTGTTCGGAGTGCCAGATCGAACCATCTGCATAACTTAAATCTGCATAACTCCAGTACAATGTTCTTGATTTGGTTCTGAGTGTACGTACAACTCCCAGCCAGAATCCAGTTTTAGATCTAAAGGAAGTGCAGTGGATCGTGCCCTGAAAATGTATTTTAGAACCTAAAACCTACTGTTATATCTCCTAGCAGAGAAGCTCTGATTCATTTATACTAATCCAAGACTATCTTCCATTTAGGTATCATGACAACAAAATGGTTAATTACGATGCGCAAGGTGGATTCGTGGTGACCACGATTACGGCCAACTCGCAGGCTAATCTGGAAAATGGACCGATATTTCGCGTCACTCCGAATAAATCACGCATCAGCTCCAATACCAGTTCAATGGTGTCCAACAGCACCATTGCCAGTTCCTTGGCCTACACTTCGCCCACTACGCCCGCCACATCTCAATTGCAGCCGCCGCACCAGTCCTCGTATCTGCTCACGCCATCGATGAGTGTGCTTACCATAAGACAGGTGAATTTCCAGCACGCCGGCAACTATACCTGTGCGCCATCGAATGCCCGCCCGGCCAGCATTACGGTACACGTGCTGAGAGGTAAGAGTGCAATTGCATTGCGTTGTCCAGGCGGGGCAAAATCTAATTTCGTTCGTTTGCCTTTGCAGGAGAAAAGCCAGCTGCTATGCAACACGCGAACCGTAGCCTTCTCGACGGTGAGACTAGCAGTAACAGCAGCCTGGGAGTCAACACCTTGGGTGGCTTGAGTGGCAGCGGCGGTGTGGAACTGACTCTACCCCTATTACTGTTACCCATGACACTCTTTGCATTTACCTACTCCATTATAGTTAGCTGAAACTTAGAGTTTGTGCTATATTTATTATGAATAGAGCAACTTCAATCAACCGAATCCAAAGAAAATGATATGTTAGGAATTGTATATACCTAGTCAGATATTATGTGCACACCAATATGAGTCCGCCGCAGCGGGATGGGTGCATCTAACAACTAATTGTATGTATACTAAGTACGTTAAGTTTAAAGTGTAAATAGACTTCCATTACATGCAATGTACTGAATTGTTAAATAAGTAACTCGATAGTAAACCAAATATACACAGACCGATGAGTATCTGGTTATTGTTAGAAACTATGTACGTGTAGGTTAAGCCATTAAGCACTGTACGGAACACAGTAGACACTTCCGATCATACATATTCATAGAGTGCTCAAACTTTTGCTTAGATGTTCGTATATTTATCGCCAGGTATTGGGATTTTTAAATTTCAAAGAAATGATTAGGATTACCGATAAGATGATTGCAATTGGTTGCTTAGATCTTCGTCCAATATTTGGCCCATCAGGCCACCTTCAAACTGTTATTCTGTTTAGAGTTCGATATATCCATAGTAATTAGGTATTTGTGCATTGTGCGTATGTATGTAATTATGCCTACCCGCGCACATATGTGCGTTCATTTGACATTAGCGCAATAATGTACAATTGTAAATAAATATCATGTTCAATCCGATGAACTATCCAAGTATTTATGCATGCGGCGTACCCACAGATATTCACACTCAAACTCAAAACACACATTCTAACGCAGACTGGCAAAACTGATTCAATGTGTTCAAAGCTTGGAACACCTTTGGGAAGAGCACCATGTGGAATTGATGCTGCAAGTTGTGCAGTTCCCAAATCCACTCTCGGCGGAATATGCTTTATGATAACTAAAATTTAAGAAATGCTTCATCACTTTAAGATATTTGGTAATTTAAGCTGCAAGTTGACCATATTTAGGCACTTTTTTTGGGTGAATTTTGCATTAAATCATCGCTAGGAGCTTTTTTGTATCTTTTATTTGAACTTATTCATATTTTTCCTAGTTTTTGTAGTTTTAAAATTACTCATCTGAACCCATTCTACGCTTCATTTTAGCAAAGATTAAACTGAGTACAAAGATGAATTCTGCACAACCTCTTAAGTCTAAGGTTCGGCTTACGAACCGGTACCAAAGCTTGTTAAACCTAAGGTTGCTTTTTGATTCTTAACATCGCAGGTCTCCAAAAAAAATGTTTTATTTTCAGGGGGTTCCACCGGTTTGCAGGCTTAAAAAGGTCTGAAATGGAAAAATCCACATCTAGCTAAGCCAAATTTTGATCTAAGTGGCTAAAAGTAGTCTTGCCAAACGAAAGACCTTAATTGAGAATAAAACTCAGATTTTCATTTGAACACTCTAAAGACCCGGACTACTGGAACAAAGCATTTAAAAAATGAATTTTTGACAACGATTTTAAATTTAGCAAAGTGATGTGAAGCTTAATTCTCAGGCAAACTAAGTCGAGAGCTAGCTAATAAGTCAGCCTATTTAGCTTATTTGGCGGGTTCAAAGCCAAAATACAGAAAATACCACCCAAATGTCAAACGGTCATACTGTACTGTGTTTGTTCACATTGAGTGGGATTTTTTTAACAATTAAATTGATTTGAAAGTGTCTAGTGAAAATGCAGGAGTATTTGAATGATATGTGGAGACCAGAAGACATGGGCAATGTCTTCGTTGTGGGGATGGCTCAAATAGCGCTTTTCGGTGGTTAAAATCCCTTTATTTGGCTTTCAGTTAAAAAGGTAAGTGGCCCAGAAAAACTATAAAACAATTTAAAGATATTTAGGATAAATATTATTTTAAACTTGATTTTAACAAAGTTCCACTCACTTGGCAAATAAGTCAGACTTTTTATTTGTCACTTTCGATTCCTTTGATTATTGTTGAGCTGTCCCCTGATTCCATGTACCACAATAGGTCGCTTGGTGGGCAGTTATTCGCCTTGTGGGTCACTTGATTACTCTGTGCCTTCTACTTTTATGTTCAAGGAATCAATTCAAAAAAAAAAAATTAGCCGAATTCAACCTGAATTTGGGATTATATATATAAACTTCTAGGATGCGAAACTAAGTCGAGTCCATGTTTATATTCTCAAAATATTAAGCTTTTAATGTGATGATCAAGCGATTAGAAAGTTTGAGAACAGTGAATCAGTTTTGCTGGTCAAGTCCACAATTCGGAATCAATCCAGGTTTTCCTATATTTAAGTTTTTTAAGTGAACTTCTTTGTTTCTGTTTACTGATATTTTGAGAAGTCGTAAGTTAATGGTTACTGGTTATCCAGTTCCATCCAATATGCATCCAAATCTTGTAATGTGTGATTGAAGGATGCATTTTATTTGTTTTTAAACTACAAAAGGGATGTTATCTACAGTTGACTTAACTTGAATAAAACCAATATTTACCAATAACTTAAATCATTTATTTTGATTTGTGAATATAATAGTGAACTCTTGTCGATAATGGAGAGTTAATCTGGTAAGTAGTTATTCGCCAGTTATTTGGCCAGAATAGATAAAGTTTTGCAAAAGAAAGTTTTGTTTATTAATTTCCACTTTGCCCAAATAGCAATGATTTTTGGAAAACGATCATTATCCTTTTTACAATATAACAAATATTTGGTTTGTGCTTATGTGTTACGAGTTATATAACCTAACTTTCGACCGATGACAGCATTCGGTCAAAATAAATATACATCAAATGTCATGCAATTAAATATGAAAATCTTCATTGAAACTGGCTCGATTGTACAAAGCGCGGTTTGCCGCAGTATCCCTGCGCCTGAAAACACCAAAACAGCCACGTCTATAGGCTACAACGCCTCCCATTATAATGGGCACTGCAATCAGTACGGAAACCAGCAATCCTACCCAGACCAGACTTGAGCTGCTCGAACTTTCAACTAGGTTCTCCTTAGCCACCGTCAAGAGCTCCACATTCTTCAACTTGCTTGGCACTGCACATTGCACATCTTTTGCATAGATGACAGTATTCTTTTGCACTTGTGGCATTAAGATCGTTATCAGGTACTTGTTAGTATCATAGCAGCTCCAAGGGTTATAACGAAAATCAAGCGCTTGAATTTGATCCCAGCGTCTAAGCAAATTGCTTGGCATTGTGGTCAGGTTGCAATTTTTCAAGTAAAGCTGTACAAGGCGTTGAAAAGTTAATAGTCTGAAAATTGTTTGCAGATTTAATGCTTACGTGGCGCAATGGAGCATAGTCCAAGTAATTACCACCGGTGATATTCTTGGAAAAAGCTTCCTCATCGATTTCGGATAGAAGCTTGTTATCGCTCAAAACTAGTTCCGTAAGGTCTGTAAGAAGAAGCAGAAAGTTAAGCTGGATTCCGATGCGATCTATAGTAAACACAGCTTTTAATTGAAGCTTACATCGTGTTCACGCAGGCCGACTATATATAACACTTACTTTGTAGTTCGCTAAAAGCACCTGACCCAATTTTGCGCAGCTCTTGCATATACGACATGCTCAGATACCTTAAATTAGTCATCGCTGGAAAGACACTAAGGAAAATGTTTATAAAAATAGATGCATTTGTTATTTAGAAGCCCTGCCTTCAACTTACTTTTCTCCCTCCAAGTTGCCAATCGGATTCTCATTCAAAACCAGACGCACCAAATTCTGCGCAAACCTCAAGCCTTTTGGCAACTCCTCAAAAAGATTTCCTTCAGCTATCAAGGTTTCCAGTTCGTGTGGCCCATGGAGTATGCTATCCGGCAATTCTTTAATTTCCATATATGACATATCTAAAGTCTGTTTCGAAAAATCTTTTAATATAACAAGTTTAGGTCACAACTTTGCGAAACACTTACCTTCAATGAAGCAAGTCCTGAAATGGCCGCCTCTGTTAGTATATTGACACTTTGGAAAGTATTCGAGCTTAGGACAAGCTCCTCAATATTTGGGGCATGCTCAAACAAATCGGCGGCCAATGAATGCAAGTTATTATTTCCCAAATTAAGACTTTTTAATTTGTCCAAAGATTCATAGTCGGTCGGTGTGTAGAATCCTTTGAAGACATCTGGTATCAAAGCTTTTGACTCCAATTTGTTACTCGACAAATCTAGTGTGGTCAGCTGCGTCAGGTTTTGAAAAGCGCCAATGACAATTGAATCAATTAGGTTATTCGCCAAATACAAATTTTGTACATCGTATTTGGGTAGTACGGGAATATTGGTAATATTGTTGTACTCCAGTTTAATTGTTTTAAAAACCACATCACTGTTGATCAACAGTTTCCATTCGTCGTCAGCAAACCAAGCACCTAGTTTCTTTGTGCAGTCGAGTAGACTATTGTCTGTATCGCATTTGCATTTTTTGCATAATGCGCTATCCTTCAGTTTTGGGGTTACGACGACGGGCTGAAAGAGAGTACGCAAACGAGGTATTAAGATAATTTTGATAGGTTTGGTGTGAAGAATTGGAAAATATTGATAGGATTTTCTTTGCACTCTATTCACAAAGAGCGCGGCTTGGTGGAATCTTTCAAAATATGCAGCTAAAGCTCACACGAGACCATATAAAATATATGAGGAATTCCTAAAAGTGATTAAGATTTCGTCGATTATCTGTTCGAAAGATATATTATAATAATTCATTCAATTCACCTGTGTAAAATTGCTTATATACCATAATTATACAGGGTGCGCCATCTAAAGTGTCGGTATGGCAACACTGAATAAATATAAAAACAAACAACCGATTGCTATATGTTGATCTTGTTCCTTTAATTTGGTCCTGTACAATTTATTTCGACTACTTTTTGAACACAACATCAATCAAGTGGCCGCCTTTATTGGCCACAACAAAATGTGCCCTTTTTGCGGCATTTTCCATCACTTTTTCGAGCGTCTCAGTCGATAAAGTGGCGATTTCGGCACGAATGTTGGCCTTAAGCTCTTCAATGGTCTGTGGATCGCTGGCGTAAACCTTGCTTTTTAAATAGCCCCACAAAAAAAAGTCTGGGGCGGTCAAATCTGGAGATCTGGGTGGCCAGTCAATATAGCCTCTTTTTGATACCAGGCGTCCAGGGACGTGTAAAGGTATTTCATGGATGCGGTGTGGATTTTCCGTGCCCCATATGCGACAATTTTGCTTATTAACACCACCAGAAAGCGTGAAATGGGCCTCATCGGTCATCAAAATTTGTTCGATTATTTTCGATGAACAGCGTCACTATTTCGGCACGTTGTTTTGGTGTGAAGCGTTCCAGATTGATGTTTCCAAAACATGTCTAACAAAAGCAATCGGTTGGTAAATGTCAAAGTTATTCAGTGTTGCCATACCGACTCTTTATATGGCGCACCCTGTATGCCAACAAACTAATTTTTAAGAAGCGTAGAAAAAAAGTTTTTACATTTTCTTTCCGCATGTTTTGATTTCTCTTCTTGGTTTGAATTTACGGTATATTTTGTGGTTTGGTCACACTGTCAGCTGTCCACAAAGTCTAAATTTAGATTTGCTTTTATCAAATCCAAATCGTATCTAAATCATATTCAGGAATACCACCATAAAGTACCTATATAGTACCTGTCAGCTGTTTCTGAAGCTATGGGCCTAGTGTAAACGCATGCTGAAGGTTTTCGCAGAGTCGACAAGTACTTGAAATCGATAGTAATCTAGGAAATTTATAGTCATTAAAGCGAAGAACGTAATGCAGCACATAGTCCAGCAACTAAAACGCACAAATTTCCACTTGAAAACTTTGCAGTTTTGTTATTGTAACAAAGGTTCCATTTACTAAGCCATCAAAGCAGTTGGAAAGCTATCTGGATGACGCACTGGCTATCACTTTTTTTTTAGCCTCGTGTTAAGTGCAATTTTTTACTGCCTTCAAAGTATACTTGTAGTTGTACATATTAACCAATTGTATAACTTTGCAGTGGGGCAAGATTGATTAAAATAAAATAGATCTAAGTGGTATTATCGCGCTTTGTTTAAGATAGTTAAGAGTTAGCTAGGATTGTGAAATTAAATACATATTCACATTTTGTTCACTTCACTTTTTGTCCAATAATACTCATTACTTTTGTACCTTTGGCGTGGTGACCTCTTTGCTTGTTGCTCCATCTTTATCAGAGTCTGACTCTGCGTTGCCGTTTGTTATCACAAACACAAACAGCATCAGACCCAAAAACGAGATGTTTCTTAAATTCATTGTCAACTTGGTGTCTTCCGGTGTACCAACTGAGACTTCGACACGTCGCTCTATTCGTACATAAAATACATGACTAACAAGCCCGACACTTTTGACCATATTCCCTTACCTTAATTTATTTTTGAACTGTTATCTAATCTAATCAACACTTAGGCAGTAAAAGAGCTGATATCAGTGTGTCACAGGAAAATCGCTGTACACTGAAAATGCTTCATTCGAATTGCATACTTTTGGTGAAGAGTGAAAAAGATTTCATTTGTTCGCAGAGCAGAACATACAGATTACATTAAATCAGAGGAATACTCTATTTTACTTAGAAACAGATAGACTGTCAATTCTAAAACAACTCAGCTGGTCCTTCTGAAGAAGTATACGAGGGTGAGTCAGTGACCCTGGTCTCAAGTCTGGGTGTGCTGCTGATTGATGGAAGCTTTAACAAAACTTTTGGTTGATTCAACAGCTAGTTTTGATTATCGCCGGGCTTTTCTATCGTTTGTGGTAATAAAATGTCTTATTCAACAAACAGGCTGAGTAAGAGCCATAATGCCAAACCTCAAATATATAAAGTAAACTCCCCTCTTTTGATAGACGCGATACTCAGGGGAAGACAACTTTAATTGCCTTTATCTGTTTCATTTGCTCAGAAGACTAACCCCAAAAAAGTTGACAGACATATGTGCTCTATCTTACTCAATCAGTTTCCAAATTGTCAATCATTATCAAATTGATATGAAAGTGTATAATTTAACGCTTGGTTTCGTTACACATTTTTTAAAATATTTTTGATTACGGGGGCGTGGCGCGCAGACCAAGGTAGCCTACATAAAAAGACACTGTAGATTTTATAGCCTGAGGTAGCATGGATATTTGAATAAATCAAGTGCTTTTGCGACACAGTGGAGCCAAACAACTCTAGAAGCAATGGATGCAAAGACCACCGGTTCGGTTCGTGCTATTTTGTGGTCCGAAGCTTTATGCGAAAAGTCTTTTTAAGATTCAATCTTGGGTGCTAGGTTTAACAGCGTAATTTGCAAAATACCGATAGAAATACTGGAAAGAGATCGAAAATGTTGCCTTCCAAATGGACCAGCTGTGTCCTACATTTAAATAAATCCACATTTAAAAAGTAAGTTTCAGAGATGGTTGCTTAAAGTCATTACAAAGATCTCGACACTCAATCCAATTGTACTATTTTATTTAACATTTTTACAAAACACCTATCAATGGATCAGACTTTACTTAATGACAGGTCTAAATCTTAGAGTTTAAGTAGTTTGCTGCCTTGGATTTTGTAACATAAATTGTGTTAATTTGCCATAGCTAAATTGGAATCCAAAATAATTGTGGTAAAATCCCTGCATTCATTTTCGATTACACAGAAATTCTACGAATTGGACTCCCAAAATTTTATGCTCCGTATTTCGTAAATCACAAATACAAGACCAACCACATTTGAGTCTGTTTAATGAAGAGTGACCAATTTGTTTTATATTATTTGACTAATTCAGAATGTGGTATACATTTCTTATCAAAAATTTATATTAATTTGGTTCAGGCAATAAAGTTTGCCTCTACAGCTGCTTCTGCTATGTATAGATTTGCAGAATGCAGTGGGATTGAAACAAAGTCGATAACATGAAATGGCGAAAATGTGAGTGAAAACTGGAGCACAACTGATATGGTATACTTTGTTTGCCTTTGGTATTTTTCTTCAAAATGCTTACGGTCACACTGTAATTAATAATTGCAAACAAAGATTGTAAATAAAGCTTACACACCAAATAGAGATGGCAGCTGGCAGTGAATTGAACTTTAAGGCAAAAAAGAGTAAGTATATTCATATGTAAAGCCATTAATTAACTCGCGGAGAGTATGGAATCTGGCAAATACAACGGTCAAAAAAAAGTAGTCGTACTTCAGACATACTCTACATAGTTGTAGAGATTTCTTATCTCCGAGTTAATGAAATGGAATTAGCAATGTCAACAAATTTAACACAGTGTTCTTTTCAGCTTCAGAAAAAATATCGGAAAATATACATATATTTGCAAACGATCCTTCACTGGCGTTCTATCGAGTTCAGGTATTAATCTAAAAGAATTGAAAAAATCTAATTTCCAAATAATTTACGTTTTCGTTTAGGAACACGCACGTAAAGTCCTACCGCCAATTTTCGAAAAGCGTAATGAAGTTTTTCAGTTGCAAAACAATCTGCAAGGACATTGCTATGATATGGAATATGGAGTTCAGTAAGTAAAATGTTTTCCTAGTTTTCGATCCAAATTTGCAAACATACACTTTTATTTCCAGAGCTTTAAAATCCATAGAGAAATCAGAAGGCATTTTTAATAATATTCAAGAAATGATCAAGACCTCAATATTTCTTAAGCAACAGCTTAAGTATGAGGAAAACCGGAAAAAGACAAAAAAGGAAAGCGCTAAAAATTCGGTATACAAGCGATTTTCAGCACACCTTGCGCTGGATCTTCCCGAATTGCCCGACTTCAGTGGTGTTATGCGGGAGACAAGCCAGCGAATGGAAACAATTATAGCTCCAGCTGGAGGACGCCTTGAGACGCAGAATACTCAAACAAATGTAGGTGAACTCCAAAGATCTTACACTACATTGCATTAACTTTAGGTATGAGCTAATATTCGATCTCAAGCCTTGTTTTTGATACGACAAAGTTTTTGTCACGTTCAGCTCAGTTGTTTATCTGTCTAGCATCTGGTTCTCTTTATAACATATCGTTGAGGTTGATCTGCCTCGTCGCTTCTATCCCCCTCCCAAGTTTGAACTCCATATCTGCCAATATGCAGCTAAGTTTGGGATTCCCTTGTTTAGAATAACATTTCACTAGCCTTTTCAAGCTTTATTTAAACACTTTGTTTCGCTTAAGTTTATTGCATATAAATTATACATTTAAGTTTAGGTATTTAGCATCTCTGCTTTTTAACACTTCTGTACAATTGGGCAGATATTAAAGAAATAGTTAAAGAGGTATGTACGTATTATCTGGGTCCTGCCGCTGCCGCCACAGGTAAAACATTAGCCAGGCCGCCGGCAGGCGCAGTTGGTAGATGGACAACATAGTTTTTATCTTTCTTCACAGCACCAACAGTTTGTTGCTCTTCTTCCGCGGATTCGTTGAAGTACCAGTGCTTTTTGTTGGCCAAAAACAGTAGCATTAATGCGGGCAGATGCAGAAGAGAGAATCTGAACAGCTTGCGCGACGTTCCGCTGTCGGATTTCTCGTTAAATTTATATGCTGCAAAATAGATAAGTTTTAAAAATGTTTCGCCCCACAACAGTCCTATTCTCCTTCACTTACCTAGATAAGCAAAATACGCGTTCAGTGGCAATGTTTCCAGAGCAAACCAATAGTTCGTCACATCAAACAAAGGAGCCATTGCTGAAAGTCCCACAATGGCAATTGAATACCTTAAAGCTGTACGCCGGCAAAGAGCTGGATTGGTCACCGCCATCATGCGATAACCCGCACGAGAGTAATCCGGTCGCAGATTCCAGGAAAGCGCATTAAAATGCGGAAATTGCCAGGCGTATAGTATGCCAGCAAGTATTAGTGCTCCCGAATCCAAGCCGCCAGTGCAACCGGCCCAACCCATTAGCGGAGGTATAGCACCCACAATAGAGCCCACCCAAGTGTTCAGTATGCTCATGCGCTTCATGGGTGTATAGATAGAGGTGTACAGAAACAGGTTGGCCGCTCCCAAGCCTGCAGTTAGGCCATTACAACCAAAGTACAGCATACACAATCCACTCGAGGCAGCCACCACGGCAAAGCCGACAGCATGCTGTGGTGTCATTTGGCCAGTGACCAGAACACGGTTCTTTGTTCTCGACATTTGTGAATCAAAAGGAACTTCGTGGTATTGATTGATGGCATTGGCAGCTGCTGACACCAACCCGGTGCCCAAGGAACACATGGCAAACGTAGTTAGATCAAAAGCCGCCGGAGCCAAGGCATAGCCACCCATTGTGGTTATAACAACCAATGCTGGAATAAAAGAAGAATCAATCTTTATTTTCTCTTGCTAAACAAACACTCACAGGTTAAGCGAAACTTGGAAAGTTTCTTGTATTGACTCATCACCCGTCCAGCATCGGTGTAGGGACTGGGCATCCATGGCAAATGCTCTACGGCAGGTAACTTGCGACCGGGCATTGGATCTGAATTCGGTAGATTGGTAGCCAGAGTGGCAGGTGGGGCTAGCGTCGTCGCATGATGGGAGGAAGTCGCCGGATTGGCGGCCGTTGAATACTGCGCAGAAATAAAACACCCTTATAAAGGCATTGCATAACAGCATTACGACCAAGAGGCCTCCTTACCCTAATCAGCTGTTGTACGGGAACTGCCGGCTGTGCTATCACAGCCACCCTTCCCCTAATCAATGTGCGAAACATTGTTCGTAGCTTGTTTCGCGGTCTGCTTCTTTAAAACTTAAAACATTATTAAATGTTTGTCCATATGTATGTTTATATATTTTGCATTGTTTTTTGTATATAATCACATTTTTGTTCTAGCAGTGTGACCGGCTTTCGGGTGAAGGAAAATACACAGAAAAATTTATGACACGAGATACAATCACTACTATTTAAAATACTAAAAAAATGATAAGTGGAACGAATGGAATTAAATATAGCTTCACTTCATTCAAGATGTTATTGAATTGGAATGAAATAATCTGAATTAATTTAGAATCCAAGGAACTAGTTGAAATCAATGCTTACATAAATTTAATATATACTTCTTCAGTGTTTTCATTGTACTGAATCCCAGTCGGACTTTGCAGAGTGTAGTTCCCATGAAAAGGCCATTTTTCATACATCTTTTTAGGGGGAAAAGACACGAAATTATTTTTAGTATGATAGAATTTAAAAATCCCTATGCAACTCTCACTACATTCGTTTCATGTGCTGGGAAAGCACAAAACCTCATTTAACATGAAACCGTCAATTCTATTGGCTGTGCTTTTGACATGCGTATCCAACTTCAACTAGCTTTATGATATTGAAACAAGCAATTAGCTGGTTTCAGGTCGTTACTTTAAAGTAAGCCATACACACTTCCACAAAGAATTCTGGTCCTCTTTGCAGTTGATTGAGAAAATCACGATTTTATTTTCAGTAGATTTTTGCGACACACGCTAGCTTTTTGTTGGAAGTTTATGTAAAAGCTTAAAGATGAAATAGTCCACTTAGAAGAAGACTGAAATCATATTGTTCCATTTTGTTTCATACTAAAATCGACTTTGCTCCGATTCCTCCGTTCCAAAATGTACACAATCCATGGTGGCCGTATTGATATACAATCGTCAAATGCAACTCTGTATCGATAAAAACAGCACTTCCTGCCACACCGCATGTGTGGTTCTTTCTTTCCCTTCATACTGTTGCTGATCAAAGGTAGGTGAATTTTTTTCTCTTGCCTAAACGTGAACAATCGTCTTTGAAAAGTGTTTTTAAAATAAAATAAAAGCTCGGCTGGCTTTTAACTGTTGTATTGTGCAATGCTTACAATTCGAAATTAGTTTTCTGTTGATTTAACGCTTTATTGAGCGGTCCATGTGATGAGACCATTGGTCGCCGCATCGACCATTTTGATTGTTAATTGAAATTTTAAAAACTAAAAAAATTGAGGTGAATACAATAAACTTATACATTTTACATAATTGAGGTGAGTGGATTGAATGCGAATTGTCAAAAAATACATTTGAGATTTCGCAAAATTATAAGTTTTCCTCGTGTAATAACTCTCCCTTCGTATTGCAGGTTTGCGCCTGAAGTACTCTTCAGAATGCCGCAGAATGAGTATATGGAGCGCCACCGTAAGTTGTACGGTCGGCGACTCGACTACGAGGAGCGTAAACGCAAGAAGGAAGCACGTCTGCCCAAGGAGCGGGCACGCAAAGCACGCAAGTTGCGCGGCATCAAGGCCAAACTCTTCAACAAGGAGCGACGCAATGAAAAGATCCAAATCAAGAAGAAGATCCAGGCCCACGAGGAGAAGAAGGTCAAGAAGCAGGAGGAGAAGGTCGAGGATGGAGCCCTGCCGCACTACCTGCTGGACAGAGGCATTCAGTCGAGTGCAAAGGTCCTGTCCAACATGATAAAGCAGAAACGCAAAGAGAAGGCTGGCAAGTGGGATGTACCCATTCCCAAAGTGCGTGCCCAGTCCGATGCTGAGGTATTCAAGGTGCTGAAGACTGGCAAAACTAAGCGGAAGGCCTGGAAGCGCATGGTGACCAAGGTCACATTTGTGGGTGAGAATTTCACACGCAAGCCGCCGAAATTTGAGCGTTTCATTCGACCCATGGCACTGCGTATGAAGAAGGCCCACGTGACGCATCCCGAGTTAAAGGCAACCTTCCATCTGCCCATCATTGGAGTAAAGAAGAATCCCAGTTCGCCCATGTTCACGTCGCTGGGCGTGATCACAAAGGGAACTGTGATTGAAGTCAACATCTCCGAGCTGGGTCTGGTCACACAAACTGGCAAAGTGGTGTGGGGCAAATACGCCCAGGTGACAAATAATCCTGAAAACGACGGCGTAATCAATGCAGTTTTACTTGTCTAACTTTAGTTTTATTAATCCCTAGTGCGTGTAAGAAGTGGCCCAATAAATCCATCTATAAAAATAACATTTAAAAAGCGGACTATTTCATTTACCTTGCCTTTCCATCTTCAACTGATCAACATGTATTTAATAAATTGTTTCAACTTATTTTCATTGCAGTTGCTCGGTAACAGGAGTACACCATGCAGATCTTCGTCAAGACCCTCACGGGCAAGACCATCACTCTTGAGGTCGAACCCTCGGATACTATCGAAAATGTCAAAGCCAAGATTCAGGACAAAGAAGGAATTCCTCCAGATCAACAGCGTCTGATCTTTGCCGGCAAGCAGTTGGAAGATGGTCGCACCCTCTCTGACTATAATATTCAGAAGGAGTCTACTTTGCACTTGGTGCTCCGCCTGCGTGGTGGTGCCAAGAAACGCAAGAAGAAGAATTACTCGACACCCAAAAAGATCAAGCACAAGAGGAAGAAGGTCAAGCTAGCTGTGCTGAAGTACTACAAGGTAAATCAACCAACAACCTAAAGCTGATCTGTTCTTGGAATTCTTGAGTCTTGATCTTGAGCTCTTTGACTTGAGAATAATTGATGTTTGGGTTTGAAGTGGACCTTTATCACCCCGGACTCTCGTCCTCCCCACTGGCTAATCACACAATTTTGTTTTTGGATATTGCAGGTTGACGAGAATGGCAAGATCCATCGTCTGCGTCGCGAGTGCCCCGGCGAGAACTGCGGTGCTGGTGTGTTCATGGCTGCCCATGAGGATCGTCATTATTGCGGCAAATGCAATTTGACTTTTGTGTTCAGCAAGCCAGAGGAAAAGTAATTCAAAACCGGCCCAGCTAGTTCTGGTGCACATTTTCCAACATGTAAAACTGAATGAAATAAATTCATTAAAACGTAAACTTACTTTCTAAAGATTCTATGCTATTCTTGTTATTAGATGCCATTGTTATACACTTTCAAATCTATGTATAGAGGCCCAGGTAAATGTTCATGATGACGATGAATGGGAGACTTGGAAATAACTTCACTGACAGACAATCTGCTGTGACATATTGAATATGGGGTAATATAGATCTTAGACTTGAGGTGCTGAAAAAGACCATTTGAATGGATATAACGTCAAGTACAAAATAGCCATGGATGGAAGTAGTCGTTGAGATTTTGCAAGCCCTATTTAAGCGATGAAACCTCCTTAGCCTATAATAGAAGTGCCTCCTCAGGCTGCAATCCTGCCCTGTGGTGACTTTTGCTCCCAATGTCCCTGTCCTTAATTTAAATCCGCATGCACCTAGTGACAATGTGTGTTCCGACTAATTCTAATCCACACAATAGCAATGTGTCCCAGTGGTAAATAAATATATCTGCTTCTTCCTTCACCACTTTAAACATTGTAGACCGCTAATTTCATTAACCAAGTCACGGCTGATGTTATGCTGCTGTCTGGCCACTCTATATTCTGAGAGAATATAAATTAATTCTCGCCTCAAGAATAGTTGGGGGCTCAATGCCAAACTTAAGTGATGTGTCCGCTAACTTTTAAATGTCACTGTTCCATCATTTGACACGTTTAGCCTTTTTTCCGCTAAACGGCTAGACTGACTATCGATATGTTATCGTACATCCAAGAGTCGGCAATGGAAAAAGCTGGCTGTGTCAAGTGCGGCGGAGAAGTTATTGTGCCATCTTTGTTGAATCCCAGCTGCGTCCATGGATTGGTTGCAATCAAGGTAAGCTCAAAATTTAGATTTTTATTGTTATGGAGCGAGGAGCGGCCCGTCCCTTTATTCTGCTCAGCGTGCCAACAAGAATGTACATACAAGCACCGTTAGTCCGCGACGCAGTTAAATTTGTGTTTTGTTGTTGTAGGTAAACTTTGATTAGTGTGCCCGTATTCAACATTCGTCAGTGAAACAAGAACACATTCACATTCACATAGCGAAGGCCCTCATCAACAGCCAAGCGAAGCGGAGAATTTGGTATGTGAAATTCGTAAGCTGAAATTTATCTGTTCAAATCTATAAAAAATCAACATATCCAAATCCTTTCCAAAAAAAAAGCTGTAAATTCAGAACAAATCTGATCAAAAACCGGTTCAAAATCGCAAAAACAAACTAACCAGGGAGCATGTCTTACTGCGACATCGTGTAATAGTTCAAGTCCTTTCTAGTCAAGCGAACCGCACGCTACAACTAGAGTCCAACTAAAAATGAATCACCCTTTTGCTAACAAACATTAGCCAAAGGTTACTTACACATTAATAGAGCCGCTTTCGAGACAATTGTGTCTTTCGGCAACCAAAACTCCCACCGAGTACTTAACCAAAACAAAGAAAAAGTAGTACAGGTTTTAAAGATTTACAAATGTGTATTTAAAGTGCTATAAGTTGATTAGAAAAAGATGGCATTGCTATGATGGTAAATGCTATGAATGCATCCTGAAATATGTATGTATGTATATTTTTTTTGCACCAAAAATTATGCATTTGAACTAAATTTTGGTGGATGCATAGATCTTGTACCCGTCTACAGATTGATTGTGTCAACATTAAGGCTCTTTAACATGAAGGTTAGAATGTCGGTGGCCTCTTCAATTCGCTTGGATGTTGGTTTGCCAGCACCGTGTCCAGCTTTTTGATACACACGTAGCAAGAGCGGATTGTTTTGGTATTTGGAATCACGCACAGCGTCTTGCAGAGCAGCACTAAACTTGAGGGAGTGCAGTGGGCTGACACGATCGTCGTGGTCAGCAGTCAAAATCAGCGTGGATGGGTACTCCCTGTCGGCACTTTCGGGGGTGTGGACATTGTGTAATGGTGAGAACATGTACAGATTCTCGAAGTGCTGCTTCTCAGACGGATTACCATAGTCCGAGCACCAAGCGTGTCCAATTGTAAACTTGTGGAAGCGCAGCATATCCATTACACTGCAATAAAAAAGGGAAAATTGACTTCGATTTAGGATGATAATCCACTTAACTTACCCCACTTGTGCTACAGCTGCTCCAAACAAATCGGGACGCTGGTTGATACACGAACCAACCAGTAGACCGCCATTAGAGCCGCCCTGTATGGCCAAACGATCTTTGGTGGTATACTTATTGTCGATTAAATACTCAGCAGATGCTTGGAAATCGTCGAAAACGTTTTGCTTGTTCAACAACCGTCCGCCGTTATGCCACTTCTCTCCATATTCGCCACCGCCTCGCAGATTTGGATAGGCCAAGACGCCATCAAACGTATCTACAAACATGAGCCTGCCATTTCGGGTCAACAATGAGGAGGGGGACTATGTATTAAAAAATACCTACCCCGTGATTCCAAACGAAGGCAGCATGCTGATATTGAAACCTCCATAGCCATAAAGCAGACATGGTCGTGGTTCAATGGTATCCCGTTTTTTGCGAATTATAAACATGGGCACTTTGGTACCATCCTTGCTATTGTAGAACTTTTGCTCGACAAGGTAGTCTTCCCGATTGAAACCCTCCAAGTTGATTTTGATTTCACGAAAAACTTCCGGCTGTTTATCGGGAGTTTTGAAATCGTAATGGTAAATGGTGCCAGGATTTAAGAATGAAGAAAAATTATAGAAAATTTCCGAATATTTTTTCTTTCCTGAGGTGCCCACAATGGTACCAATATCGAGGTCAAAGCTGCGAATCAGTTTGCCCGATTGAAGTGAATTGGCTTGTAGAATACTCTGCAAAAGTGTACGATTATATTTTAGAAATCAACGCTGGAAACGTCCATCAATCACTTACTTTCACATCTCTGATATAGCAAAGAAGCAGTTTGTCCTCATGAACACACTTGGCCCAATCCAAGACATCCTTTTCATGTTCCTGTAAAGGAATTGGACAGACGATATTTATATTAGAATAGCAGAAGAAGCCGGAGAAAGGTCGCATAAACTCGAAGTGGATTTACACCGTGAAGCAAACTTCACCCCTTTACAAAATTATAAATCCCTTTTCACGTGCATAACAATATACACATTTACCAGATGATTTCAATGAACCAATGGTTCTGTGACTCATATGAGCTTCATAGGCTTAGGTGTAAATTCGCATTGATCATGCCTGGTCTGCAGGGGCCGATCACATTTCGATATTCACAAAGAATCGAGCAGAGGCCAGGCCGATGGTTGGCCCAAAAAAGCAAACGAAACTCTGGTTGCTATCAGTCGCAGTCCAGCAATCGCTGAGGGCAGGTCAGAGCTAGTTTGCTTCATTTATTTTTGCAGTTCTCTTTCAGAACGGAATGGACCTTTAACTCGGTTACTTTCGAGCTCGAATGTTAATAAATAAAGGGATGACAAATTGTTTTTAGATTTTGTTAACTTCTCCTCCTTTTTAGCGTCAAACGCCGAATAAATATCTATGTTTACTCCTTCGTATGTTAAGCTTTCACATTAGTTTTGTGCAATTTATTTGCCAATGCAGGAAACCTAATTAATTACTTACCTCTATTAAAGTTTCCCAATTTTCTTCAGCTGGATTTTCAAAATCGATAACAATGATACGATAGTTTGGAGCATTTTTGTTCGTACGGAAATATACTTTGGAGCCTTCGTTGGTAACATACTGAAACAGAAAATGAAAGGTACAAATAATTAAATTAGTTTAGCAACATATCTGAACAGGCCAAGTAACTTATTGGGGAGAAAATGGACAAGCACACAGTTTTAGTTGAAGACACACAGATCCGAAACGACCCTTGCAAAGCTTGTTTCAGAATAGGGGTTTGTGTTGCCGCTTGCCGGAACCAGATGAGGTGTTTACCGATAGCAATGTGGCTGCCAGAGAAGATACTCTTCGTACTTGGCTTTCCATCTAAGCGCTATGCACATGGATTCTGCCTGGCAGAAGTTGCCATCACTCGTCACATAGTCACAAAATAGATTTGTAGACTTTTGTGGTCTTGGCGAAACTTAATTCAAAATGTTAAATTTGATTAGGAGTAAATCTGTATACTCACATCGTAGTCCGATTCAAATTTATCAACAATCTTCTTAGCAGTCAGTTTTGTTGTAATATCTTCACCTGGATTGAGATCAGCATAATACACAATGTTGTCGCGACAGTCTTTGACAATGGCCATTATCAAATATTTTCCACAATCCGATACTACCGATTGACTGAAAGTAGGACAGGAATAAGCTGAACGTTTTTTTTTATATGGGGTATTTTCAGTTCTGCCTCCTTACATGCGCCATGTTGGTTCTTCGGGAAACTCCACAACCAGCGTATCCTTATCCTGACTTTCGCCAATCCGATGATAATACAGCTTTTGATTTTCATTCTGTTTGGTTTCAGAGCCATCAGTCTTACCATCCTGATCAGGATATCTCTGTTAAATAAACATAACACAAAAGTGATTTATATCAAAGAGAAAAAGCCTATTTATTTACCCCATAGAAGAATCCCTTATTGTCCTTAGTCCATGATATTTCGGAGAACTTCACCTTGTCAAGCACTTCGTCGAAATCTTTGCCAGTTTCTGCATTTCGAATATGGATTTTAATCCAGTCCGAGCCGCTCTCACTGAGTCCATAGGCCATATACATGCCATCATCGGAGAACGATTTCTGGGACAAGGCGATGGTACCGTCCTCAGACAGACTATTGGGATCGATAAACACCTTGCTCTCGCCCTGCACCGACTCTTGCTGGTACATAACACTCTGATTTTGCAAGCCGGTGTTCATGAAGTAATAGTAATACTTTCCATATTGCATGGGACAGCCATATTTGGGGTAGTTCCACAGTTTGGTTAGCTTCCCGTTCAATTTCTTCCACTCGTCACAGTTCTCGAGGAACGGCTGGCTAATGTTGTTCTGAGCGTTAACATATTGTTGGGTTTCAGTTGCATCTGGATCTTCGAGCCAACGGTAGACATCCTTTATTTTGGTACCATGGAAATCATCCTCAATAGTGTCATCCTTGCGGGCAACAGGATAAACAAATTGGTCCTTGATAGCTTGCGACAGTTTGCCGGCGTTTGACATGACTTTCGAATCTGCAAAACGTCACGTATACGCAATATGTACAAATATTATAAATTTCTGTATGTACATCTGATTTACAGTTATATGCAGTTTTTTTCCATATGCTTACTTGGGCAGTGGGTGGTGCTTCGGACTGATAAATTCCGCAGAATGAGTTTGCAATTACGTGGACGAGATAAAACTCGCGAAATTTGATGCATTTGCAGGCAGAGATGCCAGGGCTACGTCTTTCGATAAATCGCTGCAGAGCTATCGCTCAATGATAAGGGGACTCGGCCAAATTTATCGTCGCGTTCACAATTCGTAATGGCATAAACATTTAAATGTAGAAACAAAATCTTTCAATTTCGACATATAGCAGTACGATTACTGGGTATTTTTTTTGTCCCTCCAACAAAAATACAAAAAAACGAAAAGTTTGAGCAACTGTATGTAATGGGCAGACGAAAAAAAACTATATCTACCCTGCGGTGACATATACTGCGCTTGTGCTTACATAAAAGCACGATCTAAAATCACAACTCTTTAAAAAAAAAAAAAAGTTATAATGTTTTTGTCATAATTTTTTGCTACACACGAACTTTGACCATCATTTTTGAGAAAATTACTGATATTTTTTACAAAACAGTCTGGCAGCACCTCTTTAAAAGATGCAACGGACAGAACAGTTAATTGTGATTGGTCCAAATATGAATTGCTAACATTTTGAGAGGTTTTTATTTCTGTATAGAACTTTACTAGATGAATTCAAAACATGCCTGCGGGTGACCACTCTCCATGCTCTGCAGATTCTGCTCGAAAATATTTAGGCGGGCTTTAAGCACTTACGTTGCCCACCGCTTATCTTAATTGTTATTAATTTTTTAATAATTCAATTTGCCAAAGCAATTACTCGACAAACTTGGATGCGACTGCTGCAGCGTTTCTACGTGTGATGCGATAGCAAGTGGAAATGGCATATCGATGAATCTACCTATCAATAGCATATGTCAGCTGTTTAGTCTCTCATACGTATATATGTATGTGTTAATGCTTACAAATTAATCCAAGTATCTAATTTAATATTTCAATCTCAAAAATTAAAAATAATAATTAAGGATTTAACAAATATTGCAAAAAAAGACAAATTAAACTTGTCTAACTGGTATGTTTTGGTGGTGCTGCAAAGATGAAAGAACGACAAAGCAATTGTTTATGAATACTAAGAAGCAGATGTTCAATATTTTAGTATGTACATACATATATTCGTGCAAGACATGCATATGTATGTCATTTTTTAATGAAATATTTGTGTACTTTCCTAATGGGGAAACATTTAAGCCGAGTTAATTATATACATACGCGCATTGATTGTCTGTATGTATGGAATTACCTGCTACTCTGTTCATCTGTCATCGCGCCTCAAGGTTACAAAAATGCTCTAAGTTGTTCCGGTTATTTTTGTATTTAAACTTTTTTAAGGCCGTCAAGACAACAATGAAAATATGTGTTAAATTTCTTAAGTGGACGATGTACACCAAAAAGCAGATGTGGGCGAAGTCCCTACGCAAAGGGAGAAGAGAGTTCTGGAGACCTTACTGCATAAAGCGCATTTTCATCAGCCTTATTCAGTAGATATATACCCAGTTCTCCCAGGAATGTGCATCCATAGAGACCTAGAAGGCTTCGACGCTGGGGAGGCTCCGAAAAGGGTCCCACAAAACCATAGCGGTCGGGCACAAAACGGCCCATGTAGCTAAGGGACTCCGTAATGATTGGTTCCGGCGTTCCAGAATGCTGACTGGGATAACATGCGAAGAATCCGTGCGAAATCTCTAACCAAAATCGCCCAGTTTTTAAAGAGCTAGATCGTAAACACAATTCCTGAACTTGCACATTGTATTAACCTCTAAAACCAATGTAAACCAAGCGCCAATCCTACACTCGAAAATCGGAATGGAACTTTTTGAATTGATAACTTTTTGAACCTGGCTCCGAATAAGTAAAGGAAACGGTCCAAAAACCGAACCTTACACTTTACAACAGGTTCGAACCAAACCGAACCGAACCATTGAAAGGAAACAGTCAGTTTCCTTGTTAATTTTGACAAAAGCTCGTAGTTTCTTTTAAGTTCTCTAATACTCGAACCCTTTCCCATAAAAAGCAAGTATAGGGTTACCAATTTTAATCAAATGTCTACATTAATATAAAGAATTAAACGTAAATATTAGCACAAGTGAGGTGTCAGCTGACATTAAGTAAATGTAGCATTGTATATCACTGGCAATTGCACCCACTTTGGGCTTAAACTGTCCCAAGTTTCATTTATAATGCGCTTAATTACACACAAACTCCATTTGCAGATTGGACATCCATCATGTATTCTGAAGGAGACGCTGTAGAAAAGGACTGTTCGGTTCGAGTGGCTGTGCGGTGAGCTTGATGAAAACCTAAGTGTAAAACCCAAATCCATTATCATATCTTCCTTTGCTTCTACAGAATACGTCCTCAAAACTCCAGAGAGCTAATCGACATGTGTCGTATATGTACCACAGTGACAGTTGGGGAACCTCAGATACTACTGGGTTCGGACAAAGCGTTTACGTTTGATTATGTATACGACTTTAATTCAAATCAGGTAAGCAGAAATCCTCCAATTGAAATATATGTAATTATAATTCCTTTCCTTTAATTAGTCTGACATATATGCCGAGTGTGTGGAACGTTTAGTCGACGGCACATTACATGGTTATAATGCCACAGTACTGGCTTATGGTCAAACGGGTTCCGGCAAGACATACACAATGGGAACGGGCTTTGATCACACAGCCAGCGACCTGCAGCTTGGCATAATTCCTCGTGCCATACGGCATATATTTGCTGGTATCGAAGTTATGCAGGATCCCGATAATGAAGAAAACACGCCAGGCATTACAAATGCACAGTTCAGTGTGGCGGTTCAGTTTATTGAACTGTACAACGAGGATATTGTCGATCTTTTGGATCCCTTTAACAAAAATCGAAATTTCAAAATCCACGAGAGTGGAAATGGACAAATTTCGGTATCGGGGGCCACTATTAAACCCATAAGTGAGCCTCAGGATGCGCTTAAGTATGTTTACTTAACAACTCAAAAGGAAATCATCTAAAGATTCTCTTAATTTGCCATTTCTAGATACCTCCAACAAGGCGCCTTAGCCCGCACTACCGCCTCCACCAAAATGAACGATCAGTCCTCACGTTCACATGCTCTGTTCACCATTTTTGTACGAAGACAGCAGGTGCTTGCATCAGAGAACAATGTAACCGACAATGACCTGGAAACTCTGACCTCAAAATTCCATTTTGTTGATTTAGCCGGCTCCGAAAGGTTAAAGCGTACATTGGCCACTGGCGACCGTGCTCGTGAGGGTATATCAATTAACTGCGGGCTGCTGGCGCTGGGAAATTGCATTTCTGCACTGGGTGATAAATCCAAAAGAGCATCACATGTCCCCTATCGAGACTCAAAGCTAACGCGTCTGCTTCAAGACTCACTGGGTGGGAACAGTCAGACTTTAATGATTGCATGCGTATCACCCAGTGATAGGGATTTTATGGAAACACTAAATACACTGAAATATGCGAACAGAGCGCGGAATATTAAGAATAAGGTACAAATTAATCAGGATCAAAGCTCTCGAACGATTTCGCAGCTAAGAAGAGAAATAGCAGCCTTACAGTTGGAGCTGTTGGAATATAAACAGGTGAGAAATTATATCTACAATTTTCTATAATTGGAAGTTTGAATATCCGACTCGAAGGAACAAGTAATGTTTAGAGATTTTTGATGCTTGGAAGTTGGAATATCCGACTGAATGATCAAGAAATGTTTCTCCGGCTCGATGGAACAAGAATTGTGTAAAGAAAATACTTTCATTCTGTGAAAAGAAACCAATTTGTTAATATAATTGACGTATTTAAGTCAAATGTTGAGAATTACTCTCCAAGTAAACATATCCTGCTTGAAGGACCAAGAAATGTGCAGAGAAAAGACTTATATCAAGTAAATTGTGGACAATTATTTTACAAGCTAGCACATCCGTCTAGAAGAACCGAGAAATGTATAGAAAAAAAACTCGAATTCTTTTGAAAAGAAAGACTTTTATTTGCTTAGTTCAAAATCCGGCTCGAAGGACCAATAAAACTGTAAAAAAAAGACTCATTAAGTACTTTGTTTTCCCTTTAGTTATAACTCAAATCTATCTTAACTACAGCCTCTAATCCTTTTTGTACCTTTTATTTATTATTTCCAGGGCAAACGCGTAATTGACTGTCAGGGCAACACCTCTCTTTCGGATACATTCTATGAGAATACCATGCTCCTGTCTGACAATAAGCGTCTGCAACAACGTCTCAAATCAATGCAGGAGACAGTCAATGTCTTAACAGAACGAAATGCCCAGCTTAAGCTAGAAAAACAAACACAAAATTGGACTGTGAATGAAGGCTCCGACATGGAGCTAACAAATATGGTGGGAGATTATCTGAGGGAAATTGAGAAACTGCAAGCCAAGTTAATAGAGTCCGAGGAAATGTATCAACAATTGAAAAAATCAAATTCTGTCGCAAATTCGCCTCGCACTAACAAGACCTCATACAATGGTACGTGTTTTTTTGCAGCTTGAATCAATAAGCCACAGAAACTATTTAAAATTATATTCTAGAAGAACCAGACGATATCATAAACATGGCTAAAAAAGGATTGGAAAAGGACCGAGAGCTTCTGATGTCGCGCTCCCTGCCCGGAGTGCAGAATCAAAACTTGCCATTGGAAGATGCTGACACTTCGGGCAGCGACAGTGATTCGGAAGGTAATGAGTTTTTAACAAAATGTTGATTTAAGATACTAATTGTATGTCACTTCATAGGCGACGAAGTGCAGGCGGATTTGAATGAGATAAACTCGGATATTGAAATTAAAACAAAACTAATCGAACAACTAGAACTGTCACAACAGAGAATGCAACTAATGCGCCAGCATTATGAAGAAAAACTAACAGTATTAAATTGTAAAATATCAAATACACAAAAGGAACGTGATGAAGTCTTGTCAAATATGGGTAAGTGGAATGACGGTGATATAATATCACTCACGGCAATAAAACTCGACTTGCCTTAGTTCCCGTCTAAGGCAGTGAGCACGGTACGCTTGTGTGGGCTTGGAGAGTTAAGCCCGTGTGCGTACTAGTGCTTCTGCCTTCACGGACTTGCGAGAGGAAGACTTTCTTGATTATATTATAACACCGATTTCCGTTGCTTTGTTCTGTTGCTGATAGACTTGAACTTAACCTTCTAATTTCTTTGTCCATTGTCTGTCTTCAGTGTCTTCATCATCAGCTCCCTCAAAGGACAATTTGAAGAAGGTCAAAGTGGAATACGAACGGAAGCTAAACGATATGCAACGTGAGCTCAAACGATTACAGAACGCACAGCGGGAACACATTCGTCAACAAAGAGAACTCAAGTCACAAGAAATTAAACTAAACACCCTACGAATGGAACTGAGTGAACTGAAGTGCACCAAGGTGAGTGTTTTTTGAGCTGTAACATCTTTTGTTAGATCCCTGAAACCAATTTTTAAATTTCATTTCAGGTCAAGCTTATGAAAAGAATCTCCGAACAAACGAGTCGGCATCGAGAGGAGGATACCAAAAAGACTCGCGAAATTGCACAATTGCGCAAGGAACAACGTCGGCAAAAGAATGCGGTGCTGTCCTTGCAGGCTAAAATGAATGCCAAGGACCAAATTTTGAAACGCAAAACGGAAGAAGTTTCGGCTCTGCGTAAAAGTCAAAGGGGACTTCTGAGCCGCAGAGCTGGTGGGCAGTTGACAACGAACAAGGACAAGTTTGTCAGTCTTAAGGCACGCTCCGCTCACCATCGATGGGAGAACCTGTATCGCATTGTGTTGCATGCGGCCAGAAATAAGCAGTTGATAACGCAACTGGAAAAGGAATTGGAACGTCTGATCAAGGAGCGTGAGGAACTCGGCCGTGAGTTGAACCGAGTGCAGGAGAGTCGGCATATTGACAAGGCGTCCGAAGACTCCAACGAGGAGGACAACTTGAAGACCAACATCAGCTATGTGCAGGAGAATATTGAGCATGTGCAGCAAGCAATTATGGAATTTGAGGACTCCAAGGATTCAGCCCAGAATGATGTGTACAAGATTCAAAATCTCTTGGAGACCATAAGCAACGTGGACGAGGCCAAGTACCTGCTGCAAAAGTTTTCAGATAGTGCCATTTCCATGTCGTGCTCCTCGGCCATGGCGGAGAGCCTGCTGCAGGAGCATGTGGCTCTGCTCAAAGAAGCTCAGCAAGAAACTGGCATACAGCAGCAGCTGCTGCAACACTTTTTGTCACAAAACAGCAACGTGCAAATATCCGACCTATTCGATTCGCTGAACCTGAGTGGCAACTGCAACTTCAACAGCCTGAATCGCAGCGGCTCTCAAAAATCATTGGTCAGCAACGGAACCTATGACATTCCGCAGGAAGATGCCTTTACACATCCATCCGCTCATGCCGAGTTGCCCTTGCCCAACAGTAGAAGCTCATCCCCCGCCACCAACATTGAAACGTAAGAATGCAAATTTGAGTTGAGGCTTCTTTAGAGTAGTGATATAGTTAGCTAAGGCCAAAGTACAAATCGGAGCTACTTAAGCTTAACCTTGAACGGAGAGTAAGCAGTTTATATTCTTATCCTTTCATGATGCAAGAAAAGACAGCGTTCTTACGGTTTTTTTGGAGAGTAACGAAGTTTATTCCACAAGCAATCACTCATTTGAAACAGTCTGCAGCCAACTGGAGCAATAATTGAACTTTGATTATATTTTTGATATTAGCTCATCGGAGAAGAGCCCCAAAGTGCGCAGGCGTACAGCCAGGAGACATGATCTTCTGTTTGGAGACTCGGAAACTCCACTTCAGGTAAAGTAACTGATAAGTTATCAATGGAAAACCGAAATTATAATTGCCTTGCCCTTGCCTTTTGCAGACTGATGCAATGACGCGGTCGTATACACAACATGAGCCCATGATTCACCATCCTATTCCATTAATGCGCGTGCCAAGCGCTCCAGGATCTTTAAAGTGAGTTTTGTTGCAGTTTAAGTGTACGAAAATAGAGACCAACTGATAGGCAGTCTAGGCAGATCAGAAAAGTTGAATGAACACTGATAGATGTCACTTGCTTGCACTTGCAGGAAGGACAGGAGAGATCTCAGCTCAGCCTTGGGAAGGTCTTGGGAAGTGTGTTCTCCGCCGCGCTGATAGGTGGTGTGGTTTCTGACTGGGAATACATAGTTTTCCTAATGAAGGTGGTTGGTATGCGGCTACTTCCATGCTAGCTTGAAGTTTCGCCCTTGAGTGTCACTATTTAACCAGATGAAAGCCGCTTATTTATCATTCACCTTGCCCCTAACTTTTGTGCTGACTCCCTCGGGGTCTGACGGGACTCAAATCTAATCCCAGCTTTCCTCACAATAAAGCGGATATAGAGATCCAAAGTCATCTGGGGCAAAGTCATTCGTGTATTTCACACAGCACAGCAAGTAAATCGACTGCAGTCCTTCGTGCTCTCCCATATAAACACAACGCTGCAGAGAAAGTGTCTAGCTTAATGGTCTAAAATATTGCAACTGGCTGCCCTCCGCATCCAAATCAATGTATAGAGAAGTCGTTCATTTTGCACAGGCATGTCATAGGCCAGCCATTTCCAACCAGCTTAATACCAATTGTCCCCGGCAGCAGTCATTCTGGTTGTTGTTGGCTTAGGCGGAGCCGTTTTTTCCACTGCAGCAGCCATTTGCAACCAGTTTAATACCAGTTTGTATGTAGTGTACTTTACAGTTATTCACAAATCGTTACACAACTACAAAAAAGTACTCAATATTACAATTAAATTCATTCGCAGTCGCATGATATACACTTTTTCCGATACACATTTAACTTGCATTAACTTTGTCCTAATTCTTGTGTTTTTGTAGACTTTTATATTAAATTTTAGGTCTAATCAACTTAAGTGACTGAAACTAAGCAGATCAGTGGTATATTCGAGATAAACACCAAAAGCTTTGCCATCTGCCGCTGCACAGTTGCCCAACTGTCCCTAATCCAGCTATTTTGCTACCAGTTAAATTCTAGTTGCATTACAACTAGGTGTAGAGCAGTGTTTTCTTTTTAATAGAAGTTTCTGTGCTCTCCAATTTGAGCTCATTTGTTCTTATATTTAGAAAATTGACGAAGGAGAGAAAATGCTAGCCAGGTTGCTGCGGTAGGCGTTTATTCTATGCGCTCCATTATCTTGACCTCAGGTGGTGGTTCCAACAAATTGGTAGACTTGATTGTGTATTTATCACTAATGAAAACGAATTGCTTAGGCACTCGTTGCAGACAACCACTGGACAAAAAATTGACACTGCGGCCCTTAAGAACAATCCATTAGTTCAGTCCCCGAGACTTGGTCGAAGATCGTTATCAAACAAGGCAACCTCTGGATTGTAAGTCCAGTTTTTCTTTTATTATAATTTTATCAATTGTAAAATAGATTTGATTTATGTATATAAACAAATACATATCTAATAAACAAAAAATGTAATCTGAATTGTATGCAAATTATGTATGTAAATAGCGCACCATCAAAGGGGCACCCCATATATATTTTTATTCTAGCACTCTTATATTATATAATAATTTTCTTATACATAGTTAATTATACAAGTTTAGTTCTAAGGGTTAATAGGTATAAGTAGGGTGCCAATGGATGGGACCATGATACAATTATAGAAGGTAGGCGCACTTCCTCTCTCATGTATGCTTACAAAAGTACAAAAGAGAGCGAGAGCGAGAGAGTAATGAATTTGTGTGCCTACTTGTGTCGCTCGCTCACAACGGTTGTTCACAGACTGACGATTAAGCATACATCAAAGAGGGCTAGAGAGGAAGTGCGCCTACCTAGTTAAATATATCTTGGATGGGACTAAGTGTGAGTTGTATTATTTCAGTGGTAGCTTTTCAAGTTTGCTAACATTAACCTCAACTATAATTTGTCCCCTAAATGTTTGTGTTATAATTAACTCCTTGCATGCTTCATTTTAAGGTTTTTTTTTTTGGATACTTATATAGTGGAGATACATATGTTTATTATCGATTGGAATCGACTTGTAACATGTTTATACGCACCAGAACTATTGTGGCTATCAGCCTTGTTCTCAATTGCACTTCCGCAAAAGTTAGAGACCAAATTTAGGCTAAAAATTTGATTTGAAACACCAAAATTATGTGGAAGTGGAATAGAGAACAAGGCGATAGACTTGGATATAAAAAAAAATGTTTTATAATCTTGTTTTATCGCGGGAGTAAGGAATGTGAATGTGAATCAGTCGGTGATTATAATGAATGTGACATTTCAGACTTAAAAATCTTAAGAAAGCTAAAGCAAAATAACATTTTGCAGCCACAGATGTGATCCAAATAATCAATTGCAGATCACAACAGATGCTGCAGAAGCAGAATTAGTCTTAAAGCTCCTAACATAAAACGTGAACTAAGTGGTCTTTAATAACATCTCTTTTATTGGGAATATCAACTCTGTACTTAGTTACCTATACCTAATTGTGTTAAGTTTTTAATTTCCTTTAGATTTTTTTTATTAATTATTTTCACAGTGCACAAATTGGACAATATATATCCAAAAACTCATTAAATTCACTTTGCATCATAGCTCGCAAATAACTGTTAACACATTTTTCAATGCGATTAGCCTCAGAACAAAACAGAAACAAACGCAGCACAAACTGTTTCTCACTGAGCGAAACACTTTTCCTCTCGCTTCACTTGTCGGTTGTCGGAGTCGGTTGGCCGACAACCAGTGACAGAAACACTTTTGGGCGAGTGCTCATCAAACAACTGTTTTCAAATGAGCAGAACAGAATAAGTGTCTGTGAAAAGTGTTTTTGTTTTGTACGTTTAGTAGGCTGTATGTATGCATGTGTGTGTATGTACACGAGAGCAACACACAACCACTCATACATACGCAAAAAACACTTTGGAAGTTTGCTCTCGGCAAAACGGTCAGTGAAAGATACGAGAGAAACAGAAACGAAAAAGTGTGTCTTTGCTCTGAGCAAAACAGATTTGAGCAAAAACAGAACTGAAGGTGTCTTTCGCTTCCTCTTTTCGTTGTGTCCGTAACCAAACTGTTTTTTGCCGACACTAGGAAAGTGTTGAGAGTTACTTGCGAGCTCTGCCTTGCATGCCACAATGCAGCGAAACGATTTATGTTACTTGAACTAACCATGTTATTGTGTGATTTCTGTGTTCTATTCTTCATTTTACTAATGAAATACTCACAAATGTTGCACTAAACCCCTAATTTGACTTGACCATTTAACTTCTGGATGTGGCTTAATGGAATGTGTGCAGTATTGAGCAGATACGGTATATACAACAGGATGATTGCGACAATAACACAAACGATGTATTCTCACGACTTGGCGCTGGAATACAGAATCCACTGCCCGGTGGAATAATACAAAAGTATGCGGGAAAGGTAAGTAGAAAATAATT
Source organism: Lordiphosa fenestrarum (assembly GCA_035044985.1). NCBI lineage: Eukaryota > Metazoa > Arthropoda > Insecta > Diptera > Drosophilidae > Lordiphosa > Lordiphosa fenestrarum. The sequence goes on from JAWNNO010003552.1 coordinate 273,557, forward strand.
GAGGTAGTTTGATATATTTTCATACTTATTCAGGGAATTGTTGAAGAAAAGTAAGGAATTGATATGGGTATGCAGTCAGTGCCATTACAATTACTCGGAGTATTTGGTTTTTGAGTAATTGCAAAAGTAATTACCATTGTAAATGGCAGTTTTAAGTCTTTTAAAATGCCAAACATACATTTTGAGGTATAAGTTTTGAAAATAATTGCAATGTAATGCACTTTTTAAATACAAAAGAATTGAAGTTGTTATGCTAATTACATTTTTTAATATCCATCTACAGCTCTGATAATAATTTACATATCTTCGCTATAACCTAAAAATCTAAATTAATTTACCACCTTTTCAATTTTCTTATCAAATACAGATCCGTTCAAGTGACCCGCTTTTCTGCACCCACACCGTCAACGGTCACAATAATTCGGTCCTATCGATTAAGGTCAGCGGCGATATATTGTATACCGCTTCCGCCGATCGCACCGTTAAGGTATGGAATTTGACTCAAGAAACTGCACAAAACTGTTTGGCTACACATCCTGGACCTGTGATTGCTATCCAAAATGATACAGAGAGCGGACTGGTATTCTCGGCTTCGGGCTGCTATGTGCGGGTCTGGGACCTGCGTATGAGTAACACAAAGGCTGTAAGAACCATTGCATCTTCAGGGTCCCTGTTAACTAGCAATGCGTCCACATCCACGGCTGTTGGTGAAACCTCTATAACTGCTATGTGCCTGGGAGCTTCGGGGAATTTATATGTGGCGGCAGCGGATAAAGTTCGCATTTGGGACTTGAATACGTAAGAATCAATAATTGATAATAATTTTGGAGTTGCCTTTATACATTTATGTTTTTCCAGTTTCACTTGTACTGGAAAATTGGCTGGCGGCCACCAAGCAGCAGTCATGTGTATTACATCTTGGCAGGGAGACAATGAAGGCAGCACCGATTATGTGGCAACTGGGTCGAAAGACCACTATGTGAAAGTATTCGAAGCTCCACGTTTGGGTGGGGTCACCTATCCTCTGTTAAACTTGGAGCCACCTCACTATGATGGCGTACAAACTTTAGTAGTTCCTCAAAGTGCTGTTGGAACAAATGTGGAGCTGTTTTCTGGCAGCCGAGATTTGGGAATCAAACAATGGGATCTCAAATCTGGAACACTAAAACAGGTAAATCCGTGAATTTAGATTTTCTTTTCTTTGTAGAATTCTAAAAATGATTTTCTTTCAGTCACTCAACAACGCGCACAAAGGATGGGTGTCGGCCATGACCATCTCAGATGATATCTTGATATCGGGTTGCCGTGGCGGAGTTGTGCGCCTTTGGAATCTGAACACATGCGAAAGCTTGGGCGAAATGAAGACTGGTTTAATGATAACTGATATAGCAACAAATGGAAAGCGAATTTTCTCTGCATCAAGGTATGTGGGACTACAGTTGATACTTTTTAAGATTTCAAAGGTTTGATAATGGACGCATTTACCATAATGCTAACAAATGTGACCTTTCCTTTGGGAAGTGCGTTATCTTAATCCATTTTTGGTTGATTTCAAACGCAGGCAGATAGCTGCACTCTTGTTGAAGGGACGTTTGTGGTTTGTTAATAACATGTACAAATGTAATGCGAGTCTCTAAATAAAGTGCCAGGAGGGGTCGACCGAAACAAAGATGGGAAGACATTAAGAAGCTTGGTGTGACGAGTCGAGAAGCGGCCCAGACCGTTCTGGGCCAAGAAAAAGAGAAGAAGGAAATAGTTGCACTGTTCTCAAATATGTTTGAACACCCGCCCCAATATACCTTTCTAAAGTATCTCTCTAGGTTTATCTGTAACTTTGCATTACAAACTAATTTAACGTTTCTCTCTTTTATCTATTTCAAGTGACGGAAAAGTACGAGTATGGCGTTGGAATAACCATTTGAGGCGGCAATACTCATCGGAGAACAACTGATACCATCAAAACCACTAACTAAATTCGAATATTCATACAAGCATACATACACACATTCCCACATACACTCCCCCACTACACGCAATTGATTGTTATATAACCATTGCAGGAAATTGGCAGGACTCAACTAAAGACATAAACTATATTCTCTTGGTGATAGTAAGCAATAAAGATTTGTTGTAAGAATTATACACATTTAATTGATATATGATAGAAATGAAATAAATTTACAAAATATAATCTGCTAATGTTTTTGGATTATACACAAAGCTTTTGAAATATATCAATTTTGAACCCTTTTGAAAGCTGCTTGTGTGTGGTAGAGTGAACTAGTTCATTTTGTGTGGCATACTTTTAGGCTGTGCCATAGCTGGCCTTTTATTGACGGCCCCCTAAAAGCATGCTACGCTAATTGAAACTTGAAGCCGCCGTTCACCTTCTGCTGATTTCTGTTCGCCTATTACTCCAGCTGGTTGGTTTTGTTGGTGCTCGCGCTGTTCCCTTGACTTTTTCGTTTTATTTGAAAGCGGAAATTGCCCGGTTAAATCAAATTGATTTTTCAAACTGCCACCTCAGGTGAAGTTAGGAGCCATACATGGGATCCTTGTTGAGTTCGAAACCATTGATAATTTGTGTTTAGAAATCCTTACTAATTGCAAAGGCCAGCAGAGGCCTGTCCTTGCGAAACTACCGATCTGCTGGGGAGTCCTGCAAGCAATAGTAAGCCAGGATGCCAAGGAATTTCTTATGCCATATTAATGAGGCGACCGGAAGCACCTTTTGAGCCTGGATTAGGCAAGCCTATTTGAAATGAATCTGCTGGCCACTGCCATAAAAGCATTGGCGATGCGCTGAAGGATGCGGTCTACAGCAGACTCTAGATTCTGGAGTGATATACTTTACCGTACCCTACAACGGGATACCTCAGGTGCAGGAAGGCATGAATATAGCTTAATACCCAAGGTTTAAGTAACTCCACAAAAATCAGCTACAAGGCTTAAGAAACCAATCGAGCAGCAAGAATTCTCGGAAAACGCCAAGGTATTTTACCCAAAAATCTCAAAAGGAAACTATTCATTCAAGGAGACAATGCGGGGCAACATCTCCGGTTGATTTGAAAAACCGTCTAGGAGCCATCTAGGAACTGCTTTATCTTAGCCGATGCTAGTTAGAGAATGGTTTAAACGCTTGTCCATAAATCCATTTTCAAGTCGCCGTATTCCTGTCATCTTCGTTTTGTTTGTGCTGATGTTTCGCGATGCGTGCCGCTTCTTTCCGCTTCTCGTCATCCACTCGCCAGTAGCTCATCCTTGCTTAGATTTTCATTATATTCGAATTTTTATTTTATCTATATGTACTGTAATAAGTAATCAATAAAGAGTACAGGTAAACAAATCTAATATTTATACGTGTTCAGACATCCTAAACAAATTGACGGTTTTTTAAAAACTCGAGCATCCCCTGAACATTTGCATTGACCTGCGGGGACTGTGAGGACTGTTGTCCGTTAAGCAGATTGTTGGGCATGGTCATGCCAGGAAGCAGCTGTGGTGGTTGATTATTAAACCCTGAAAGCAGACAGACAAGGAGTAGAGACATCTTCATCCAATGTTGTTCGAGATCGGACAGTACCTTGCGCATTTTGCTGTTGTTGCTGTTGAGCTAAATGTTGCAGGAACAAGTCCTGCTGCTGTTGTGGATGTGGCGGCATTTGACCTTGTTGCGGAAAAGATGAAAATTGCCTAAAGGAAAGTATAGCGGGGTCCATGGCGGTCCAATCGTTGCTACTATATCCAGCTGCTGTGTAAATGACAAATTAGCGTTCGAACCAAACAATCTTCGCTCTGGCAGTCAGTTACCTTTATTATGAGCCATTTGCTGCAATTGGCTATCGCTCATGGGCTGTCCTTGGCCCGGGTGCATGGCGGCCATGTGTTGATTCCAATTTGCTGCCATTGGTAATTGATGCTGCTGCTGCTGACCAACTTGTGCCGCATTGTTTCCACCTTGCAAATTCATAAAGGGCATTATTTTACTAGAATGCACTCTTGATGTCCCACTGAAGCCCAAGCCATTGGCATTCATGTGATTGAAGCCTGGTGGCGGCATCCGAGCACGCTGCACATTATCCAGCAATTGCTGATGGGAAACTTGTTGGGTTTGCTGCTGCATTTTCGAGGCGCCGCTGCCACTGTTCATGTTCTGCTGTTGAACAACTTCGTTCTCCATAAGCTCAGCCAGTCCCTTTTGGGTCTCAATAAAAGGGTCGAAACCTGAGGAATGTGAGTGTTAATCTTCAACTGGCATTTGGGATTTGCCACACTTACCTAAATCATCATCAACAATGGAGTTCTGTGAAAACCGATTCTGTTGCGATTGAGTGTTTTGAGGTTGGTTTTGAGACTGCAAAGGGACAATTAATCTTCCTGAATAACATGGCTAGGATATGCCGGGACTCACCATAGTTTCAAACATTCCAATTAACCTCTGCTTTTGCACTTGAGTTTGTGAATTGATGCCTGCAATGATCAAAATCCTGATATGTCCGATTGAACGATTTTGAAAATGGTTATAAACCTACCATTGTCCACAAACGGAGGATTAAGTCGACTGTTGTCCAAGAATGGAGTCACAGGTGCGTTGCTTGTGTTGTTAAGAGTTGAATGCCCGTTAAGATATTGATGGTGTAGCTGCTGTTGGCTTTTATGGAAATCAAAGAACTTTGACATGTTCCCACCAAACAAATTGTTGGGCGCTAAAACATTGTCTCCAGGCTGCTGCTGCTGCTGTTGTTGTTGCTGCTGCTGTAGTAGCTGCTGCTGTTGCTGCATGAGAGCATGGGTTTGGGCTCTATTCAAATCGACTGCGTTATTGCCATGAAAATGATTGAGGAAATCTGAAAAGGGGCGGTGTCAAGTCAATCCTTTGCTTTTAACCACCGTTTGGTGCTTCAACTTACCCGCGGGAGGACCATTCATTTGTGAAACCCCTATGTTGTTTATGAGGTTGTTTCTCTTCTGTAGCTCGTGCATACGCAGAAATTCTTCCTGCTGCTGCAGCACTTGCTGATGATGATGCTGCTGCTGCTGTTGTAGATGTTGTTGATGCAGCAGCTGCTCCTCCACGTGTCTGTTGTTCCTCATCATAACATTCTTAAAGGCTTCCTCCCATTCTGTATTGAAGAAATCATTGGATTAATATGTAAAGCAGTTGAAAAATAAATTTGCTATATTCACCATTTGTATTTGGGGGCTTTTGGTATCCATCAATACCTAAGGATTCCATTTTTGTTTAGTTTTAGTGAAAGTGCCAGATGAACAGCGAACGCGGCACCGAAAAGGAAAGATAAATTTATATTAGGATTAGGATTAGGCGTTATAAGGCAACTAAGTGTGTCATTTTTAAAGAGTAAACAAATTCCCCAAAATAAAATAAAAGAGGAGTGGGTTTTGTGGAGCAGCCAGTAGGAGCGAAGCTCATTACAAGGGATAATCTGATTACTCACAATTCTACGATCTTTAAGGGAAGCCTGCTCACCTGACCGATACTATTTGATGACTGGAGTTCGTCTCATAAAGTCACTGTTCCGGTCACTGTTGCAGTCGCTGGTTACTGTTTCAGTCACTGATTTAGTCAGTGTTTGGTCACTGTTTCGGTCAGTGTTTTAGTCACTGTTTTAGTCGGTGTCTTAGTCCCTGTTTTGGTCACTGCTGGGACACTGTTTAAGTCACTATTTTAGCCGCTGTTTTGAAGCTGATGTACACTAGGAGTGCGTTATGCGTTAATAGCCAACAATCAGCTTTATTTGTATGGAAAAAAAGCTAATTGTTAGCTATTAACGCATAACGCACCCCTAGTGTAAATCACTGGTCACTGGTTTAGTCACAGATTTATTCACTGTTTTGGTCAGTTTTAGTCACTGTTTTCATCACTGTTTCGGTTACTGTTTTAGATACTGGTCACTGGTTTAGTCACTTTACCAAGAAACAGAAATTCGATCACTAACACAGCATTTCCTCATTGGATGTCTGATGAAATCACACCCCAACTAGCCGCCTAGCCAACATGGGCGCATCACAAGCTGTGCACCATGATCTGAAAGTGGCTCCGATCCTGTCACCACCACAACCTGCGCAGAAGCCAAAAAATCTTCACTCAACACCACGGTAGCTTAAACACTTCTAGCTTACCAGGATAATATAGTTATAGGTGGTAGGCCACTAACAATCAATCCTGCTTAGAAATCCCTACCACGACCCACTAGTAAATCACTGGCCCAGCTGCGCTTCGGAAGATGCAAGTTTTTAAGCGGTTCCAAAGTGGTGGACAAATATTCTAAACTCGAAAGCAACCCGCACAAAACCACACAACTCTTGACCTTTCTCTCCGGCTTAAATTTTTCGAAGGTTTCTAACAGAAATGGTAGTGGTTTGAGTTTCGTGGGGGCTCCCTAATTGGAATCCCCAGTGATTTAAAAGAAGCAGTGAGTCACTGAACAATCAAACAACTGAGTAGAAAGTAACTGAGCTCAAAAGTCTAAAAACCGACACAGAACATTTGCTTACCATTGATCAAGTCTGGCAAATGTGATGAAATAACGCTGTTAATTTGCGACTGCCTCATTTCCGCCTCAAGTTTGTTTTTCAAAATTAACGATTGCTGGAATGCTGGCGACGATGAGAAGAAGCTATTGGTGTCATCGAAAATGTTCAGCTTGGAAAGCGCATCTGCAATAAGAGTTTGTTATATGTTGGCCATAAAGTGTGCCACTCATGTCCACCCACCTGACAGTTCCTTGGTATTGTCTTCTGCAGCGACTGGATCGGATGTTTCACTCTGGTCTTCAGCTGGTGTACAAATGATGTCTTCTGTATTGCTGCTGGCAGGTGAGCTGATCTTCTCCTCAGAGCTAATTAGTACCGTACCCACACCGGTGCCATCTGCTTCAATATCATCGGCCGTAATTGCTAGGTGGCTCTCGGAAATCGAAGTGTTGGATTGGTCCTCCTCCTGATTGTAATCACCGGGCAGGCTCTTTTCACTGCTCACACTGCTTTCCGAGACATGATCTTCGCTATTATCACTTGAGCTGGAGCTGCTGAGCGAACGTTGTGCGCTGGAACCAGATCCGGGTCGCATTTGTGATGCTAAAATCGATTTACTACTGCTCTCCGCTGCTTTTACTGCTGCTGTTGCGGTTGCTGCTGTTACTGTTTTAATGGGAACTTTGTCTTCTGTCTCCTTCGCCTCCCTAGAAGGCAGTGGCGACTCCTTGACAGCAGCCGCATGCGTTCGATTGGAAGGCGAGGGCGCTTCCCGTTCTTTGTTCTGATCAGTTCTTTGTCGCTGGCTCTCTGATTTCGCCTCCGCCGTCTCTCTGTCCCTGTCCTGCCTGGAATCTGGTATAAAGTTCTCTTTGTTTGATGTACTGGAATTTGTGTGCCCTTGATTTTTACTCTTCGATTTATTCTTCTCGTGTCGATTCTTTTCATTTCGAGACTTATCCTTTTTATTTTTGCCATTCGCGTTTGCGTGTCCACTCCCGGAAGCGGAGGATTCCTTGCCATTGATGGGCGAAACCGATAAACTGGGCCAGGCCTCCTTGGACTGGGCACCGTTGGCCGCCGCCGCCGCCGCCGTACCATTGTTGGTTGCTGCCGACACAGATGACGAGGCTGAAGAAGTCGTTGATGATGATGACTGCGATGACGACATCGCTATCGAGGCTAAGCAAGAAGGTTAATCAGAATCATTACGTGAGTCGTTGGGCCGTTTTTGAAGTTAATTACCATTTGTTTTAGAAGACGCCACAACTGTACCATTAGCCGTTCCACCGCTGCCGCTACCAATTCCGGTTGAATTACCCGCCGCCCCAGAGCTGGCAATGAGAGTGTCATGAAGACGTTTCTCGTACTCCTGATGCTTGCCCTGGTGCATTTCCTTAAGGGGCACAATAAGAGTTGATTAAATTGCTGGTATTTGGGGGCGTACTTGATTGGATGTCTCTTATGTTGCTTTGAACTTGGCACATTTGAAGGATTGCTGGGTACAATCGGAATTGAATAAAGCTTTCGTTCAATTTATACCTTTTGTTTTTGCTTGCAATATTATGAAAAGTTCTACAAAGAAATTGGTTTCAATTTGAAAACCTTTTTTCAATTTGAGTTGAGAAACTGAGAACAGTTGATCTAGGCAAAACTTCTTTGTTAGGCTAATCTCTTCTGTGTCAAGCTGTACAGTTTACCAAAAGGCCGTTTAGATCCTCATTTTTTAGCATATTTTAACCATATAACAAACAAAAAACACGGGACACTTATTTAAATGTTGTAATCAGGCCTACAAAACGGTTTTGAACCGAACCCGATCGAACCGATTTCGAACAAACTTAATGGAATCATGGGAAAGCTTAGCAAACTAAGAAATATAAAGTTTGGAGGCGTTTTCTTTGAAAACAAAAAAGGTTTTGTCACTAAAACTAGTTTCTCCTAAAACTAAAGCTGGTCATCCGACTTTGACAAAACTTTGAAGAATTGTGCGAAAGCTTCTAAAATTAATATATGCCAATTTAAAAGAGGTTTACATTGAAAACAACAAAGTTTTTCTTACTAAGACTATTTTTCTAACCTTACTTCTCTATGGCAGCTATACTATATAGATGTCCGATTTCGACCAAACTTGGCAGAATCATGGAGTAGCATTAAAACCTAGTAAGTACAAAATTTGGAGACGTTTGCATAAAAAACAAAAAAGTTTTTCTCACTACAGCTAGTTTTTCGACCGATCGTTCCTTTGGCAGCTATATGTTAAGGTCAGCCGATCCGGCCGGTTCCGACAAATGTGCAGCGTATTTGTACCAAAAGACTTCGTGCAAAGTTCGGTTGCGATAGCTTTAAAACAGACGGAGGAGATAGCATAGAAACAGACGGACAGACGGACATGGCTATATCGACTCAAGAATATATATACTTTATGTGGTCGGAAATGCTTCCTTCTGGACAATTTCAATATACCATCTGCAAGGGTATAGAACACAATTAGTGGATAGAGCTAAAGCGTTAGTGCTGAGTTCGGTTCACATATATAACCCATGTTTATAAATAATAGATTCCAAAGTTTATTGAATGATTCTCACTCGCTCACTAGCTCTTCGAATCTTCTTAGTTGGAAAGACTTATCCAAATATCAAGCAATCTGGAACATTATCTAGTGTATTATGGATATTAATTGCCTTTTTGTTTCAATTAGTTTAAAAAAATGAGCCGAACCAAGGTTCGAACCAAAAACCGGCAAAAATACTTTGTTGGATGTTCTTTTATTAGTTGTATGAACTTAAGATTGAGTGCAATTACTTTACTATACTGTAAAGGTCCGGAACCGAACACCTGAGAACCGTTTCGGTTCAGGTTTTATAGGGTTCAACAACAGGACCATGAAACTTGGTTTCCGGTGTTCCAGGAACCGGTCCGTGAGTCGAACCTTAGAATTTACAATGGGTTCGAACCCCCTGGGCGAAACGCCGCCCAAAAATCTACTAGATTTCAATGTACTTGGCAAACCACACTCTCTCTAAACATAAGGAAGCCACCTTGGGCCCGTTTTTTGGTTTATTTATAAACGACCTCCCTTCTAGCATTGGATGCAGATTTGTTATTGCAAACTGACAATCAATCTACATTCTTGGTGTATCAACTGGCTGAACCTTAACCAATCAAAAATGTAGTCTTATGTCTCTGCCCCGATTATGGTAACTATTGACTCGGCCCGAACAACCTCGAGCGCAGACCTAGGCGATAACATTTCTCATCACTTTGACATCTTTGCTAGCAAAGCTAAAAGAGTGTTTGCTTATGGTCTAAGGAGTTTGTTAACCCCTCCTGGAGTCGGGGCATGAGAAATTTCTCCTGTTCGCCTAACGAGGAGTAAAATGGCATCCACACCGCCGTTGGTCAGCCGCTTATTAAGCCTACAGAATCATAGAATCTGCTTGCATAAACTAATACATGGCCTCCTACACCCAACACACTAAACTACACTTTCCACTTGATCTTATTTTGCCTACAACCCTCTGTCTGTTTAATAGCTGCGACTAATATTGAAATGGCGAATCGTTCACTTTTCGATTGCTCCATTTTCTGTGGACAAATAAAAATGTTTGCAGCAAAATAAGAGACACCCTACTTAGACGCATTTATATTTTCTTTTCTTTAAACTCTGTGCGTACCTCCTTGGTGAAGCTAGCTTCGGGATCGCCCAGTTCGTGCAAATACATGCAGTCGCCTTTGGGACACTGCTGATTCTTCATAAAGTGGCTACAATACTTCGTTGTCCCCAGGCTCGTCTTAATCAGCCGCCCGTCTATCATGATGTTATTCACATTCTGTATGGCCCGCAGGGCATCGGCGTTGTGAACATACGTGACATAGGCCGATGCAGATGGACCCTTTAAAGCGATATTTGTGGTTTGTTGTTATTGGATAGAACGCATGGAACGTGATCTATACAACTCTCACCTGCACCCCAGCGTAAGTTGTGCTCGGATTAATGACAACTTTGTGAATTTTCCCATACTTGCCAAAGTACTCGTGTTTCTTTAAAATCTGTGAAGGCAATTGCATAGTTTTTTAATTGGAATCGGAGTTGCAGTCGGCCAGGTACAACTTACATCTGCGTCTGCCAGTCGTGGCGGCAACCCCACCACAAAGACCAAATTCTTTTGGACAACTCGAACGTTAGCCAAATGCTTGCGATTTTCTGTTATCTTCTGCTTCCGTTGTTGGTCCCTTTGACGTTTCTGCGACTTGAAGGCGATCATCTGCGGAGTTACATAAAATGGGTTAAAGTTTACTCTCTGCTTGGCAGCAATCATCAGTCACTCACTTCTTCATGAGTTAACGGCTTGAAGTCTGCAGGATTCTCTGGATACTCTTTTCGACATGCTGGGCACAACTTGTTTTCATCCGTGCGAATTCTGTGCCAGCAGAATCTACAAATCTGCAGATAAATATTAAAGTGAGTACAATTCGCAGTATCGCAGTCGAAATCCTTACCTGGTACCCACAGGTGCACGGAAAAAAGGTCAGATCATCCACCTCAAAGGGCTCCATGCACAAAGGACACTCATTGGCGTCATCATTGCTGGTGTTGGTCATTCCGTTCATTATTTAGCTTGGATCGATTTGCTTACTATTTCCGTATAAAAGTATTGAAAATTTTCTATTGGCGAATACTAGTGGTTGGTTAAATGTGAATCGTTAAATCTTATAGCTCAGTTGATGACTGATGGTAGGGGGAATCAACGCGCTGTACAAAAGAATAAAGAAAACATTCGAATATGAGAATATTTGAATAATTTTTGGAAAAGAAAAACAGACATTTGCTAATTTAAGGGATCAAGTAAATGAATTCCACTTTGATGTGACATGAAATTCTGGTTTCTGGGAAGTGACAATTTTTTGGTTATGACAAAGATTACAGTAGCTTGCGATTCAGGTCAGAGACTGGGCTCGACTCCGTACTCCGACTCCGCACAACCAGTCACATTCAACAGATTCTGGCTTCATTTACTAAGTAGTCATGAAAGTGCTTCTTGCGTTCTGACGCTCGGATTTGTTAAAGAGCTTGAATGAAGCTTGGCTTTTGACTTTGTTCAAGTCAAAAATATATATAACTTTACTCGAAGTTTCTGGGAAGTTTTGCAATTTTAGTTCATGCGTTCAGAAGTCATTAAACTTCTTAATTTAAATATATTCGGTGTGAGTTTTTTGAGAAAGGATATTAAATCGGTTCTCTTTTTAGTTAAGAGCACGAATTGGCGGTTCGGTTGGGTTTGATTCGGTACAGCTTAGGACCGCTTAGTATCCTTATAACAGTAGGTGTCCAAAACCTTAACCGTGTTTTATGGGTCAGAGGGTAAGAACCTTCGACATTTTTAAACTCCTAACCCGAAGCCCGAACCGCTCTGTTTCGAAAAATATGCGGTTTCAATAACCTAAGTAGATTCTCGAAGAATTTAGTAGACCGAAAACTCGTTTTATAGCAAAGCTGCTAACCTCAAAACTGTTAATAAAGGTTCGGTTCGCGGGTTCGAAGTGGAAAATGGTTAAGGACCAATTCCTGTATTTATAAAACCTAGATTAAGTTAGGTTAAATAGGCTGCTCGGCCAAGGCTATGATCACCCATATACCTTTTGAGCCACAGTCAGGCCTTATAAAGGGGTAAAAAGGAGTAAATAGATTGAGGGGTGAGAGGTAAGTGGGTATTGCCGGTCAGTCGACTAAAAGAACCAGGTGCCATATTCACCATACTATCCAGCTCTTCAAAGACAGGTTTTCCCAGATGCTGGGTCCATTTCCTACAAAGTTCAAAGGAGATGCAAAGAAGCTGTTTGATGCTTTGTATCTCCCCCTCATTCCCACAACTTCATCAGAAGTGTTGCTGTCTGTTGTTGTTGGACTTGGGTCAAGTCTGTCAATATAGCAGCCTTTCAGTCGAAGATGTAGATTAATTTAGTCTGCCTGGAATACGCTGCACTAGTTCGGTAGACGAGTTGGGAGCTGTGTCGCTAGTTCTTAGGAGAAGATGCCTGCTCATGTGCTCTCTTCCTGAGCAATTGTGACTGAACAGGTCCCTCTGAACAAAAGAGAACAGTTGAAGATGAACATGTACACTTGTTCAGTTTTGTGAACTTGAAGGTAGTGGGATCTAAATAAGCTTCAGGACCAGTTTGCAGCCTGGGATTTGATAACCAGGTTTTATATTGAGGAGGTTCTAATGAATTATTGATGGACAGGTTGGTGGTACAAAAATAATGGCACATATTGAAAATTGGTTTGGAGCCTCTAGATCTGGTAACACAGTCCCACTGGTATGGCTACATCGAGCCGGATTTCAATGCCGATTGATGGGGTGAAAGATGTTTTCTCTTGCCCGTTACCTACACTTGCGCAAGTTCATTATACCCTTTGTACCGCTGGTACAGGGTATCAAAAAGCCACAAGTGTTCAAGTTAATGACCCGGTTAATTGCCGACACTTTTTGACTACACATACACACACACAATGATGTTCCGAACTGAATCCCGATATTAGATTGTACCGTTATTCCATGGAAGTCAAGTGACTCATCTGGATCAATCCACCTGAGCGCTGCCCTTTGTTTAGCCAAATCTGGGACTTAAAGTAGGAACAAACACAATCACTATTTATATAAACTGGGGAAAATCGAAAGCAAACAAACAAATCCATTTGATTATATTGGCGAAACATATGTGACACAAGTGCCCACATACATACATACGTGCAGTGGTGACGTTTGTACACAAAAATATACAGTTGGACAGGTACAGGTAATATTTGCCTGATCTTGAGGAAAGTGAATAAAGTTTTCCTTAGTGATATAAAAATAGAATGCATATTTGTGCGACTTAAGCATATTTACGTACGCATGTACATAATACTTATGTCTGTCTGTCTGTAGGTACGAGCAGGGGCGCACAAGCCAAATGCAGTTCGCACCCGTACTTACGAACGCATTTAACAAAAAATATAAAATAAAACACGATTGTTCATATACATATGTACACTTGTGTGGGCACTTATGTAGATTGTGGATACATATGCATACATACATATACATATTTACTAATAAATAGGAACCACACACACAAACACACGCCAGAGCCACTTTGCCTATCCCAGTTAATTGTAATACTCGATTGTTAACGTCGTCGAAACTATTGAGTAAATATTCATCAAAAAAAGTTGCAAATCTACGTATAAAAAAAAGAAAACCAAATACATACATACACACGTAACACGTATGTCTGTATATGTATTTGTGACGAAGACAAAATCTTTTGTTTCGACCCCACAATTCAGCATAAAGTCATCAAGTATACGCCTTTACACTGCGTGTTTAATTTGAAGCGAAAATGATACATTTAAACGATATTCCAAATTGTTTTGATATTATTATTTAGTCTAAGCATACGATTAATTACTTTGTACGTATTAAAGGCCGAACTCGAAGTAATTATGAATGTGCGAAATGGAGACTTCGATTTTTAGCAAAAACACTCGATAGGCATGAAAAAGTACTCGCTCGAAAGTACTAAAGTGATCATTTGCCACGTTTCCACTGCTGGCGTCAACGTTTCGATTAACGCGAGTGGGTGAAATACGATTTTTAATTCAAGCTCACAGCTTTCCAAGTCGTTTGAGATACTACCACAAGTATTAGCTCTACAGTTGGAACTGATTTTTGTCCGATACTCAAAGTACAAGCTATTTACATTAGGAGTGTGTTTTGCGTTAATAGCCAACAATCAGTTTTGTTTCCATACAAATTATTTTAATAAGGTTAATAAAAACGAAAAGGGTATTTTTTATATGCCAATTCATTTATTACTTCTTGTATTTTTTTGCTGTCCGGAAAAATGTGCTGCATGTTATTTTGTCTTTTAAAAATCAAGAAAATAAATAAGGCCTAATGAATGGCTAAACATCAATAAAATATTGCATGAAATCCAAAGCTCTTCTGAATTCCACTTTACATTTTGAGTCAATTTCAACCTACAAACCAGGGATGCCGGAAATAGTATCGATATATCGAACTATATTTTTGTACCATTATCGAATATTTTTCCGAGGCGATACATCCGATATCGATTATTTTTTGGAGATATTTTTGTTTCAGCTTTTTTTTTTAAGAATCTAAACTCAAAAGACTATGACTTTGTGAAAAGTCAAAACAAAAACCAAATCGTTAGAAATTGTGATTAGAAAAAAGTGAAACATTCGTTTTCGATTCTTGTTTTCTTTTTTAATACTTGTGAACAGGCCTCCAAGTGTGATTCATCTTCTTCACTAATAGTGGCAAAGTTGTTGGAGTATCCAGCGGACCCATGTGGAACGCTTACCGAATTCATTGATCCTGAAGCAGCTCCAGTTTATTTCTTTTGATTGGGAATGAATTTTGTTAAGCACTAAGATTATAATCTTGATCTTGAGACCTAGAAAGCGATATTTTGATCCCTTTTATTACCCCTTTTACAAAATAATTAAATTGTCTTCTGACAAATAGTTTTGATACATTTCAATTCGTTTCTTTTACTGTGTATCCAGCTTCATGAATCGCTTTAGTCTGGCTCCATTGAACGGCTCTTCACTGCCTGGGGGATATTTACGCATCTAAAATGGGTACATTTAAGAACGATATAAAAATATATGGATAAGATATTTAGAATAATTAAGCAATGCTTTTTAGGGACTGCAACCAAAAACAAAAACAATTACAGCTCACTTCGAGTCCATCCGAACGCAAAATTTCCTTCAATTTTAAGTATATTATTGTACAATCTAAGGCTACGCAGAGAGAAAAACGATCAATTGTTTGCTGAATTCAAGAATGATTATAGATAGAATGATTTTGTTTAAATGGTAAGACTTAAATTTCAGACAACACCAAATCTTTCGATCTGGTATCGATTTTAGTTTAGCTTACACAGTTAAGGCAGCTATATTCCACTTCCGTTCCCATCTTCATAGGTGAAATAGAACCCCCAACTTTAAGGGGCAAAGCCAGTTGTATAGAGCAATTTCTTCATATGGGACTTATCTAGTCTATATAGATTGTTCATTTTTTTTATTCTTCCCTTCCGATCAACGTTTTTCTCTCTGTGTGTTTGGTAAATGTGGTAAAGTTACTTACTTAAAGCGTAACATTTGTTTTATGTTTCCCTGTAAAGTTAATGAATATCAATATCCAAATATTATCCGTGTAAAACCCTTGTTTATGTGTTGTTAAGCAGTTACAGCATGAGTTGCGCTAGTTTACAATGTGTAGCCCCGGAACTTGTGGTGCAGTGAAAGTGTCATTTGAAGTTATAGTTTAATATGGTGTTATAATTTGGTGGTGTTTTATTTCAATGGGTGTGGGGTTCATCTTTGGCGAATCGTTTCTGCAATTAAATAAATCTCAGCATTAGAATTTAAGCTTTTGGGCTAGTTTGTACCAGACTTTGTATAGTGGCGATGGGAATATTGCATTTGTTAATTGTAATTTTAGTGAAACCCCCCGTTTAACATTAGGTTTTAGTAGTGAATGAAACCAGGAAACAAAGAAGAAGTTCTTTCGTTCTTGATTTCATTCATTTAATATTTCCTTAGGCTGATGTCAAAATTGTTTCTACAAGCAATGCAATATTATTTAGGGATTTGCTACAGAAATAGTCCAAGTGCCGTTTCATATAGCTACTTCCCTTAACATAATCTTAAGGCTTCTGAAACACACTCTGACATTAGCCTTACTGGTCCATTAAAGCGCTCACCATGATTCTGTACTTCTCCTTGCAAGCATACGCAGATTCATCAATGTCCAAATAACAATCTGATTTGTAATCATCTGGCAGTGTGTTGCCTTCATATTCGCACAATTTGTGAAGTGGTCGTGCTCTATTTAAATAGAAAAGGTTTAACTTTGATTCAGAAATATTCTTGCTGCTTCTTTTTCAATTTACTTCACAATAAGTTTGTTCATCGTGGATGGCTTATGCATGGGACAATAGAACACATCTGGGGTCTTTTTGTCGAATACAATTGATTTCCTCATCATATCCTTCTCCTTAAGTGTAGCCTTATCATTGGTTTTTCCGGTAGTTGTAGACAACAGGGCCACAAAAACTATGGAGGCAATTAGAAATCGATTGAGCTCCATTTCGAAAGCTGTAAAAAAAGTTGATGTTTAAAAATAAAGAGTTATTTAAGTGGTTTTAGAATCTATGCTAAAGGAATGCTGACATTTCAATATCCATAAAAAAATATTCATTAATATTCAGTCTAAGCGGAAGCCAAAATCATACAGTTACAATCCTTGCTTAATTTTCTGAGAAGTTAATGTGTTTCGAATTTGCATTTTCGAATATTTTGACTTGAAAGTATTTGAATATCTTTAAAACCATTACCTTGGACTCTGTTACCTATGATCCTCTCCTCTTTAAGCTCAAACGATTAGGATTTCCCTTCCATTTTCTGCTTTGGGTTGCGTTCTATCTGAATGATAGTCTCAACGTTCTAATACTTTCAAATATGTGCCTATAAACTCTGGTGAACTTTAAAGTAGACACTTCTTCATACTCTGTACTAGAGGTACACAGAGTATATTAAGTTTGTGCAGAGTAGGAAACATCTCCGACCCTATAAAGTGTATATATAGCCAAGTCCGTATGAGGACTTTGTTTAAAGAGGTTTGGCTTTCAAATTGTGCACACACTTGACTTAACATTCAAAGATTTTAGCATCCCACGCGATTTGATTGCAGATTTTAACCATTTATAAATCTGCTGAGCTGGTTAAATGGTGGCGTCATTGTCATTGTCAATGAGTCAGGTTTCACTTAATATATACACATATTAAGTGCCATACCTAAGGCACATATGAACATATGGTGTGTGTCTTAAACGCCTTAAACAATATCATCAAGCAGGTAATAATCTGACGCACTTGAACTACACAAATCAGGATTTCTCTTTGGCTTATTGGCTTACAAATGATGCAACACACCGTAGCAACTAAGAAGGTCATTAGACAAATCACATATTGAACTGTTTATATTGTCCACAAAATATATAAAAATCAATTAAAAACAAACAAATTTGCGGGTACCTGTTTTCTTCACTTCACTGAAACCGACAAATACCTAAAGACTGCTGAATGGAACAATATCGCCAAGTAAAATGGCCAAAAGCGACAAAATATTTTAGAAAATGTGGAGCTTGCCAAAAGCTTTACCGCAATATCCAAAGCAAAAGCAATGCTTACAGCTGAAAAGTAACACACACACTTTTGTACATATTTTCCCAAACCGGTTTCAGACACAAAACTAAGCTGAAGACTTCAAATTTAAACTGCACACACAAACATAAGTAGGTGCACACACTCACACACACACACAGATAAATGTTTACTTTTCACACTCTACAACAAATCAGCAAGTTTTTTGAAGCATAGTTTGAAGAAGTTCAACTAGTTCAGTTTGATAAGTTATTCCCACATAAAAAGACAGTTGATTGATGTTTTAACAGAAACAATTGAAATTTGTAGACCTGATGTCTGTCGCTTTGCACTATTTTCCTAAATTGAGTCTGTTTTGAAAATGTTGTACGATTTATTGATTCGTCAGTCACTGTAAATTGGTTTGAAATATTCTGTATGCTTTGGTTTATTTTCTCTCCCATATCACAATCATAGTTATCCAGTTGTGGTATTAAAAAGAAGTTTCTTACTTTCTTTTTTTCATGAATTGGATCAGAACTGATGTATTACTTGATCGGCAGAAAGTTTCTTATATTGATTAATATTCTCATTGGTTCTTTTGTTGTTTTGTCATTAGTCAAAGATGGGACATGGTTTGAAGCATGATTCTTTGTACTCCTTTACTCAGTCCCTAATCTTTGTCGGTTTCTCGGATCATTTTACATGTCTCCAAAATGGTACTTCCGTTTTGATCGCTGAAAGTTATTTACTCTCCAAATATGTAAATCATGTAACATATTCCAAATGAGGTAAAAATGGGTTGAAATAGGTTAGCAGTGTGTTTAGGTCAAAGAAAATGGATGAATACTTAAAATGCTCTACGATTTATAAAACAAATTAGTTTGGAACCAGAAATTTGGTTGGACGATCCATTAAAATATAATATTATTTTACCTAGAATCTGATTTTTAACTATGAGCTAGCATAACTTATATTGTTTACCTGAAGCCGGCTTAAAATTGACAGTTTTAATCATTTTTACAGGCTCAAACGCTTCTTTTAGTTTATTTTAAGCTTCATAGCTCGAAGATCCAATTTGTTACAGGCTTTCAAAAACTGAATCTTCCAAATTCAGCCCTTTACTAGCCAGAACTCGAATCGAATCAAGCTGCAAGCTCTGAAACTTCGGGGACTAGGGGACTAAGCACAAATTTGTAAAGGTTTTAGTTCGAATCTTGGTTTGAAAACTAAACTAATTTCAAATAATACTCTGCATTGCAGACCATTTCCAAACTGTTCGATTCTTGAAAATCTATAGTATCAACTACCAACTTCCAGGCTCCACTTTGCAAAATGATGAGAGACGGCTAGAGACGATATTAGAGTTCGCCTAAATGCTAGCATACATTGTTTCTCACCAAGAGATCAATATAACCACATATAAACGAAAGATGTTTCTTCAAGCGCTTTCCTTTCCAGCGGTTTATTGAAATTATGAGATGTACTTCAAAAAATATCTTGCTTTGTATGTATATCGTGTGGAGGTGTACCAGGACAATTGAGAATAATGATAATCTTGGACAGACCAAAACAGAAATAAATGTTTGCTCTTCAAATTGATGCCAAAATGTCAAGTCCCGTGTCATTTTGATAAGCAAACTTTCTTGTGTTGGGATCTATCCGATCATCAAAACTGTTTGTTTGGTTTGAATCTTAAGTGGAGACAGTCTTCTAGCTCTTCCAGGTAAATGGATGTGGGGGTTTGTTTTCAGTTCAGTTCATGGTATCAAATCGAGCAGATTGTCCAGGGCAGTGGAGTTCGAAAAGAGATCGCTTGTAATGTTATCATAGTCAAAGTCATCGTAGTCCACGCCCAAACTCTTTTTAAGCTCATTTAGGCAGTCATCATTGAAGCCGGGTATTTCCAGTGAATTGTTGCTCTTGTTAAAGGCATCGTGTCGATTGGTATAGCCATTCCTCTCACGAAACATTTCAGCCAGTTGGTCATCGCTCAGTTCAATGCCATGCACCTTCTTGGAATGTTGGCGAATCCTGCAACCAAAAAACAATAATAAATATCTGTGCACGTTCAGTAGTCTTATGCCCACTCACTTTCCTCGATCGGCAAACTCCTCAGGACAGTTTTTGCACTTGTATGGATAATCCATATGTTCGTACTGATGCTGTCGCAGGCGTGATCTGGATGTGGCCTCAAAACTGCAATTATCACAGCGCCACACTTTTTGCTTCTGATGATTTCGCTGCTCATGCTCACGCAGCAAAGCGAAATTCTGAAATTTACTGCCACAGCTCAAACATTTGACCTGGTCTTCGTGCTGTACATGAGCTCGCTCATGGTGCACACGCAGCTCGGCCGCATTGATATAGTTCAGCGAACACTTGTCACACTGATAGTGTCGCTCCGAGTGTCGTTTGCGATGAACTGCCAAAAAATCGGCAGTCTTAAAGGTTTTGTGGCATATTTCACACTCGTGCAGGGTATCAACCGAATGCTGTTGCTGCAAATGTAGCTCATACTTGCGCAAGCTGCTAAACTGCTCTGAACAGAAATTGCAATCGACGGGCTGTTTCACCTGACAGAAACGCTGATGGGCCTGCAGGCTGGCCTTCTGATTGAACACCTTGTCACAAGCGGTGCAAATATGTGTATGCGGCTGTTCGGCTGCCGACAGCTGATTTGATGGCTGGGTGTGCATGCGGGTGTAATGTGTTCTGGCCGAGCGTTGATCTTTGAAAACTCTTGCACAAGCTGGACAATTCTGTTGGATGTAGCAGAACATTTCTGAAAGAAAAGTAACTAGTTATATGGCTATTGTTGGAACTTGCCTGTGAGTTGAACTTACCAAAATCTCCATCGATTTTATGATGATCAATTAGATGGTTTTGCATATCAGTCCGATTCTTGGTTTCATATGTATTGCAGGGTCTACACTTAAAGCTTTGATCTGCCAAGAAAAATGGTTACAAAATGAAGCACAGATCAATCTCAACTACTCACTTTTGGTAAGACCAATAATATCATCCTCGGCCATGTCAAAGTTATGAACCGTCATATAATGGCCCCTGAGCTGTTTGGCATCCGTGTGTGTGTATTTGCAAATGTTGCAGGTGAGCATTGGTATAAAAAGAGGTGATTGGTTCCGATTCGCGATCGTAGCTGTTGACTGAGTGGCTAAGGACACATTTTCAGAGGCTGCAAGTTAAAAGTTTTTAATTTTGGTTAATTCTCAGTCATATATAAGTTGATTTCTTTATGTTTGAAGCTTTGCAGCTTTATCTTCTTCCCATCGCCAATTGCTCGCTTTAATTCATTCCTGAATTGCATTAAATTTTTGATTCTATGTCTACTCACACTTAAGCAGCTTGGCCTTGATCGATTCAATTGCCTCCTCAGCCTGAGACAGGGACTGACTCTGGCTTTCATCATCATTAAGCGTCATAAAGAGAGCACGTTGTATTAAATCGCATTCCACATCTGGCAGACTGGACATGTCACCATTTTTATTGTTAAAGTTGGAGTTGTTATTGTTCTCGCTGATCTCGGAGACGGTGGCAGCGGTTGCAGCAGCACTTTCAAAGAACGTTTCATTGTTCCTGGAATCGGAGCCATCGTTCTCATCCTCCTCATACTGGTTATTGGTGTCGTATTTAACGTCAAAGAGTATAACTGTAAGAAGCAAAAGTTAAGCCAGAGCACATGAATGGATTACTCTTGATTGTTCTCTACCATCGTCCTCCTCTTTCCCGGCATCCGTGTCCAGTTCCAGACGGGGCACCTTGGCTCCCCTCATATACAAGACATTCTCCTCAATGGGACCCGTGCCCGGCACATTGTCGTAGCTCTCCACGAATTGCTCAAACTCTTGACTGAATTGATTCCACTGTAGCATTTCGTTGCTGGCCTTTCGCTTCAGTTCGCCCACTCCCTGGCCCACAGGAATGGGCGCCTCTATACTTAAAGCCTCGGCGAACAGCCTGCGATTGGACTCCAAAGCCATTTCAACAAAATGCATGGCCACCTCCAGAGCGCGGCAACAGCGTAGACAAATTTGCATGGGCCACTGGTAGCCACCGTGGGAGACCTGGCTAAGATCCAGGTTGGTGCACTGTTTCAGACTCTGGCCATAAGTGCGCGTCTGCTGTAGATCTGGCATTTCCGAGTCTAGTCTTAGGGTCTTTCGATTTACCGAGAGACATGCACGACATTTTACTTTGTTTAATTTGTTAATAACAACCAATTCAGGCGCAGTGTCGAGAATCGTGGCGGCAGCGTCCATTGAAATTGGCAAGTTATGGTTTTTTTATGCAAGTATCAAAGACGATAGTTCAGGGCTGGCAAACTCTCACGAGTTTATATGCAGCCATCACTGTGACTCAATTGGTGCAGACACCTATGATGCATTTATTTAATTAATTTTAATATGAAAGAAAAATACTTATAGATCAATATTACCTTCTAATATTTCTGACTTATAAATCTTCAATTTATCATGCTGGGTTCTCACCGCCGTGATTTTGTCATCGACATCACGACTTATCGAAAAGATGCGGAAAGGTGTTCGTACTGCCAGCATTCTTGCATCTATCGAATAGTTGATAAGGGTTTTGTTTACATTGTAAAAGAAAACTTGCTGGCAATAAAATGGTTTTAGATGATGTTTTTCTTATTTTCAAAGTTTTTCTTGATTGATTGTAGTTTGCAGAATGATAAGTAATGTATTTTTCCCATTCAGTTGAATAACACACTTTCAAATCGCGCAGGTGGTTGGGACAGATGAGCCTGATTTAAG
This sequence comes from Lordiphosa fenestrarum, assembly GCA_035044985.1. Taxonomy (NCBI): domain Eukaryota; kingdom Metazoa; phylum Arthropoda; class Insecta; order Diptera; family Drosophilidae; genus Lordiphosa; species Lordiphosa fenestrarum. The sequence goes on from JAWNNO010003552.1 coordinate 296,069, forward strand.
TTAAGAATTTGAATTAAATGAAGATCACGGACTAAATAGAATCCACGGAAGATTATTGTTTATTCTACTCTCTCTCGATCTCCTACGACCTACAAAAACATCGATGTACTGCTGCAGTTCCGAGCTTAGGCACTATTTATGACTATGTTGATTTGAAAGGAAGGCCAGATGGCCCTTGGGGCACTTGTTGGCATAGTGACCCTTGTGGCCGCACTTGTAGCAGGTGATCTCCTCCAGTCGCGTGGGCACCTTTACATAGGGCGGACCCCCATGATTGGACATGCCACCCTCGTCATTTCCATTGCCACCGTCTCCTCCTCCTGGCCCGCTGTTCCCTCCACTATGATCCATGGCATTGATGTTATTCCGATTCTCCAGACTGCCCACATACTGTTTGCAGGAGTTAGCCTTGTGGCCGAGTTCACCACAATAGTGGCAGGTGGGCAGTTTCTTGTGCAGTTGATCCTTGCTCAGATCGGCCAGCGGCGGCAACTCGAAGCGTGGATGCATGTGTTTGCAGTTGGGCCCCTCCGGGCAGAAGCCAGCCAGGTAGCTCATGCAGAGCACGCGTCGCAAGTGCTGATGCCTACAATGGGGACCATGTCGGCAGAATCCCCGCTTGTACCAGGGGCAGTCCTTCACCTTGCTCTGCGGATCAATGTGCAGGAAGGGGCATTCCTTGTTGTGGCAGGCGTTGAAACGGGAGTAGAAATAGCACTCGGGCATCTTGGTCATGTCGTACTCGTGCAGGAACTCGCATTGGTCACCCTTCTTACAGAGGCCGCGCAGCCAGTGTTTACACACAATGGTGCGGTCGCCGCGTATGTGACGGAAGGGACAGGCGCTGCCTTTGTCGCACTCCTGGCCATTCTTGGTGATGAAATTGCAAACGGCCGCAATGGACTTGTCCATTCCATAAAAAGGTAACGGAATGGCGCCCACCTGCTCGATGAGGTCGCGCTCCGTCTTGAACTGCAGGCTGTTCACATTGGCCAGCAGAATGTCCATGGCGAGGTTGATGAATTTAATAAACAGTTCCAACTAAACTAAAGCGTCGCTAGCGGTGACACGGCCGGCTAGTGATATTACGTAGTGAGACCTTGCCGCAGTGTGACCGTTATTGAACAGCATGATGCTGTTATCGATACCCAGCAATCGGTAGCTTATCCTTCTCCCTAGCGCGTGGATTCAAAGTATTTAAGCCTCCTAAACAGCGACAGACAGGGACAACGAAACATGAGCAAATATATCATTAAATTCTACACTAATATATTAGTTTCAGAAAAAATTGTATAATAATTTCTAAATAAAACTAGTTTTTAAAAAACAGAAAGAAGAAAAACAATAAACTGTTCACCGAACTCTTCTCTCAATTGGCACATTTATTCGCATAATGTGTGGCACCGTCTTGTTGAAACCACATATCAGCCGAGTCCAGCTCTTCCATTTTGATCAAAAAAAGCGTGTAATCATAACGGTAGCGAGCAATGATGCCGCCAGACCAACAACTACCCACACCAGACAGTGCATTTTTCGGGATGCAGTGGCAGTTCTTGCAATGCTTCTGGCTGCTCTTCTCACCAGCAGAAGCAACCCTTGCTTGAAATTTCAAAATAATGTTCTTTAAGTAGTAGTTTCAACAGATTTTTTTAAATTAAAAAAATTATTAAGCAAAATTATAGTAAAAAATCCAAAAAATAGTTGTAAAATGGTAAGCCAGAAATCGGCAATGTAAAACTCTGAGACACCTGCACAATCGTTTGAGGTAAAAGGGGCACACTGACTCTCTTTGGCCCTCCTTTCATTATTATCAAATATATATTTTATTCTAGTAGTTTAATAATAAGCTCAATTAATTAATTGATAATTAATAGGTAGAACTACCCCTGCCCAAAAAAATCCGAAGAAAATTTCCTCCAAGGACCGCGAATTTGCAAAATTGCAAAGCCCTCAGATTATATTGTTTAAAAAACTTTTTATTTGTCAATACTAGGGCTGTTTCTTAAAAATAAAGTTTTAGCTGAGATTTTGCAATTGGTTTACTGTTGTACTTTTAATATTGCCCGGAAAAAGAGGTCCCTGAACATAGTCAAAAGAATTAAAAAGAAAGCAGTTTAAAAAAAAAGGAAAGGAAGCGTTATAACTGATCATACAGCAATAATAATAATCATTTGCATCAAACAAGTCTTTAAAAGGTCCAAAGCTTTATATTGGTAAACATACCAATCCGTTTCCAAGTGTAGCTTAATTTATTTTTGTTTTGAAAACAAAAGAATTAATAACTTTAAAAAAATTACATGTTTTAAAAATCTTAATTCAAATAATATATTTTCGCTCAAAAACCAATTTACAATTTGTGAACAGTATTTCAGAGTCATTAAAAAGTCTTATTTTCATTGCTTCCGCTAAGTTCTACTCTCATTAATTTACTCTTACTAGCTCTTGTTTTTAGTTTTTTGTATAAAATATAAAAAATGTATGATTAAAGCTCAAAAAACTTTTTAGTCTTATTAATCGTGTTGAAAATACTTAGATCCTAGATACTACAGAATTGTATGGGTAAACTTATTACTGCCAGCTAGCGCTAAACAAATCTTTTTAATTTCCCGATTCTGATAAATGAATTAAATAAATATCGTCAATGAATATTCCTTTAAGCGCGACTCGCAAGCAAGGCGACTTTACGTCGAAGTCACGACTTTATGGAAGCACCTTTTGCTCACCTCTAGCCGCTGTACTTGTCTATCGATATCGATCAATTCGGTGTTTACAATGCAACAACAAAAACCACCCACGCAACGTAAATGGAATCTAACAGAAATCAATAATTTCTAGATTTGGCCTGTTTGGATAATTAGAAATTATGTGAGAGACGCCTTCAGCGAAGAGTCACCACCACCGCCGCCCCCTCCATTTGCCATGTTGCCCACATACGAACGGCTCAATGAGCCTAAGCAGATTTACTTCCGCCTACCATTTGCCCGACTAGCCGTGATGGCTCTGATTCTACCCCTGGGAGCCTTCTTCTTTTGCGTGGTGTGGTCGCTGATGTTTGACTTTGTGCGCTCTACATTCACGCACTGTGATGTGTCCAATTATTTGCCCTCGGTGTCTGCGGCCATTGGGAACTATGAGCCACAGAAGACGATCTGGAGGCTGGCCATCTTCTTGCATTTGCCACTGCGGTTGGCGGTGGCCAAAATGTATCTGGAATACTACAGGGAGCATATCAAGCGTAATCGCCGTCTCTTTGGAATTTTGGCCTGCACTCTGAATGTGATTGAGGACTTTGCCTTGTTCTGCCTCTCTCTTTGGACATCGGCGGATAACTATGAAATCCACCGTAACTCGTTTGTGGTGTTTATAGCCTGCAGTGAGTGCTACATGCTCATTTCGTATCTGTTGAACAGGAATGCTAGGAAAGCGGTGCTGTTGCCCCATGAGGAGAAGTCCCTGCGCTATAAGCGTAATCTCTTCCTGATTAATGTGGTGGCCTTTGGCCTGGCGGGCTATTGCTTTATGCGACACAATTCGCACTGTGAGGCGGGCGGTGGGTATACGAGGATCAGCATGTCCTTCTGTGTAATTTCTGATTGAAGCTTTATTTCTCTTTCTTTTAGTGTACACCTTCTTTGCCTTGTTCGAGTATATTGTGGTGCTAACCAACATGGGCTTCCATATGACCTCCTACTGGGACTTTTATGCATTGAATGTGGTGTGCGATGCCAAGAACGGTCTCTACCTAACGCATTTTTAAGTTAGCTAATTATTTTTATATACATTTGTAAAAAACACAATCACGTCCGATTTTTTTAATTATTATAATATGTGGCGGCGCCTCTCGAGTATTTCTGTACATAACACGCGGTATTAGCTTAAGCCGAAAGTTTACTTAATTTTACCAAAAAAGAACAATTGGATAAGCATAACAATTTGGCAAGAGAAACCCTAAAAAGAAATTCCAATTTATACAAATTAATAAATGTTAGAGAATTTTGAAATGAATTTGAATTGTAAATTTATTGGACTTCCAAAAAGCCTTAAAAAAGCCCAATATTTCCAATTTTGTACTTTCGACTTTGAATTGACGTATCAAATGTATGCGTACATTTTGTTGATGTGCAACGAATGATTTCCTGTGCATCAAGCAGGAGCAAACACACAAAGCAACAGACGAGCAACAATTTAAACGACGATTTCAAGGAATCCTGAGTGTACCGTTGGTTGGGACACTGAACCGGCCTGCAGACCAACTGAACCTATTGGCATACGCCTTGAAAAGATGGGGCAAAGTTTTTAAAACAAAACAGGCCTGATTGGGGTTTTCATTGATTTGGATGTGGGGCTAAAGAAATTATTTCCATTTCAAAATATTGTTAAGTTTCTGCTAACCAAATCCAGATTGAAGTATTACATAGCTTCATTAATTTCTATTATGGACCTGGAACAGCTACTAGACGAAGGTCCAAACTTGCTGCCCATCACCATCAGGGATCCATTGCCTGTGCCGATTCAGCTAACAAAGCAGCATTTTCGCATCTCCATAGCAACCACTCTGCTAATCGGATTCCTGCTGCTGCCCGTCGTCATGAGCTATTTTGCTTTGATAACACTGGTTACAGATTTTGAGGCTGCCACTTATACACAATGTGGCGCCTTTAATATATTACCCTCAATGTCGGCGGTGGCCAGATCCCATAAGCTTGGCTGGCGGGTTATGACTTGGCTTAACTTGATGTTTGTTTTAATGGCCGCCTGGCTGTATGCACGCTACTATCGACGCACCTTGCCGCGCTTGGTGCGCTCATTTGGTCTGTTGTTGGTGGTTTGCCTGATCCAGTATGGTTTGGGTTTGGTGGCTTGGGCTGCCTATGCTGAAATCAATGGCTCCAAGACGCTGCACGTGGTGACAGTCATTTTGATATGGTTCTCCAGCTTTGTGTTTATTGGCGGTAACTTTGTGTGCCTTGTGTATTATCGACGTGAGGCCCGGCCAGAACCAAGCGAAGAGTTGGCTTATTTGTTGAAGAGAAGGCTAGTGCTTATCTTTTATGTGACCTTTGTTATTATGTGGTTTTGGTATGTGGTGCACAACGAGTTCTGTCTGCACTTCGGTGAGTGTGAAAAGTTATTCAGGTTTTTATCAATTTACTTTCGATTTCCTGTATGCAGCTTACTCCGTCTTTGCCTTGTGTGAGTATGTGATGGCCTGGTCTGTATCGGGTTACATGTGCACCTCTTACTTTGACTTCTATCATGTATACCTCTGTCATGATCAGCGCTTGGGCTACTATCTTAGTGATTTTTAAACAATTTATTAAAAATAAGCTTAATAAAAAAATATATACTTTGGTCTACGTTTCATATATTCTCACTAGATCATCCAGTGTTATGGGATACTGGGTCACGGGGCAAGTGCCGTGCTCCTTCAAATGGCTGATGATGCATTTCCAGCAGTAAACATAGCCAGAGACAGAGCAGGCGGTTGGCGTTTGCAGTCGTTGCAGGCAAACCGGACATTCTCCCTGCTGGGGTAGGGTTTGCCTCACCTCATCCGGCAAGTGAGTGTCCGACATGGCTTCAGGATTCTGTAGAGTGCCGCCCATCTTGCGGCGCTGATCATTGGAGTACCACCATTGTATAAATTGCAGAAAGAAGGCCAACACTTCCAGCATCTTGAGAAACAGGTAAGTCCATTTGTCCTCCTGTGGCGGTTCGCTGGGATAGCGTAATGTCAGGCGCATGGCACGAAACAAAAGTGAATGACTTCGAGCCTGTTTGACCAGGTAGAGGAATGTGTGCACTGCCTTGGATGCATTATAGGCATGGAATAGGTTGATGAGATATGCTTCCCATTTATAAGAATCATCATGCTGGGCACTGCGCTGCCGCAGCTTGCGCTCCACATACGGCAGGAGTGTGAGCAAAGTGGCCGAGATGTATTGCTGGCGTCGACTGAGCAACTCGCCCGACAATGTGCTTGTGCGCTGAAGTCCATAGAAGCTCTCTCCAAAGGAGGATGCACGTTGTCGCAAATAAAGATACTGCAGCAACCAGGTCACCAGCGGTGACAGCTCTTCGCTTACTCGCAGATTGCCCCAGAGCTTAAAGTCCAAACGGAGGCCAAAATAATCAAAGATTTTGCTCAGGGCCGGATAGATAAGATTGTCCAACGTCTCGGCTGCGGATATTTCAAAGATTGAGGGCACATTTTGTAGATTCTGGCGCACATTGGCTGCCTCGGCCATGGCGAAGGATAATGAGGGCGTATTTCTAAAATTTACAAAGTCAAATCAACTGTTGATATGTTTGACCTATCGATAGGCAGCCAGCGTTTATACCGTGCTCAAAGTTCGTGTATTACGATATTGACGCACTAACGTAAAAGAGTGTTTACACTGGCCTAAAGGTCAGTTCTTGCTTTGAGTGTGGGCGAATCAGCAAGGCAGCTAAACTGGCACATCTTTGGTGTGATTTTGCAGAGTGCATTGACTGAACATGATAAAAATCCATTTTAAAATGTCAAACATATCTAGTAAATGTTTTTGAGAATGTGCTAGTGGAACAAGGTTATACGACAAACTTATGGTTCAGATTAAAATAGGAATACATCGTTTAAGGTTCGGTCTGGAACATGGAAAGCTCACTGAAACAGTCTGTTAGTGATATTCTCAATTATCGTTAGCCATTACAGACTTCATGACTTCGTTCACGCAGTCGTGACTGCTGTATAAACTAACTGCAACATTTACTCAACTATCGCTCATCACTAACACCCACTGATTTTCATGCATATTTGTTATTGCCGCCGGAATAAAACAAACATATGTATATACACATGTATATACATACATAAAGATTAAAGATGAAAACTTCAGGCAATTCGGAGGAGCCAAACAAGTCCACCCAAAGCAAAGTCAACAAAAAGTCCACAAAATCGCGTTCGAAATCAGCAAAATTGGAGGCGGGTAACAAAAGCTCCGCCGCAGCTGCTGCTGCTGCGCTCGTTGGCGGCGGTGTGGGCGTGGGAAGTCTGCCAGCCACGCCCACTCATGTGAATATGGTGACAACACCCACAACTCCAACCACTAGCTTGGGCCAATACAATATGTTCGATGCCTCATTTGTGGGTGCAGGTAGCGGCATGGGAATGGGGGGAGTCTCAACGGCTGCAGAGACCAACAATCGCTTGGGCCATCACAAAAGCTATGCGGGCTTTGATCCGCGTAGCATTAAAATATTCTGGGAGCAACATGACCAAACGGATGTGGAGCTATCGCAAGATGTGTGCTCTCGTTTGGCCGAGGACGCCACCTACAAAGTGTGGGAGTTGATAAATGTGAGTGGCAGACTTGTATCTGACTGTATCGTTAACTGATTCTCTTATAATTCTGTAGAACGTAAAGATCTACTCCCGGCACTCGGGTGGCATCGTCACCTACGATCTAGTCAACGAGGTGCTTAAGGATGCCGATGTGCCGCCCATGCTGGGGGCCATGGACAGCGACTGGGATCGCATAGACTACGACGGCAGTTACTTCTTTCACTCTGATAAAATATTCGAACTGAGGGAGGAGTTTCAAAAGGATATTACACTGACCTTGCCGCACGATGTGGACTTTCAGAGCCATTGTCCCATCGAAGAGAAGCACATGGAGCAGCTGCAGCAATGTGTTCAAAGTCTGGTCACTGCCGCTTTGTTTGGTAATGGCCAGGAGAGGGCCAAGGCCTTGACCTATGCATTTGAGACACCTTTGATGGGTTCTTGCTATCGTGTGTTGGTCAGCAAAATGCTGCAGTTGCTGGCCTTTAGGCAGCAGGAGGTGGTTAATCAACGCTGCTGGCGTCTGCTACGTGCCTGCAACTATAATCCCCAGGCCAATCACACGGCCTGCCGGCAGGAGTACTTTCATCTGGCCGAGGTATTAATCAGTCAGCTAATGGCACCCTTTGAGACCATTAAGGTGCCCTCACCAGAGGTCAAGGAGCAGGAACAGCAGCAGCTAGAGTCCAGTGTGAAAATGGAGCTGGAAGAGGAACTTAAAGTGGAACAGCTGCAGGAAGCCGAAGCGGAGCCGGAATTGATTTTTCCCAGTGAGGAGCAGACCATCTACAAGCTGCAACTGGAGGATGACACACCTGAACTAACAACAGAGGAAGCTCAGCACATGTCCAGCTACTTTGCCACGCCCGTGGCCAACTCCCAGGTGGATGATTTGTGTGAGACCATTGGCCAATTGGCATCCCAGAGTGGTTACCTACAAGCCGAGTGTCTGTTCCTGATACAACGTCGTCTGGCCAGGTTCTTTGAAGGCCGTCAGGTGGACAGCGAAAGAGGTAAGTCTTCAGCCAGCTTACAGCCAGATTAAAATGCCAATCCTTGACAGATTTCAAGTATCTAAGTCGTGCCGTGCGCGGTTTGATTGCTTTGGGGGAGTATGCCTACCGGGAATTCATTCCCTATATCTACCAGCTGAATGTGGAAGAGATACCGGAGAGTCTATGGCTGGACTTTGCACCGTCTGCCATTTTTCTTCATGGACGCGATGACATTTACTTGTATGAATGGCTGGAGCATGGCTGTGGAGCTGACAAGCTGCAACCATTCCTGGTGCATTTTGCAGGTAAGTTGCAAAATCAGTTGTTCCACAACCCCTTCTCACCCCCATCTTTGCCTAGAATCGTACCAGACAATGTTGACCCAGCGTTTTGTGCGAGCCAGGATGCCTTCCTACTGCATTGAAGCTCAACCTGGTGTACGCCGTTTGGAGTGGAGCACGCTGGCTGCCGCTATGTGCCATGGTGATGATCCCAGCAAGGCTTTAAAACCAAAACCTACCTTAGCGGAGGCCTTTCCCAAACTGGTTCAGCCCAATCTGCAGCGGAATTGTGCGGGGAATATTAAATTTAAGTTTGCTGGTTGTCGACCTGTTCTGCTCAAGCCTAAGACAGTGTTCCAGGGCTCCAATGGTGGTGCTGGTGCTGGCAGGGGCAACTCCGATATACTCATAGCGCGACGCAAGCTCTTCAAGCCCTTGACCAATGTACGCAAAGTTGTGGCACACACCAGCTATCATTATTTAAGCATCTAAGGGGGGAAGAGGATCTCATTTAAGAAGTAACAACTTTTATTTATTAAACTTAGTCACTAAAAAGCCTCCTCCTGGTTCTCTGGACTTTGTGGCAGCTTAACACCCGCCGCCTCCAATTCCCTGACAATTCTTTGACTTATAATGTTTCTAATATTGGCATTAACATTGGGTAGCAGGCCACCTGTGCGAGCTGCATGCTCTATACGCTGCACCACATCAATCTCCCGCCTGGAGGAGACTAGATTCGTTACCAAAGACTTTTCCAGATTACCCACACGTCCTATACGGCCACACCGGTGTATATAGTCGGAGATGTGCAAGGGGAAATCAAAATTAACCACATGCCTGGCCCGCGTGGTGTCTAGGCCACGACTGCCCACATCTGTGGTGGACAGCACATCACACTGACCCGTCTGAAACTGCTCAAAGCGGCCCAAACGTATCTTCATCAGCATATCACCATTTAGATTCAGACAATTGATGCCACTGTTGTTGAGGAAGATGGACAAATAATCACTGGTGGCAGATTTGTTGCTAAACAGTATCAGGGGTCTTTTCTTGGCCAGATCCTGTTTGACCAAGGCCAGCAAAGTGGCAGGCCGATCTGCCTTGGTTAGACGCAGGAACTTCTGCATTACATGAGGCATCAAATGATGCAGTTGAGGACTAACCACCTCTCTTATGGTGTCCACATCGATGACACGCTGCATTATTTCCCTGGTATTGGTGGGCATGGTGGCCGAGGCCAACACCAGTTGAGTGCCTTTGTGCTCCGCATGATTCAGGTGGAACTATAACGAGCAAAACATTACTTAGTGAATTATTTGAAGTAGTAAAATGTCAACTTACCGGAAATCTTCTCAAGAAATAGCTCAACTTTTCCGTAAAGGAATCATCCAACAATGTATCCGCCTCATCAAGTACCACATGTCGTACTTGTTCCATCCGATAGATACCCGTGGTCACCAGCTTGCTTAGAGCACCCAAAGTGGCCACCAGCACATCTATCTGTGCGAACTCTGGATTCATCATCAACTGTTTGGTTTGACCGCCCAGCAGGGTTTTCACTTGCAGCTGCGTGCCCTCAGCCAACTTCTCGGCCACCTGTGCTATCTGTGTGGCCAGCTCTCGTCCTGGTGTGAGTATCAAGAGACGCGGTGTGTTCAAATTTCTCTCTCCCACCTCCTGCTTAAGCAATTTATCCATAATGGGCAGTAGATAGGCCAAAGTCTTGCCACAACCCGTCTCGGCGGCTATCAGTGTGTGGAAATTGCCCTGAACCAGGGGCAAGGCCTTTACCTGTATGCCCGTCAGCTGGTCTATGCCCAAAACCTGTTGCAAATTGTGCTGTAGTTGCTGTTCCAGTGATAAATCAAGCTCCGTCACTGGCCGCATCTCCTGCTGCAATTGTTCAGCCGTGATCCAAGGATTCAGGGTGAAGTGATCACCTTTGGATTTGTTGTGCAGCCAACCCTTTGAGGCCAAGTCTAGGGTGCCAAATTTGGCTTCAGCTCGTTCATGTTGCAGCAGATTGAACTGGCTGCGTCGGCAGGTGATTAGTGGTGTGGTTTTGGACTTGGGTTTGGGCTTGTCTCTTGATTTGGCGGCGGCAGCCAAGCTGCCCATTCGCCGGTAGGCGGTCACCCGGAAGAAATGAGGGAGGTTCTGGAGCAGCATGCTGATTCTGATACCAAGATTCCGATTGTGTTCAATGAATATCTGAATCTTTAAACAGCTATTCTCATATTTTGAAATAGAAATGTTGCAAAAATCAATTAACAATTTAATATTTTAAAGCTTTTATCAATTTCAGCATAATTGTGTTATGTTATCAGCCGGTGGATCAGAGGTGGAAGACAACCAATGGGAAAGTATCGAAAGCCAAATTCAATTCTACCATTTCGGCCGTTTTCAAGCCAAAGCAGCACATATTGATAGTCTTATCGATAACTTTTGTGTCATCCCTAGGAAGATTTTTCATGAACGCGTCTTTTGGAAAACGTTTGTGAGAAAATGGATAATATTCCGCGTACACATGAGGGTAAGTGCTTTTAAATCATTTACATGACCTTTCCCAATGCTTCCCGCAGGCCCACACCGACCCATCTTTCGTCCCCACACATTATTTCGACCGGTTTGGGCACTCTCCAACTCCCTCCTCCCCCCCACCATCAAACTAAAATCAATTTTCTAATATCTTTTCCCCTTCGTTTACAGACATCGAGGCGCAAATCTCGGTGATCCAGGAGAAGAAAACGGAATTGGCCAAAACCACTGCTGCCGCAGCTGGTGTGGGGCTCTTGGATAGTGGCGGATTTTTCGACTCGGATCTGTATGACGAGGAGACGGCCAAGGCGGGCAAGGGTCGCTATGAGGGCTACAATACATCCATAGCGGCCAATGATGAGGGCGATGAGGATGAGGAGGACGATGGCTTTCCAGTGCCACAGAAACGTACCACATACACGGCACCCACTTCGGTGTTGAAAGATGTGACCCAGGGCAAGGAGGATCATGATCCTATGGCGGATCGTCGTCGTCCAACCATAGCAGATCGTGAGGACGAGTATAGGCAGAAGAGGCGTCGTATTATTATATCACCCGAGCGGGCGGATCCATTTGCGGAGGGAGGCAAAACGCCAGATGTAGGTTCTCGCACATACACGGATATTATGCGCGAGCAGATGCTCAAGGGTGAGGAAACTGAGCTGAGGAGGAGAATAATGGAGAAGTCAAAGGATGGAACGCTGGTGAAGTCTTCAACATCGTCTGGATCGGCCAATGGCGAGTCAACGTCGTCGTCGGCAGCCTCTAAGGAGGGAGGGCGCAAGCGTGGACGCTGGGATCAGACAGTTAGCGAAAGCTTTATACCAGCAAAAGTGGCGGCCACACCCAGCAGTGCGGCCACGCCCACTTGGGAAGATGTGAGTAGCATATTTCTGTTATTTGCTTAAACTAAAATTTGATTTGCTTCCAGAAAACCCCGGGAGATCATCGCTGGGATGAGACTCCGGGGCACAAGGGCAGTGAAACACCAGGAGCCACTCCTGGACTGGGCACACGCATCTGGGATGCCACCCCAGCTCATGCTTTGACTCCGGGTCATGAGACACCCGGACATGAAAAGTCTGCACGACGCAATCGCTGGGATGAAACACCCAAAACCGAGCGTGAGACTCCCGGGCACAGTGGCTGGGCAGAGACCCCCAAACCCGATCGCACAGGCAGTGGCGCAGGCGGCGAAAGCATTTCTATTGAATCCACACCAGGAGCCTCCAAGCGACGTTCCCGTTGGGATGAGACACCCTCAAATGCCACACCCGCCATTACACCCACAAATAACGCCATGACACCCAGCATGACCCCCAACATGACGCCACATGCTACACCTGGCCACGCCACGCCCCTGCTGACACCCGGAGGCAGTACCCCCGTGGGTGTAAAAGCCATGGCCATGGCCACTCCCACTCCTGGAGCTTTGGCAGCCATGACACCCGAACAATTGCAAACCTATCGCTGGGAGAAGGAAATCGATGAAAGGAATCGTCCCTATACAGATGAGGAACTAGATCAAATGTTTCCGCCGGGCTATAAGATTTTACCACCTCCAGCGGGCTATGTGCCACTAAGAACACCGGGCAGAAAGCTAATGGCCACGCCCACACCCATAGCAGGCACGCCAGCTGGGTTTTTCATACAGGTGGAGGATAAGAACGCCAAGTTCATGGATAATCAGCCCAAGGGACAGAATTTGCCCTTCATGAAGCCCGAGGATGCTCAGTACTTTGATAAATTGCTGGTGGATGTCAACGAGGACGCCCTGTCTCCAGAAGAGCTGAAGGAGAGAAAGATAATGAAGCTTTTGCTGACCATAAAGAATGGTTCGCCACCCATGCGGAAGTCAGCTTTGAGACAAATGACAGATAAGGCACGTGAATTTGGGGCAGGACCACTTTTTAATCAAATTCTACCGTTGCTGATGTCGCCGACGTTGGAGGATCAGGAGCGTCACTTGCTGGTTAAGGTCATAGATCGTGTTCTATACAAATTGGATGATCTGGTGCGTCCGTATGTGCACAAGATTCTGGTGGTTATTGAGCCACTGCTGATAGATGAAGATCATTATGCGCGCATCGAAGGCAGAGAGATTATATCCAACTTGGCCAAGGCAGCAGGCTTAGCCACCATGATTTCTACCATGCGTCCGGACATTGACAACATAGATGAGTATGTGAGGAATACCACAGCCAGAGCCTTTGCAGTGGTGGCTTCTGCCTTGGGTATACCCTCGCTGTTGCCTTTCCTGAAGGCTGTATGCAAATCGAAGAAAAGCTGGCAGGCACGCCACACGGGCATTAAGATTGTTCAGCAAATAGCCATCCTCATGGGTTGCGCCATCTTACCGCACTTGAAGGCTTTGGTGGAGATCATCGAGCATGGTTTGGTGGATGAACAGCAAAAGGTGCGCACTATAACGGCCTTGGCCATAGCTGCCCTGGCAGAGGCAGCCACTCCCTATGGCATTGAATCCTTTGACTCGGTGTTGAAGCCTCTATGGAAGGGTATACGTACACACAGAGGCAAAGGCTTGGCTGCCTTCCTGAAGGCCATCGGCTATCTAATACCCTTGATGGACGCGGAATATGCCAACTATTATACACGCGAAGTCATGTTGATCCTCATCAGAGAATTCCAGTCTCCCGATGAGGAAATGAAGAAGATTGTCTTGAAGGTGGTCAAGCAATGTTGCGCCACCGACGGCGTGGAGCCTCAGTACATCAAAGAAGAGATTCTGCCGCACTTTTTCAAGTTTTTCTGGAATCATCGCATGGCTTTGGATCGTCGCAACTATCGTCAATTGGTGGACACCACCGTGGAAATAGCCAACAAAGTGGGCGCCTCGGAAATCATAAATCGTGTGGTGGATGATCTCAAGGACGAGAATGAACAATACCGCAAAATGGTCATGGAAACCGTCGAGAAAATAATGGGCAATTTGGGTGCCGCCGACATAGATTCTCGTCTGGAGGAACAACTCATCGATGGCATATTGTATGCCTTTCAGGAGCAAACCACAGAGGATGTGGTCATGCTGAATGGCTTCGGCACCATAGTCAACCAGCTGGGGAAGCGAGTCAAACCCTACTTACCACAGATTTGTGGCACCATTTTGTGGCGCTTGAATAACAAATCTGCCAAGGTGCGACAACAGGCCGCCGATTTGATCTCCCGCATTGCCGTGGTCATGAAAACCTGCCAGGAGGAGAAGCTCATGGGTCATTTGGGTGTGGTCCTGTATGAATATCTGGGCGAGGAATACCCCGAAGTTTTGGGTTCCATTTTGGGTGCTCTCAAGGCCATTGTCAACGTCATTGGCATGACCAAGATGACGCCGCCCATCAAGGATCTGCTGCCACGTTTGACGCCTATTTTGAAGAATCGTCATGAAAAGGTGCAAGAGAACTGCATTGATTTGGTGGGACGCATAGCCGATCGCGGCCCCGAATATGTCTCCGCACGTGAATGGATGCGTATTTGTTTTGAACTCCTGGAGCTGCTCAAGGCGCACAAAAGAGCCATTCGCCGGGCCACGGTCAACACATTTGGCTACATAGCCAAGGCCATTGGGCCCCATGATGTCTTGGCCACCTTGCTGAATAACCTCAAGGTACAGGAGCGTCAGAATCGTGTGTGCACCACGGTGGCCATTGCCATTGTGGCCGAAACTTGTCGTCCCTTTACCGTACTTCCCGCTCTGATGAATGAATATCGTGTGCCCGAGCTGAATGTCCAAAACGGTGTACTCAAATCCCTTTCCTTCCTATTCGAGTATATAGGCGAAATGGGCAAGGACTACATCTACGCTGTGTGCCCACTGCTGGAGGATGCTCTAATGGATCGTGATCTGGTGCATCGTCAGACCGCCTGCTCGGCCATCAAACACATGTCGCTGGGTGTCTACGGCTTCGGCTGTGAGGATGCCCTCACACATCTGCTCAACTATGTGTGGCCCAATATTTTTGAGACCTCCCCTCATCTGGTGCAAGCCTTCATGGACTCGGTGGATGGCCTGCGAGTGTCGCTGGGACCCATAAAAATATTGCAATACACACTCCAGGGCTTGTTTCATCCCGCCCGCAAGGTGCGCGATGTCTACTGGAAGATTTACAATTCGTTATATATTGGCGGTCAGGATGCACTCATTGCTGGCTACCCAAGGATTTCCAATGATCCCAAGAATCAGTACGAGCGTTATGAGTTGGACTATACTCTGTAAGAAGGATGCTTGGCTAACATTAAGACTAAGAACACAAACAGCAAATATAAACCACAAACTGTACAAAAAAAAAAGAAAAAAACAACACAAAAACCAAAACCAAACCTAAGAATTTACAGCTGAACCAACAATTGGTCAAGGGAGTTGAAAGGATTTGGAGAAGGGAAAAGAATTTACTTTCTGTCAACGATTAGCTGGGACCTGGGCTTGAGGTAAGTTTGAAAAACCTGATTCCAAAATACATTCTTAAGTCTCGGCATACTTCTCCTTCTGCTCATTTAGATCTAGAGGTAGGAAACTCGACCAAAACCATTTCTTGCAGCGTCTTGAAGAGACCCAGTCTGTGGTCTGATTTTCAATTTGAAATCTCGAGCAAGAAATTTGCATATTTGCTTCAGGTATAGGCAGAAGCTGAAGCAATCAAAAGCTTTGGAAGACAACCATTTAACCCTAGCAGGTTCAGGGATTCTTTGGCGCTTAGTGGCACAGCCAGTTCTGATGGGAATGCATTGGGCAGGTTAATGCTAGGAAAAGACACGTGGAATAACACTTCTAAAGTGGTTCCATAGTACCCACCACCAAACCAAATTCGTATTTTTTATCTAAAATAACATTTGACATGCAGTTCCAAGCCAGTAAACTATCTAACTCCATATTATTAACCCACAGACCAAATTTCTAGTTCATAGAAAAACTTCGTTTCTCTAAATCACTTTGGAACTGATTCGAAAACGGTTCTGAAACAGTGAAATATCCATCTCCATATTACAAAACTTCAGACCAAATATCAAGTTCTTAGTTGAAATAACTTTTGAACCGGTTTCACATTCAAACTACTTCAAAACCAGTGAAATACACAACTATTAGGATCATCAACCTGTATACCAAGTTTCAAGCTCGTAGCTTAAATAGCTCCTTTGGATTTGGTTCCAAATCACTTCCACTCTTAAACTTGCTCAAAACCAGTGAAATATCCAACTCTTTATTACCAACCTACATATCAAATTTCAAATTCGTAGCCCTATTTACTTTTCAGTTATGGCTCTGACCAACTTTTGAGCCATTTTAAGGTGCCTTCAAACCGGTTCACAGACATGAAGCATAGCCCATGACTTTTATCTGATCAACATGAACATGTTACTGTGCAAATTTTGTAAAGATCGGTTCAAAGGCTTAGACGCCTATAAGGAACCAATTTACAAACATACATCTATATATTAATACGGTAAAAAAATTTCCATAGGAATGTTTGGCCCCCTTTTTAGCATAGTAAAACAAATTCAATTAACCCAAAATTTTTACTATCTGTTCTTATGAGTGTTTAGACCCCGCCATTGCAAAAAGAAAAAATTAATTGCAATTATTTATGGTTTTATATCGCATTAAAAATTGTACCAATACACCCACGCTTCACACAGTTGCGTGAGCAAAGCAACAACAACAACAACATGCCGACACTCACTGTGTTCTCTGCTAAGTCGTCGCTTAAGTGGAGAGAGTGGCTCTCAGTGTGGATCTAACTGTAAAATTTAGAGTGTAAAGAGACAATCGGCGGAGAAAAAACTTCTATGCGTGTTTTGTTTTTGTTTGGATTTACAGTTTCGGTAACATGCTGGTCATACTGAAATCCTACCGACATGAAAATTTAGTGCGAAGCAAGTGATGGTCGAATTTCGACCACTGGGCGAACCTAGTTGACTTTATTATAGATACTAGATGAATACTTGGCGACGGTCGGGTCATAAAAATTTTTATATTTGTTTGATTTTACACGCTTAACATTCCATTCTTCAATATATCAACAACATTCTAGAAAGTTCTATAACCATCTCAAAATTTCAAGAACAGTCTGGAAGTTTCTATAATATTCTTCATCTTTGTAGAGCTTCTAGATACTTCTATAACGTTCAAGAAATTTCTAGAAATGTCTCAAGCATTGATGAACTTTCTGGAAACTAGTATCTTTTCGTTAATTCTATAACCATCCTCAGGTTTAAGCAAATTCTTTAACATTCTAGAACTTTCCAGTAAATTCTCTGACATTCTAGAACGTTCTATAACATTTAATATCTTTCTAGCACTTCAATATATAATATAAGATTCCATAACTTTCTATAAGCTTGTAAATCTCGCCACTATATTCTAGATCTTTAAAATTTATGGCCTAAACTATTTTTTGAGGTTCTGTGCCATATAGTAAGTCGCATGGCAATGGCTGCTGTGTCTTACCTGAAAGTTGGAAAGTTCAAGATTCGGTTTGAGGACTGCCTTATAGTTTCTCCGCTCGCTGAATCAATATTGTTAAATTTTAGAAACCCAGTAAACATTATGACTTGCTTTCCTTTGGGTTATAGTCCTTCTAGAACTCGTAAAAGGCCGAAATTGGATATGATTTCCACAACGTTGACTGTGCAAATCGTTGCGAAATTTATTATAAGTTTCTAAAAAAGTTTTCTAAGGGCATTTTTAAGCCGTAAAATTTAGATATAGAGGAGGTACGGTGCTGGTTTAGGTACCTAAGGTCAAAAATATATAAAGTTTGCTTCAGAGAGCCCAAAAAATCGAAACCTTTAAACCTTTATATAGAAAAAATCGTTTTCAGGCTGATAAGTTGTTTCCCAAAAAAGAATAATCTAAGACACAGACATGTTTTAAGTCTAGACCCGCTCTCAACTAAGGCAGAGAATCATTTGGCTTCCGTGTCCATTTTTAACCAAACTCTTACATGATAAGATTACAACACTTGGGGCCGATTTCTAATCTTCTACATAGAGCTATCTGGCACATAATCCTACAAATAACAGAGCAAAATCTAAGGAGCTATTTAGAAGATAAGAAGTTGGCCCTTAAAATTATACCATAAATTGTACAAAATCTTTTAAAATTTTATTCTCTAAATTTAGAGTAGTTCTTTCATTCATGTTGGAACTACTAAGGACTAATCATTTGGCTTAGGCAATAATACAAAAGTGTGTGTGTGTGTGTGTGTGTGTTTGTGTACTGGCTATCGGTAGAGTATTGACTGGACCACCTCAATGAGGCTCTGTAATCCAAACATGTAATTCTCATCTGCTGTCGCATCCTCTGCCGGATAGACATGAGCAAAGTCAATCATGCGCACGCGTATCCACTCAGAGGGGTTATCACTGTGCAAATGCTGGTCACTCAACTGGGCATAGTCATAGCAGATGAGCAATGAACTGGCATAGAAATGCAGTAAACGCTGTCGCTTAAACCAGACGTAAATTCCCTGCAATTGCCTGAGGATCTCGCGTAGTAGAATGTCTGTGCCGGAATCTGTCTTCGAGTCGCTTGTGCTGGCATTGAAAAACAGAGCCATGGTCTGTTTAAAGCCCGCCACATTCAGACTTTTGCCATAATCCTTGCCGTGTCGCATGATCACGGTCTTGCCAGGCTCTTCGGGTGCTGGCAGGTACACCTGGAATCCTGGCAAACATAGACCCAACTTTTGTTTACATATCACATATTTTTGTTCCTCCACCTGACGCTTCTGTGGCGACGACTGGGGATCCCAGGTGCGTCTACCCATTTTCACATCCATCACACAAGGCTGGAGCATTGTACGCGTCAAGTCCTCCAGGCGGATGAATGTGTGTTCACGCTGATTCACAACCAGTTTGAGATGGCCATAAAAGCGAGGCACATGTGGGAGAAGAGCGGCAAGGTCATTGTCACCTGCTCCCGCCAATGACTCATAGAAGTTCAGTTCTCTCACTCCGCACTCCGGTTTCCCCAGCGGTTTCAAAACACAACTCTCGACTGAATCTTGTAGAAGGCCGACGGCATTGGAATTGGTGGGTTCGAATGTGTGACCAGCCACTTGGGTGTCCAGTTGGCGAAATCCAACGGGTAGAGCGGGAGCTGTTTGTTCGTTTTTGGCCATGTTCCGTGTGTGTCTGTTGTGTGTGTCGTCTGTGGTCAGGTCAGATCAGACACTCAGCTGAAAAAATGTTAAGAAATTTTTACGGCGGCAAATTGCTTTGAGCAGTGCTGGCAAGCTGACCATTTTTGTGTTGCCAAATTGTGTGACTGACCATCTCTATTAGTGATGGCAGTTTGGCTCTTTTTAGAGAACAAATTATAAGATTCAAATTATAATTGATAATTCTTAAATGTGATGATTAGTGGATTAGTAGGGTGATGCTTGCTTACTCAATTTAAATGCAGCAGATTGAGCTCGCCCACAACTCTGTCACCATTGTTAAATATCGACATGTTTCCTCGTGTTGCCATCACTTTCAGTTACGTTCTACGTTATATCAACACGCTAGCTTCATTCATTACGTATAATTTGTTGTGGCTTGGGGAGTGGTTCTTGTTTGTTAATTTTACAACTTGTTAATCATTAATCTTATCTACTATTTACCCACTGTAATTGCTCCAATTACATTGCTTTGTCATGATGAAATCTTGGGAGATAGCGTTCTTAGCTCTGGCTGCCGTTTATCTGTGTAGCCAAGGTGAGTTTTGAAACCCTTCGAAGCCACACCTTGTAAGCCTCACTTTTTGATTTACAGTCACATTTGTTGCTTCACTCGAATGCTATGTCTGTTCCAATCAGACAGGTAATACAGAAAAGTGTCTCAATACCATCAAGACGTGCGAGTCCTTTGAGAATGTTTGCGGCACAGAGATTCGCTGGGGAAGTCAACCTTACTTTTCGGAGGGAGCTCTGAAACAGTACTACGTATCCAAACGTTGCATGACCAAGGAGCAGTGTCAATCGAAACGCAAACGGTATATGCAAATGTATTGTACTCACATTTGGTATGAGGATTGGGCTTGCAATGAGTGCTGCCAAGGAGATCGTTGCAACTATTTTGTCATTGTGAGTTAATGGATTTAATTGTATGCATATTGGATAAAAGCTATGTATTTCCATTACAGAGTGGTGCTCCTGCTAGACAAGGCTCAGCGAGCTGGCTAATCCTTACACTTGTGGGTGTATTTAGCTGGTTTGTGCAAAGCTCTTAGCCCCAAGCAAAACGAACAACAGCACCCACCCACATTCCACGAAAGTTAATTGTAGTTTTTTGTAATCTCTGTTCATTAGTTAAGCCTATGTGATACGGTGGTAATGAGGCTATCAATCAGATAGCTTCTTTAATGCCGTGTCAACTCACTTTTAGTACTTTTATATCTGTTCCATTCCGTCCATTTTATGTAGTTTATATGTAAAACTTGTGTGCCTTGACTCAAATATGATCGAATAATGTTTAGCTCAAACGAAGACATATCTCGGATATCCATGTTAAAAAAATATACACTTTAAATAGCTAGTTTATGAGAATCCACTTCTTTTAGTCAGGAATTCTGGTAAAATTTGTACATGTTTTTAAGCAAGTTCGGCACCCTAATTAGAAGGTTTCTGATAGACTCTGATAGACTTCTGAAAGCCTTTCGAAACCCTCTCATTCTCTCTCATAATCCTCAACTCCTGTCCCAGCAGGAAATACCCATTGCGTCAGTTTAGCATTTTAATTGGAGTTTTTAATTTCCATAATTATTTGGCGCAGAAGCAGCCGGCGTTCACAGTAATGGTCTTGAATTGCCACAATAGATCCTTATTCAGCCATGAGGAAGCCACATTGGTACGATCCGTCACCGTTGTTAGAACCTTCACCTTGTATTCCAAAGGCTTGCAGTTGGAGCCATGTGTACATTTTGCATCCAAAGCGGGTCGGGACTCACAGACGGCATTCATTAGATAGCGTGGAAAGTGTAGATTACCCAAGTCCACAAGGTTGTTCTGTATAAGAAAAGTAGAACACGAGACTAAGAACATGGTTGCACCTTCATCTAGTTCTCGAAAACAAACCGTCACTTTGCAATCACAGCCAGACGAATGGACACCATTACGCTTGGTGGTCAGCAGATCCTCATAGAAATCCGTGTAGTACTGATGCGGCATCACGAATGAATCCTCCGGCGGACGGGGTGTGCTCTGCGGTGGACCAAAAAGTGCATTCAGCATTTTGGAAGTGCTGCGGTCCTGCGTCTGTTCATCCTCCAGACAATCGCCCAGACAGCGCTCATCGTCGTAGCCATCGCTGGCATAGCGATGTCCCACAACGCTGACCACAAAGAGCAGCGCCAGCGCCGCTTTTAAAGAGGACAACTGTAACAACAGCATCCACATTAGTTTTTTAGAATCCACCATCTGGCACATAGACTCACCCAGCACATCCTCGCTTGTGTCCGTGCCTGTCCACAGCTTGGCTCCTTCTGCGACTTTGTTCAAGTTGGCTTAGCATTTTTATACTCCCCTTGGACAATGGCCCAGCGGCAAGAGGATTCAGATTACCATCCATTATGGCCCGTCACCTGGACAAGTCACGAAACAAAAGGGGCAACTGTTGACACAATAACAATGGATGTGGCTGAAGAGAGTGTTTGGTGGCAGGGGTTGCACTTTTTTTTTTTTTTTTTTTGTCTATTTTTAGAGAGTTTCGATGTGAATGGACAACTGGATGGGCTCCCCCATCAATAGGGAAATAAAAATGGCTTTAAGTTCTCAAGTGGCAGCCAAAATGGAAACACAGTGACCCAGACAGAGGCAGGGGAAACCCTCGAGTTCCCCTTGGGGCAGAAAGCAGGACCGTTTTAGCTTTGTGCAGGGGGTAAGTTTCGAATTTGAGGAGCTTTTGAGCTGTTTTCATTGGCGAAAGGTGCATTTTTTTTTAGTTGTAGGCCGAAATGAGTGTTCCGCCGCCAATATGGCAACTCAATTTGTACTTCGGTTGTAAAATAGGTTCCCAAAAACTGGTAAATGTAGAAATAATTACTGAAAATTCTTTATTTGCAATGCAATCAGAGATTGGTTAGATTTACAGTGAGTTCCTAGATAAGCATATCTATTATGGGACAACTTTAAAGCCGATAAGTTCACTCTTTCACAAACAGGTTCATTGAACATGCTAATCGTACTTGAAAGTAAGCCCAAAGTACTCATTTCAGGTTTAACATTTGAAAATAAACTTGAAGAATAAAAGTGTTACTTTCTATGTTTTGTTGATATCAAATTGATACGATTCGGCTTAAGCCAGTGTATTAAAACTGATCGTGTTTCGTTTCCGGTTCATTTATAGGTTCGTTTTGAAACTTATGTTTCTGTTTGAGTTCTACCTAACGAAAAAACCTAGAACAATAAGGGTTGGAAGTAGTGCAGAGAGTTCAATGGCTTAAAGACTTTGTATTCCGTTCATATCATGTCTGTTTCTGGTTCCAAATTTCCAAACTATTAAAAATAAAGTATTTTTTTAAGACCATAAGAGAGACAAGAAAGAAAGTCGATCAAGCCCGACTATAACATACCAAGAAAATTTGTCTTTTGATCATAACTCGAAAACCGTTCATCCGATCTTCTTCATTTCTTTGGTGGATCGATAAGTTATCCTAATAACTAAATATGTCCAGAAGGAACAAGCCATCTTTCATCAAAACTGTGGGAGATATGACGTTTTTTCTAAATTGCGGGGGCGGGAAGGGGCGTGGCCAAAATTAAAAATAAACTTGATCTGCCTGCAGACATAAGAAGCATATGTCCCATACATGTCAAACCTCTATCTCTTACCATCTCTGAGATCTGTGCGTTCATACGGACAGACAGACAGACGGACAGACGGACAGACGGACAGACGGACGGACGGACAGACGGACAGACGGACATGGCTATATCGACTCGGCTGTTGATGCTGATCAAGAATATATATACTTTATGGGGTCGGAGATGCTTCCTTCTGGATGTTACATACTTTTGCACAAACTTATAATACTCTGTGTACCTTCGGTACAGAGTATAAAAATAAAAATTTGGCGGTTGGCAATCTTAATCATTTAATTTGTTCCAAGTAGATTTGTTTACATCAATTTTTGAATATGATATCTCTCAAATGGCCGCCTCTGTCGTTGATGGCGTATTGTGCCCTTTTTGCAGCATTTTCCATCGTTTTCGCCAACATTTCGGCCGGAATAGCGGCTATTTCTTCACGAATGTTGTCCTTGAGCTCTTCTACGGTCCTTGGCTTGTTAACGTAAACCTTTGACTTCAAATATCCCCACAAGAAGAAGTCAGGCGGCGTCAAATCGGGCGAACGCGGTGGCCAGTCCAAATCACCACTTTTCGACATCAAACGGCCCGGAAACAATTTCTTCAGAAAATCGATTGTTATGCGACTTGTGTGCGGTGGAGCGCCGTCTTGTTGAAACCAGAACTGCCTCATACGCTTTCGACGAATAATTGGCATCACAAAATTGGTCATCATGTCGCGATAACGCTCCTGGTTGATGGTAACAGCATGGCCATTTTCATTTTGGAAGAAAAACGGCCCAATGACCGTTTTCGCACTAACGCCGCACCAAACTGTGACTTTTTCGTCATGAAGAGGCACTTCTTGAATCTCCTGAGGATTTTCAGTGGCGTAAATACGGCAATTTTGCTTATTTACGGTCCCATTCAATGTTAAATGGGCTTCATCGGACATGATAATGAGTTTTCACAATTGACTTGTTCTGTTGAATGTCAATTTCAACTATTTCAGAGCGCTCGCGTGGCGTGTATTGTTCCATGGTAAAAATCTGCTTGGACTGACGCTTCAAACGCGGTATGTCATTAAGCGATCTGACATCTCTGTCAAAAGTTATGGCGTTGCCAGATGGGTCCGTCGAATATGGATAACCCTGTAGTTCTAAATTTAGTTTTATGGTTATAAAAAACTTACAATATTTAGTAAGACACTGCCTAGCAGCCGCTCATGCGATAAAGCTAGGCATAACAACAGAGGACACCTGCAGGAAATGTATGGAACCTGGAGTCGCAGAAACTCTAGAACATCTAATTTGCAGCTGCCCAGCAATTGCCACGACAAGATTACAAATTCTGCACACCCCACGGTTCTCTTCTTTGGAGGAAGCGGCCAAGAGACCCCCAAAACAGTTATTGGCATTTGCCAAAACGACAAGAATCCTCCTGGACTTCTAAGACAAACGTACCCAAATAATCACCCGGCCTCATTAAGGACCCTAAGGTCTATGTGTGACCCCATCTGGGGTCAGCCGGAACTACCTACCTACCTACCTAGTAAGTCTTCCAAAGCATTTGAAGTTGTTCGGAGGTTCTGGACTATACCTGAATCTGCGATTTCTTAGGGACGCCTGTTCTTTTTGTACCGATACTATTTGACCGGAATTCGTCTCATTTAAAACTCGGGCACAATTTAGTCGCCGAATAATACACTATTTCTAAAATTGGGATGCTCTGAAGCTTTTAAGTTTGGAATTTCGAAATCTAAGTTCGAAATTGTGGTGTGTGTGCCTGCTGTGCAAGGGGTAGTGGGTTCGATTCCACCTCATGACATCTTATGAAAAGTAAAGAAAAAAAGAATTTGAAAAAATATCCTTAGGATGGAGCTGAAAATCAATCAAAGGATATGAAAAAGAATCATTCTTTGGATGATTTTTGAGCTTGAATGATTAAATGGATATTTAAGACATATCCTTCTTAAATGGGTCTTTTTTGGATCTCTATACCCTTGCAAAGGGTATTATAATTTTGCCCAGAAGTTTGCAACGCATAGAAATATTCATTTCCGACCCCATAAACTATATATATTCTTGATCAGGGTGACGAGCTGAGTCGTTTATCCGTCCGTCTTTCCGTCCGTCTGTCTGTTTCTACGCGAACTAGTCTCTCAGTTTTAAAGCTATCGAGCTGAGTCTTCTTTTTGCTGCACACTACTAATATGTCGGAACCGACCGGATCGGATGACTATATCTCATAGCTCCCATAGGAACAATCGGTCGGAAAACTAGTTTGAGTATGAACAACTTTTTTCTTTTCAGTGGAAACGTCTCCAAACTTTGTAGTCGTAGGTTTTCTATGTTTTTTTATACTTCTACCAAGTTTTATTAAAATCGGACAACTATATGGTATAGCTGCCATACAAAAGATAGGTCTGAAAAACAGTCTTAGTTAGAAAAACTTTTTTGTTTTTAATGGTAGCATTCTGCAATTTTGTATTTGTTTGTTTCACATGCTTTCACATAATTCTACAAGTTTTCGTCCAAATCGGATGACTATATCTTATAGCTCCCATACGAACGATCGGTCGGAAAACGGGAAAAAGAGTATTTTTTGAAAATATTTAAGCGAGCACTTGCAAGGGTATAAAAACTTCGGCGCAGACGAACTTGGCTTAGCTTTCTCGTTTTTTTCTGTGTTGAACAAAAACTTATCTCTAGGGAGAATCCCTTTCTTAACTATTGATAACTTAATCTTGAAAAATCGCTTTCTTAACTCTCAGAAGAGAATAATCCCATCAACCAGAAGTTTCGGCTTTCTTATCTCTAAAAAGTATTGCTTCCTTATCGACCTGAAGTCTAGCGGAGTATCACACTTCTTGCCGAAGGAAGATTGGAATGCGTTAGCAAAGCTATATCTCTAGATTGAAGCAATCTATAAGAATCCCATTCTAATCTTCTGTGATATAAAATGTTTGCTGGTAGCCTGAATAAACAGTGTATATTATACACACGATATATCTCATGATAGTTGCCCTTCAAAGTAGGCTAAGTTATTTGTTTAAGAGGATAATTGAGAGTCGCTTATCGCAGCGGCATATACAAACCACACTGAACATTCACTTGGATTGGCGGAGCAGCTTAAAGTAACCGAAATGAATTTTCTGAATTCGTTTGATTGATTTTCATAGCATACTTAGAAGGGCTGTTATCAAGATATTTATTTTTATATAATGCATAAACAGGAGGGTATGAGAGTTGTTACCTTACTTTATGTTATTTGGGCGGGAGGTGGGCTGTTATTTTGCCTGCAGTAAAAGCTTTAACTTATTTCAAAAGCGCAAATACTACATATTTGCCTGGACTTTTGTAAGTTTTGTCTTGAAAAATGCATTTGAAATGATTTGAAGGATATCGAAACCAAATCTCCGCCCCTGTTTAAAACCCAAACTATGAGCTCACTCACCACACTCAGCTACGGTCAGGTGTTATCTCAATGGTCCGGCTAGACCGGCTGCTAGTTCTCTGCCCAAATGACAGGGCCTGGCCCCGGGTCAGTCTAATGCTTCGCCTCCACACCCAAGTGTGTGTGTAGGGTGCTGCAAAATAGTAAAGCAATGGAAATCAAAATATGTTCTAGGGCTTCCGTGTGACGGAACAACACGCAGTTCGCAGCTAGCGGCGGCAATCCTCTTCAGTTGAATGCGCGTCGTTGAAGCAAGAACGTCTCCGGCTTACAGTTTGACAAGCACTCACTGACGCGCGCGCGTGTTGTTCGACCAGCTCTGCAGCTAAAGCATCCTGGTTACTGTGTGGTATAAGCCACACCATTCCAAGTGGAGTTAGACAGTCAGTTTCCTTGCCTCCACTGCTGTTGTTGTGGTTGTTATTGTTGTACAGTTTTCCGCTGCTGATTTCGCTGGGGCGGAAAAGCGACGGAGGGAGAAGAAACCCTCGAAGTGTTGACGAAAATCGTTAAAAAAAAAAAAAAAAAAGTAGCGACTATGTCACGGCGGGTGTAAAGACCCACCATACACACACACACACACACACACACGCATACTTAGCCAACACTTAAAGAGGAGCAGTGAGAGTCAACTGGACTCTTAGGATACGCATGGACAAAGGCACAATGAAGCGCAAGCAGAGAAGATACAGGTAACAGGGATTGCATCTGGCCAAGAGTTTATCTATTACAATTTGATCCACACTTAGAACCACATTCAATACGCTGCAACTGCAGGAACTGGAACGAGCCTTTCAGCGCACTCACTATCCGGACGTATTCTTTCGCGAGGAGCTGGCGGTGCGCATTGATTTGACTGAGGCCAGGGTGCAAGTGTGGTTCCAGAACCGGCGTGCCAAATGGCGTAAACAGGAGAAGATTGGCGGTGGTGTGGGTGGAGAAGGTGGCTCACTGGAGCTGGATGTGGCGTATGATGACAGTGCGGGCGTATTGAGTCAGTTGGATAATGCTTTGGGTGAGTAAATGCTCCTCAAGAAAATAAGTGACCTGATCTATAACAAAATCGCTTCCAAACCCTTCAGCTGGCGGTGGAACTTTGCTGCCGGACACGCCACCACAGTCATCCAATTCGCTGGACAATGAGCTAAAGGCTCCCTATGGTACGGGTGGCATTTCGCCCTCCCGTTTATCGCCCAATATCTTTCTCAATCTCAATATTGATCACCTTGGACTGGAGCGTGGCGGCAGTGGCCTGTCCATGGAGTGGTCTACCTATCCGCCACAATCAAATGGGCATACCCATTCACAACAACAGCAACAGCAACAGGATGCAGTTCAGCAACACCCGCCTCAACCGCCACAGCTACAGAATGGCCATGGTCAACTGCCACAGACGCAGGGCATGGAGTTTCTGGATCTAGCCGATGGCTCTTCTGCCTATGATGAGATGAAGTTTCTTAGCGTGGATCAATTCACGATCGATAGCTTTAAGGCTGATTGCATACTGAGCATGGAGCAGGCACTCACATTAGATGAACAGGATAAGCAGCCGTCAGCAAACTCCTATGCTGAACAAGGACAGCAACAGCAGCAGCAGCAGCATCTATCCACGGATAACAATGGCCTGCACTCGCTGTGTCTGGATGGTATGGGCTTGACTTCATTTGGGGATCCCAAGACTCCGCCCTCTCTGCTGGTGCTGGATAAGACCCTGCCCTCGCTAAGCATTGGCGTGGAGGGCATAGCTGAGTTGGTGGACCAACTGCACCAACATCATCATCATCATCAGCATCAGCATCAGCATCAGCATCTACATCATCCGCATGACATGGATGGTGTCACCAGTGATTGCCTGTAAAGTTTAGTTAAAGTTATCTTAGAGCTAAAAATGTGTGTCTTAATGCTCTTTGCCCGAAAAAGGTTGTGATGGAATGGCATAGGAATTGTCCGATTTAACAGCCAAGTGTTCCAGTATATTGGATATACGTCGTAGCCAAGTGAAAAGTTACAACTAAGTGTAAAGCAGGGCGGGTTTTTTTTTCTTATATTTCTATGATCGATTTTTTGCCATTTTTGTTTTGCTTAAATCAGAGGGAATTCCCAAAGTCTTGAGCTTATTCTTGTTCCTTTATTGCAATATGATAAACTATTTATATTTAGAAAACAAAAAGAGCGTGAATTTTGCATTTGACTGCCTCTGAAGAAGAACTATTTAAAGTCATCCAGAGAAAACCCGAACGGATTTCGGTATAGCGTCCAGTCCATTAGAGTTTCACTCCTACTTTGCTACGAAAATACTTCTAAGAATGCAAAACATTGACATATTGATTTCCAAATAATAGTATCGAATATATAGGTACATACCTTTTCTCTGTACTGCGTCACGAAATGAAACCTTCTACGACTTCAGTAGAGTTGGTTTGGGCAGTTCATCAGTTAGCAGCAGTTTATCAAAGTTTCTAGTTTCCCCTCGTTCGAGCTAACGACTCTTCCTTTATCTAGGTGTTAGAACTGTACCAGTTGCCATCACTTTTTCAAGTTCTTAGAACTGCAATCTAGCAGAAACTTTGGGACTTCTATTTTGATGCCTTCCGCTTCTTTGTTAGTTTTTTATACCCTTGCAAAGGGTATTATAATTTTGCCCAGAAGTTTGCAACGCATAGAAATATTCATTTCCGACCCCATAAACTATATATATATTCTTGATCAGGGTGACGAGCTGAGCTGAATTGAGCTTTGTCCGTCCGTCTGTCCATCTGTCTGTCTGTTTCTACGCGAACTAGTCTCTCAGTTTTAAAGCTATCGAGCTGAAATTTTGCACAGAGTCTTCTTTTTGCTGCACACTACTAATATGTTGGAACCGACCGGATCGGATGACTATAACATATAGCTCCCATAGGAACAATCGGTCGGAAAACTAGTTTTAGTATGAACAACTTTTTTCTTTTAAATGGAAACGACTCCAAACTTTGTAATCGTAGGTTTTATATGTTTTTTTATAATTCTACCAAGTTTTATCAAAATCGGACAATTATATGGTATAGCTGCCATACAAAAGATAGGTCTAAAAAACAGTCTTAGTTAGAAAAACTTTTTTGTTTTTAATGGTAGCATCCTGTAATTTTGTATTTTTTTGTTTCTCCGGCTTTTACACAATTCTACAATTTTGTGTCCAAATCGGATGACTATATCATATAGCTACCATACGAACGATCGGTCGGAAAATGGGAAAACAGTATTTTTTGAAAATATTTAAGCGAGCACTTGCAAGGGTATAAAAACTTCGGCACAGACGAAGTTAGCTTAGCTTTCTCGTTTTTTGGTTTCCTAAAGATTCTGATGGCTTCGTAGAACGACTTCAGTGCAGAAGAACTTAATCTCCCAACACCACACAAGCCGATTAAAGCTCCTTCGTCCTAAGTGAGGTCTATTCCATCAGATTTTTGAATGAAAAGACCTCCGATCTACTATATGTCGCAGATTTAGGGCTAGTGCCATCCAAAATCGATAATCAGCTTCTATCTTTATTGTTGTTTTACAACCCGGGGAGTCTGTCGTTTTATGCATAAGTTCTTTATAAGTTTTCCTACAATTATCGAATATATCGATATCTTGTTTGATTTGTATCAGGTTTATCGATATGTCAGATTGATTTAATTGTTGGTTTTGAAACAATTTTTTGAGCTTCTACAATTTCTGGATTGTACAACTCCAATATGACTGTGGCTGTGGATAAAATTTGTATAATTTTCCAAAATTATGATTCTTTTTACGTTTATAATGTGAATTGTTATAGTTTATGTCCCTTTACAGACTCTCAATCTTATGTGTGCTTAAGCAGAGCTCTTCAAAACAGGTCACCTTTTACAGGCAAACAGTTAAGGGATACATTTGCCCTAGGATTCCTTGCAAAACAGCAACGAATTGACATTTCCCCTCGAAAATCGAAAGATTTTCGCTTAGTCTGCACATTTGTTTCCATGATACACTTTGCTGTGCAGAATCTGCCGAAAGTGTCGTTTTTCCGCATGTCTCAGTAAACTGCAACTTTGTATGCGTGCTACACTACAACACTAACTGAACTGAACTGAACTGAACAACAACAAACAAGTAAGCAAGGCGGTCAAGTCTGACCTTAACATACTCTGTACCTGTCCACGTTTGTATTTAACACTCAACACTCAAGGTGTTTCCATAAACTCATAAAAAATTTGCCCTGAAACTGAGAAATGCTCCTATGAGACTCGACTTCCGACTATCGTTAATCCGGTTTTTTACCCGTCCATCGCCGGATTGATAAATAGTTCTCATTGCTAAATATGCCCAGAAGGTACAAAGCTTCTATCTATAAAACTGTGAAAAGAAAAGGCCTTTTTTTCTAAGATGCCGTGCGGTTTGGCTCTGATTAAAGCTCTAGAATCATACTTGTTTTGTTCTCGAATACCTCTAAGAATACCGAAGATAGAACTATGCTTCATATGTATTTAAGCTCTATACTAAATGTCTAAAAATAATTGCTTCACAAAGACCCCAGAATGACTTGAGCTCCAAATTTAAACTCACTTAGAACTCAAAGAAAGCTTTGTGATATTGAAGTTTAAGAAAGAGCACTCACACAGAATCCAGCAGTTTCCAGAGCCCCACGGTTGTATTTTTAGTAGACCCCTTAGACCCTGCTCCACCCAGCTGCTGTCTCGATTCAGAAGGGCTAGAACTGCTTGAGAATTTCAAGACAGCTTAGGTGCCATAACCGACATCAAGTAACAAAAGCCAAGTTGGAGGTCTAGTCTGTGAATGTGTGTGTACATATTTGAGCTTACTGTATTGAGATGGGAGAGATTTTCGTTGATTTGAAACTATATTGGTTTAGTTTCGAATTCTATCCATACTTAATGCAGGACTTACAAGTAGGATCCTTACTTGAAGTAATCTTTATACCCTTGCAAAGGGTATCATAATTTTGCCCAGAAGTTTGCAACGCATAGAAATACCCCATAAACTATATATATTCCTGATCAGGGTGACGAGCTGAGTCGATTGAGCTTTGTCCGTCCGTCTGTCTGTCTGTTTCTACGCGAACTAGTCTCTCAGTTTTAAAGCTATCGAGCTAAAATTTTGCACAGAGTCTTCTTTTTGCTGCACACTACTAATATGTTGGAACCGACCGGATCGGATGACTATATCTCATAGCTCCCATAGGAACTATCGTTTGGAAAACTAGTTTTAGTATGAGAAACTTTTTTGTTTTCAATGGCAACGTCTCCAAACTTTGTAATCGCAGGTTTCCTATGTTTTTTTTATAATTCTACCAAGTTTTATTAAAATCGGACAACTATATGGTATAGCTGCCATACAAAAGATAGGTCTAAAAAACAGTCTTAGTTAGAAAAACTTTTTTGTTTTTAATGGTAGCATTCTGCAATTTTGTATTTGTTTGTTTCTCGTGCTTTTACATAATTCTACAAGTTTTTGTCCAAATCGGATGACTATATCATATAGCTCCCATACGAACGATCGGTCGGAAAATGGGAAAAAGTGTATTTTTTGAAAATATTTAAGCGAGCACTTGCAAGGGTATAGAAACTTCGGCACAGACGAAGTTAGCTTGGCTTTCTCGTTTTCTGATTAATACATGAGTTTTAGGTTTGTTCCAAGCCTTTCTTACTATCAAGTTCGACTTGTACTTGAAAGTTTGATACGTCGATCGAGATCAACTCAATTTTTATACTCTGTACCGTAGGTACATAGAGTATTATAAGTTTGTGCAAAAGTATGTAACAGGCAGAAGGAAGCATCTCCGACCCCATAAAGTATATATATTCTTGATCAGCATCAACAGCCGAGTCGATATAGCCATGTCCGTCTGTCTGTCCGTATGAACGCACAGATCTCAGAGATGGTAAGAGTTAGAGGTTTGACATGTATGGGACATATGCTTCTTATGTCTGCAGGCAGATCAAGTTTATTTTCAATTTTGGCCACGCCCCCTCCCGCCCCCGCAATTTAGAAAAACGTCATATCTCCCACAGTTTTGAAGATAGATGGCTTGTTCCTTCTGGACATATTTAGTTATTAGGATAACTTATCGATCCGCCAAAGGAAAGAAGAAGATCGGATGAACGGTTTTCGAGTTATGATCAAAAGACCAATTTTCTTGGTACAGAGTATGTTATAGTCGGGCTTGACCGACTTTCTTTCTTGTTATGAACTAAATCTTGGCTGAACCCCCTCACTGAACAGATTTTCTAACGCCGCCCTAGGGGAAATCCTGCTTACGCCACCACAACAGATCTCAACTCAACTCTCGTCAGCTTTTGAACATTGAATATCCCATTCCTTAGGCAAGCGTATCAAACCTTGGCCATTAACTATCATCACAGTACCAACAACTGGCAAGAGTATTTGTACTTCGGTCAATATCGAAGTAAATTAATTTAATTCTTTTTTTCTAGTCGAATTTCAATAAGCAATGTTACTAAATCAGAGTGTGGGCTACCTTCCACTCGAAATACAAATAAGAGCCGAAACATGGGCCAAAAAAGACCTTGATTATATACGTACTTACTTACTTACCAGTCTCCTGCTCCAAAGGCTTCTATGGATTCCTCTACATGTGTGTGTGTGTGTTTGTGCGTAACAATGGATTTACCTTTGGCTGCCCTATTTGTGGCACGGATTAGAGCCAAACTAATTGTGTGATTTTGAATGGATTTCGGGGTATTCAAGTTTTGTTTGTTCAAAAATAACATTTGCTTTTTACAACAATTGGCAAGGGAAAACCGGTGGTGGGGGGGGGGGGGGGGGTGGGGCTTTAGGTGGCTGTAATTTCCATTTACCATAAGCTCGCTGGGCCCCAACACCGCCAACACAGCTCAGCTCAGCGGGCTTAACACTTTCATAAGCTCCTTGTGGATTTGGGCGCCACCTAATGCTCCGGTTGCTGCCGATGCTGCTGGCAGCCATTTTTGTCACAATGAGCTAATTGTGCTGATTGAGGTAGACACACTGGGCACAGGCCGAAATTTCATTAACCAGAGACGGAGTTCCTTGGTCCCTTCGACTGGACTGGTTGCCATTGGATAATCCCTCGCTATGATGTCATGCACTGAAGCATGTGTGTGTGTGTGTGTGTGCACAGCAACCACAAACTTTAATCGATAGCCAAATAAGTGAAGAACTTGCAAGCAAGTTGGAGCGAAGCAGGGGTCATGCCCCTGTCTGGCGCTTGTGTGCCGCCGTTGCAGCTCCTTGCTCCTTGCTTCGGCTTTTGTGTGATTTCTCTAACGGTTTGTTTATATTTTATATTGAATTCGCCTCGGGCCGCATAAACGCAATAATCGCACATTTTATGGATTAAACTCACCTGCTCACCTGGCTAATCTATTACAGGAAAATGTATCTGGGCCCCCGAGGCTGGCGGCA
Source organism: Lordiphosa fenestrarum (assembly GCA_035044985.1). Taxonomy (NCBI): domain Eukaryota; kingdom Metazoa; phylum Arthropoda; class Insecta; order Diptera; family Drosophilidae; genus Lordiphosa; species Lordiphosa fenestrarum. The sequence goes on from JAWNNO010003552.1 coordinate 329,865, forward strand.
TGTCTGGAAACTTACTCTGCATGGGTCAAGCATTTTGAGATTTGTGAGTCGAGCAATGGGGGGCAGCGCATTGAAATGGCAGCCACTTCCGAATCTCTAAGCAAATTGAAATGAAACTTAACTGAATTGAGATTTGTGAAGATTGTTTGTTGAAAGCAAGGAAGAACTGAACCGTTTCGACAATACTAAAGCATCCCATCGACGGTTCAGTTCAATTCAACACTTCACCTTAGTTTTTCTCCTTCTTTCAATTTTGACATTTTGAAATCACAGAACAATTTGTGTGTTCCTTTTAAACATTGTGCATCGCTGGGGTCCTTTGAACAGTGTACATATATTTTTCTGTCCAAAATTCTTCGGAAACGGTTTTCAATCGGGAAAGTGTCAAGCTCCAATTTACCAACCAGCAAACCAAATTTCAAGTTCATTGAACCACTTCGGCCAATACCACCAATAATTCTAAAGTTTCGGTTTTGAACCACATTTTAAGCATAGTTAGCCTCTTTCGAATTGTTTCCCAACTAATACTGAAGCAGTAAAATATCGATATCCATTCTACTCGCTACCTACAGGCCAATTGACCCGATAATTACTTAAATATTACCTATACAAACGAGAGCTTAAGTTAAAGTCGGCCCTGCCTGACTTCGAAATACCCGTTACTCGAGGCAATTTGTGTTTAATAACCTCATGCCACTCAGATAAGTATGCAACGTTTTTTTAACTCTGCCATTTATTCTCCGATCTTTATGAAAATTTGCGAGATTGTACATATTGGCCACATGCACTATACTGCAAAATTTGAGCTCGATAACTTACAAATTGTAGGAGATATTTAACATTTTTTATTGCGGGGGCGGGAGGGGGCGTGGCCAAATAATAGCTTACATCTAAAATGGTTGCTCTAGATCTTCTAGTCTCTGAGATCTACGTGTTCATACAGACGGACGGACAGACGGACATGGCTATATCGACTCGGCTGTTGATGCTGATGAAGAATATATACAGGGTGCGCCATCTAAAGTGTCGGTATGGCAACACTGAATAACTTTGACATTTACCAACCGATTGCTTTTGTTAGACATGTTTTGGAAACATCAATCTAGTACAATTTTGACCATGGAACGCTTCACACCAAAACAACGTGCCGAAATAGTGACGCTGTTTATCGAAAATAATCGTTCAATTGTGCTAACAAATTTTGATGACCGATGAGGCCCATTTCACGCTTTCTGGTGGTGTTAATAAGCAAAATTGTCGCATATGGGGCACGGAAAATCCACACCGCATCCATGAAATACCTTTACACGTCCCTGGACGCCTGGTATCAAAAAGAGGCGATATTGACTGGCCACCCAGATCTCCAGATTTGACCGCCCCAGACTTCTTTTTGTGGGGCTATTTAAAAAGCAAGGTTTACGCCAGCGATCCACAGACCATTGAAGAGCTTAAGGCCAACATTCGTGCCGAAATCGCCACTTTATCGACTGAGACGCTCGAAAAAGTGATGGAAAATGACACAAAAAGGGCACATTTTGACCACTTGATTGATGTTGTGTTCAAAAAGTAGTCGAAATAAATTGTACAGGACCAAATTAAAGGAACAAGATCAACATATAGCAATCGGTTGTTTGTTTTTATATTTATTCAGTGTTGCCATACCGACACTTTAGATGGCGCACCCTGTATATCGGAGCCGAAGGTGGGTAGAGCATTTGTGTACAGTGCCTCGAAGTAATACTTACACCTTATATGTTTAGCTTAGTTTAGTTTACAAACAATTTTTAAAAGGCCATGAAAAAGCCAAAAGTACAAAGTTTAAAATGTTCCACGCGGTTGAAGCATGGCAGGCATGGAAAGGCACAAAAACTGTAAAGGATTCTCATTAAGGGGTTCTTCAAATTGACTTCAAAGCCATCCCGAAACAGTACTTCCAAAACTTGTTCCAAAGTTCTTTGACTTATTTTAGAATGATATACCCATATAATGGAATTCATAAGGGCCACTAGATCCCAATGCTTAAAGCAGAGGTGACCGCGCTCTATACGCTTCAGGCGTGCGCGTAGGACTTACGCAGAACGAAATTGCAACAACAACTTCTAATGTGTATCTCTTCTTCTTCTTTCCTACGCCTCTTGCGAAATGGAAGGCAACAACAATACGTATGCGGGCTGTCTGCAGCTTCGATTTTGTTTTTGCCGTGTGCCTTAGACAGCATAAGGCAATTAACTGGTTTCTCTTTTGTTATCTTGTGATTTTTCTAAACATAAATTTATTATACCCTTGCAAAGGGTATTATAATTTTGCCCAGAAGTTTGCAACGCATAGAAATATTCATTTCCGACCCCATAAACTATATATATTCTTGATCAGGGTGACGAGCTGAGTCGATTGAGCTTTGTCCGTCCGTCTGTCCGTCTGTCTGTCTGTTTCTGCTGAAATTTTGCACAGAGTCTTCTTTTTGCTGCACACTACTAATATGTCGGAACCGACCGGATCGGACTACTATATCTCATAGCTCCCATAGGAACAATCGGTCGGAGAACTAGTTTTAGTATGAAAAACTTTTTTCTTTTCAGTGGAAACGTCTCCAAACTTTGTAGTCGTAGGTTTTCTATGTTTTTTTATACTTCTACCAAGTTTTATTAAAATCGGACAACGTTATGGTATAGCTGCCATACAAAAGGTAGGTCTGAAAAACAGTCTTAGTTAGAAAAACTTTTTTGTTTTTAATGGTAGCATCCTGCAATTTTGTATTTGTTTGTTTCTCGGGCTGCTACACAATTCTACAAGTTTTTGTCCAAATCGTATGACTATATCATATAGCTCCCATACGAACGATCGGTCGGAAAATGGGAAAAGAGTATTTTTTGAAAATATTTAAGCGAGCACTTGCAAGGGTATAAAAACTTCGGCACAGACGAAGTTAGCTTAGCTTTCTCGTTTTATTTGTGTTAGGGAGAGCATTAGGTACTGTTGGGTAGGTCTTTGAGTGAGTGGACCACACTGTGTTTGATACCAGTTCCATCAGCTCGATTTCAAAATGATTTCAAAGTAGAGATAAGAATTCTTTGCCACATGAAAGGCATCTAAAAAGTGGTCAACTTTTGTGCGTCTGTTCCAATTTTAGCGAAAACAGTTGGAAAACGAACATTATCCATGCATGAGCTTATAGCTTGACTAAATCTTTTTCCTATTAGAATTCGCATACGAAATCAAAGTGGGTATTAGTTATGGATACTGCCTGACGGACTAAATGGAAATGCATAAATCTCTACCAGCATCAAATGAGTTGTTCATTATGCATATGAATCGAAAGGCTTTCAGCCTCCCAGCCTCCCATCCTCCCATCCTTCCCCCCACTCAGCCAGGACAATATTAAATAATGAAATATTAAAATCAATGCGAAAAGAACTGAAAAGCCTGGCATGCCAAAGCCGAGGTGTTCATGTGAATAAATTGCAATTAACAATATTTTTGTTTCAACAAACGAAATGGCGGCGGCGACTCCAACTCTCCAAACAAAAAAAAAGAAAACAAAAAAACGGCCAACACAATTTAATTAAAGGCAAATTTAATGGGTAAATATTTCATGTGCCACACACACACGCCGCATAGTGGCCACAAAAAACATGTACAACGCTTAAATGTATAATTTTTATTTTAAAAGCCACAAAAAAATAATAATTTAGTGTGTAAATAGCCAGGAAATAAAAGGGCAACCGGCGAGATATTAAATTTCGTGTTGGAAAAAATTATGCGAAGCGTGCAGCTAGAAAAACAAAGGAAACCAAAAATTAATAGACTGCAAATATTTGTAGATTTTTACACGAACTATTAACGGGCACAAATATGGAGACACGGCGGTAACCCGAGATCCATATCCAGGCAGGCCTAGGCAAATAGTCTGCCCAGGATACCGAACACAAACAAAATGGCGAAAAGAATAAATTTGAATTTTCAAACGACTGAAGTCAAGTCTCTGGTGCCCCTTTCTGAGCTGGAAAATAACAAGACGAGAAATTCGGAAAAACAAAAAGAAAACGACACACACACACACGACAATTTGTCAGTCAAATGAGAAGACATAGAACGAGGGGAGGGCAGGTTTGGCAGCAGAGCAGCAAAACTTGTACAGGAAAAGTCATTGTTAAAATGGCCATTCAACCGAATATTCCAAAATAACAGACACTGAGAGAAAATTCTATGGATCTATGGATGGAAGCTTGGCAAGCAAGTTGGCACAACTGAAGTAAAGTCGAGTTTCTTTAAATTTTCCATTACCCGTAGAGTAAAGGAGGCTGTACATCTTCTAGAACAGCTTCAACAGCCGACTCGACTTACACATGTCCGTCTGTCTGTATGAACACCTATATCTAGATTAGATTAGTTTGTTTACCCCACACCAGCCCTTGCCCAAATCAAATTGTTGAATAATCTCTTAAGTTTTCATTCAGATCGGTTAATAAATGGCAGGATTCTAAAGGCAATAAACATCTTTGCCTACTTTTCGGAGCAGCATACGCTGCTTTGTAATACCCGTGTAGCTCGGCAGCAAAGGTACGTTATTAACGATTGCCAGGCAAGTATTTGTCTAACGAATTCTATTTGGGAATGTTCTGAATGTTCTCAATTGAATTTGCGGATAACTATTAAGTATCTTTTTAAGGCCCTATTCTCTTTCAGGAAAAAATTTTTTTCGACTTTTTTTTTTTCATTTTTTTATAGCTTGGACATTTAAGAATATAACCCTAAAAGGGTTTTTTGAAATTCGAAATACTTTAGAAGATATGGCCATTTTTGTGGGGTCATGTCTTCGCTAAAATGAGTAGTTTTTATGTTGCTTCAAACTTTGAACGCGTTTATCTCGAAACCACGTTTTTCGAGCTGGCGGCCACGATTCCGCCAGTTCTACTGAACCGATTTGGATGAAACAAAGTTTAATCGACGTAGAATTGTCACCATTCTGGCCCGTAGTAATTTTGCGATTTTTTTTACTATTTTTTTTTACACCTAAACTACAAAAAAATGGGTCCAAATTCGATTTGTCAATTTCAAGTGGCCGCCATTTTGTCAAAAAAAATCGCAAAATTTTTATTTTACTACGGGCCAGAATGGTGACAATTCTACGTCGATTAAACTTTGTTTCATCCAAATCGGTTCAGTAGAACTGGCGGAATCGTGGCCGCCAGCACCATGCCTTTTTTTTTAAGGGCCAACTTTGACGGTGCCATCATCTATGGACAGCCCCTATATCGCGGCGAAAATTTTTTTTTTATTTTCTTTCATTCATTACTAATTCAATAAAAAAAACAAAATTCAAATATCTTTTTGCGTTTTCAAATGAGAATTTTTTCAAAAAAGGTCCAAAAACAGCAAGCTGAAGGAGAATAGGGCCTTAATCCTTATATAACACAAGGCTACAAAATTAGACTTTTTTCATTATGTGACTGGTTTTTTTGTGACCTTTCTACTGAGAAAACCTGCAGTTTTTAGCCGGCTCGAGGTCATGTTATGCTTTCGCTTTTTTCATTATATTATAGAGTTGTTGGTGATTCTAGAATGATTTTTGTGCTGTGCTGAACACGAAACTGTTTTCGTGTATTAATTAGAGCTTATAGTTGTTTAAAATGCCCATTCTTACCCTTTTTAGATAAGTTTTAGGGAATACTTATGTTTTCACCCTCTTTGATATTATGATATTGATATTAACAAACTTTCGCCAACATTTTTGTGATTTTTTTTTAGGGGAATATATACCCTTGTGATACATGTGCTCCAAACTATAAAATTGTCTGCCCAAAAATATGCTAAACGAATTCACTATAGTTAGGTAGTGATGTATTATCTATTGCATATCTATGGGCGTTAAAAAGTATGCTCAATTTTAGCACATCAACTTCAAATGGTATATCTTCGCTTCAAAAAAATCGCAGAAATATACAGGATAGTTAATTTGTAAGTTAAGAAATAGGTCTTTACGCTGAAATCAAAGTGGGCCAAGACAAACGAAAATGTTAACCATAGAAAGAGACTTATATAGCAGGGATACAAACCACTCGAATATAAAGATGAACATGAAACAAGTTAGAAAGCCAAGCCCGACTATAACATTCTCTGTACCACCCACAAATCCTATATATCAGGGATGCAAACCACTCGAATATAAAGACTGGTTCGGTTCAGTGCTTCAGACAGTTTCTGAACCGCCGGTTCGGTTCATTACATGGTTTTTTGAGCTGACTGAACCGCGGTTCCGGTTCGGTTCAGTGGTTCTCAAAGGTACATTATGATTTCTATTGTCATGTGACTTTTGCACACTTTCAAATTGAATTCCTATAATCCATTTGAATATCTTTAAAATCCTTAGAAGATGTCCGGATTCAAAGGACTCGTCTATATGTTCCTTGAGGAACGATCTTCGAAAACAGAGAATGTCGGCTAGAAAAGATTAGAATAGAAAAGTGTAAAAACTCCCCTGGTTAGGATTGAATTAAGGTGAAGAAATATTACAGAAAATTCCAAATATTGTCCACTAGATGAAAGAATGTAGATTGATGGTATGTTTATGAAGAGATCAGAGGGCAATTACACAAGACTTGCAAAATGACTTGTTCTTAAATTTTTTATTCAAGTCATCCTTAAAAGTTCCGGCATCGGTAAGAATTTAGAGAGTCAAGCGAAATGTAGAAAAATGATCTTAGCGAAACGAATAAAATTCCCAAATTAATAAGTATCATTGGCTAGAGGAAAGCGAGTCCCGTCTTAAAACTCGTCAGAGAACTGAACCGAACCGAACCGTTTTTATTTGTGGTTTTCGGTTTGGTTCGGTTTGCGGTTCGGTTCACCAGCCGGAATAAGCGGTTCGGTTCAGAACCGGTTTTCATCCCTGTTATATAGTAAAGGAAAGTTAAATAGATTGTATACCCTAGCAGCACGTTTTTTTAACTAAGCCTACTTTTCGGACCTTACTTTTCTTTGGGAGCTGTACCATATAGATGTCCTATTTCTACCAAACTTAGTGGAATCAGGCAAAAACCTAACAAACAAACATGTAAGAAAATTGGAGTCGATTACACTTAAAACAAAAAAGTTTTTCTCAATAAAACTTCCTTTTCGACCGAACATTCGTACTGCAGCTATATGCTATAGTCAACCGATTTTGACAAAACTTTGTAGAACTGTGTGAGAGCATATCAAATGAGTAAATGCAAATTTTAAGGGCTTTACCATGGAAAACAAAAAAGTTTTTTTCACTAAGACTACTTTTCAGAGCCTACTATTCTATGACAGCTATACTATATGGATGTCCGATATCGACCAAACTTGGTAAAATCATGGAAAAGCATAGCAAACTTAGAAATACAAAGTTTGGAGGCGTTTTCTTTGAAAACAAAAAAGTTTTTCTCACTACAGCTTGATTTTCGACCGATCGTTCCTACGACAGCTATAAGCTATAGTCATCCGATCCGGCTGTTTACTACAAATGTGCAGCGTAGTTGTACTAAAAGGTTTAGTGCAAACTTTGGTGAAGATAGCTTTCACACGGACGGAGGAGATAGCTTGGAAACAGACGGAAGGATCAACTCAGCTCATCGTGCTGATCAAGAATATAACAATTTTATAACACCCTCTGCAAGGGTAAAAAAAGGACATTAAAAACTACACTGAAAAAAGAAATCAATACGAAACGGGATTAAAACGAGAGCGTAAGTTAAAGTCGGCCCGGCCCGACTTCGAAATACCCGTTACTCAGCTCAGCTCGGATAAGTATGCAACATTTTTTTAACTCAGCCATTTATTATCCGATTCTTTTGAAAGTTTGTGAGATTGTAGATATTGGCCACATTGACTACACTGCAAAATTGTGGGAGTTATTCAATATTTTTTATTGCGGGGGCGGGAGGGGGCGTGGCCAAAATTTGAAACAAACTTGATCTGCCTACAGACAATACTAGCTTACGTATAAAATTTGGTTGCTCTAGCTCTTCTAGTCTCTGAGATCTAGGTGTTCATACAGACGGACGCACGGACGGACGGACGGACGGACAGACAGAAATGGCTATATCGACTCGGTTGTTGATGCTGATGAAGAATATATATACTTTATGATATCGGAGATGCTTCCTTCTGCCTGTTACATACATTTGCACGACTTTAGTATACCCTTTTTACTCTACGAGTAACGGGTATAAACAGAATAATCCCGGAGAGTCTTGATCCGATCCCTTAAAAGATTGATTTCACTCACCATTTGTTTTTTTTTATCCCGAAAAACAGGATCATTTTAAGCCTGTTCCGGGATTACCCTGTTTTCAATCCCGTTTCGGATTGATTTCAGATTTTTTTTCTGTGTATCCATGCCACTTGGTTCTTTATTGTTTCTGTGTAGTGTCGGTTTACTTAGGATTTCACTGCGAAATCAATGGAGCATTATAACTTTCCAGTTGTGAAGTAACGAGTAGAAAATTCAAATTTTCATTATCAAATGTTGGAAATAATGCACTATTAAAACTTACTTCTTGCAAGGAACTAGAGGAATGCAACTGTCGATAGTCAGTCTGTAGACTCATCTGTCATATAATGGTTGATCCTTGAAAGCTACATCAATTCGGCATCACTAAGTTGAAATTCGGTGGAAGAGCGGACTGCCCTAGTTTACCCAAAGGTCGGATAAAACTTTTGTTAGGAAAAGGATTATAGCATTCTTATTTCAAGTTTAATTTCCTGAAGGTAAACGCTTAACGTCTTAAAACTTGTCAGTAAACAAAGCCGAGCCGAGCAGCTTAAAAAAGCACAATCAATCTTCAACAGTCAGGACGTGGGACCCCCCATACCTTCTTCTTCATTGCCAGCAGATAATTTGTTAGCACTCACAAATGTGTAAATTAGTTTCCCATATCCAAAGCCTTGCCCAGAAATGTAGCCCCCGACACAACTTTCGTTCAACCGTCTCTCCAATTTTCTCTCAGTGCACACACAAACACCTTATAGAACTGAGGTTGTCCGTTGGTTTGGTTATTTGTGCTAAAATGCAAATGCCATGAGACGATATGTAGATACATCCGGCAGTAAAAGCAGATACGGATACCAAACTTGGCCATGTGTTTGTTTGGACGAGCAAAAGGCCGAGTGGCAAATTGATTGAAGCCTTTGAATGTAAAGTTGAGAAATGTTCCTTATGACCAGCGGCCTCGTCATCTTGGGGTACGAAGTTAGGTGTGAAAACCTTTTCTAGGGTCTTCCCTTAATTTAACGCCCGAACCAAGGCAATTAAGAAAACTTTTTGGTAATATTTTGTATAATTTTGCTTTGTGGACTTCTGGCAAAGTGGTTTTTTTTTTGTTTATTTGTTTTCTGGGTGTTTTTTCTTTCAATAAGTTAAGTTTAACATTAGGTTTTTTTTGTTTTACTATTTTGACTTGGAATTATAGTAATTTAGTTTATATATAGTTGGTAATTGTAGTATGCAATTAACTTTGGACTTGGACACAGGACACAGGACACAGGACACGAAACGATTAGTCGAAACACACACAAATATTCCAGTTTATACAGAGTTGATTTGAGGGTAGTTTACAGTTACTTTTTCGCTCGCACACATTCGTTACATACACGCACACACACACACACATATATATATATATATATATAAATATAGTCAGTGACTGTACAGATTTTTACTAAATACTTAAATATTTTTGCGCTAAACCTGCCTTAACAATTTAGTAACAGAATTCCTTTCTTCTCTATTTACAAAACAAACTAAAATTCTATTTATATTATATACACAATCTTAGGCCACCTCCAAATCGGAGGATTCATCCGCATCGCTATAATTATTTGGATCACTCTTGATTAGCACCAACTGGGAGGCATAGTGTTCGGGGGAGCATTTCGCTGAACCATTCTGGTTGTTGTTTGAGCTGGAGTTGGTGCCACTGTTGTTGTTGTTGTTGTTGTTGGTAGTTGTGGTGCTGCTGGTGGTTGTGGTGGTGGTGCTGCCACACTGTTCCTCTTGTAGCTTTCGCAAACGTTCCTGCTCTTCACGTTTCTGTTTGCGCCATTTGGCTCGACGATTTTTGAACCAAACCTGAAATGAAATGGAGAGTGAGTCAGAGGGAGTTGTGAGTTTAGCTCGTAGTCTAGGTAACTTTTGATTGTAGGGCTTCAAAAACACTTTCATCCGTTTTTCAAATTATGTTTTTCTCTTTTGTGTATATTTTCAGTAATTTTTTCCCGCTGATTTTCTATGGCTACCCCCCACCATTTGTCGTTTATCTTTTGCGCCCAAGTTGCCTAGGATATGGCTACAGCCAGTCCCACCTCCTTCCCACTTTGGTTTTACAATTTTGCATTTTTATGTTTAATTAGCTGACTTATTGTAAGTGTAATTAACTGAGTGAGGGCAACAAAAGAAATATTTGTGTTTATTTTAATGTTTAGAGGGTAAGAAAGGGTGTTTAAGGCAAATGTTAAGGATGACTTTGATATTTCTGTGTTTCCATAGATATTTTAAAGAAACTCCTAAGCGAAATTTCATGAATATTATGAATAATGCTCTTCAAAGTTTATGAACTTAGAAACTGGTAGTCAGTTATGACCGAGTCATACATTATCCACTCTTTATAGCTCCCAGATTGTGAGACAACGTATTGGCTTAAGAAAAGTAAACCGTAAATAACTAAGTAAAGACTATACTATACGGGATCATTTCTCTAGTCAGTCTTCACTTACTTTCACTCTAACTGGCCAATGCTTATATAAATGAACATTTTCAAAAACGTAGCATACTTTAAGGGGCAGTTAAGCATGATACATATACTGTGTGTTAAACGTAGCAGCACCGCATTATATTCAGAATTTGGCGAACTAAAACTGTGTACATAAAAAAAACCGACTCTAAACTTAGAACCAGAACAGAAAGCCTTATTTGATATTTGGAATCTTTTAAGATCCGGGAATCCAGATAGAATTGAAATCCAAATGAACCGCCACAAGACAAAGAAGAAAGTTCAAAGAACTGCTGCGCAGGTGGCTATATATATGCATATCTAAATACTTATAAATGCAAAGCAGCTATCTATAAGATGAGAAATCGTCCCTTGAGGAAGGTCGTTTCCTTAGCTAGTCCTTAGAAGCTAGTTATGCTCCAAAGTGAGGTCTTTGAAGCGATCAAAAGAAAAGAAAAACCTTCATGATAATCTAAACTCATTATAAAACTTTCCAAATTGCGCGATTTTTGTATTCTTTGTAATCCTTAACACCTGTCTACAATTGCCATCTATAAAGTTTTCATGGTTTCATTTTGACATTTAGCTAATTCTCTAATTTTTTGGTCCTTTCGATCTTCACCTCCTATTTACCCGTTCTTATAATAGTCTAAATCCATATAAGAACTTTGCAAAATAATACAACTCAGAAAGAATATGTGCTGAGTCAGATAGAACAACCGCCTACTGCACCCCAGGTTGAACTGGTTTATCGAATTGAATCATGTTTATATAATATATCGATGGTTGCTTAAAAAAATGTTGAAAACTAGGTTGTCTCCAATTTGCTGGTTCTTTCAAATGTAATTGTAATGTTCCTATAAATCAAAGTTTGGAGGCGTTTTCATAATGTTCCTATTTCAAATCTTTTCAGGGATTTTAAAATGCATTTGGAAAAATCGATTTTTATTGTATTTTTGTGGTTTGGCTATGTCTTATCACTGAGAAACGTCATAAATTGTATAATTTTTTACCTTTAATTTGTCTGGAAATCAAATCTTACGAAAGGCAGCGTCTCAGCTCACACGACTATTAAGCACTCGCGAAATCACAGTAAAACAGTAGTGCCCTAAGCACTTAGCTCTTAAGCACTCAGTAAGCAAAAAGCAAAGTGGTGCAGATGGTAAGGCAGGTGCGTTAGAATAAAGAGATTGTGGTTTCGAGTGCCCGGCTGAGCAAAGATCAGTAATAATGTGATTTTTATACCCTTGCAAAAGGGTATTATAATTTTACCCAGAAGTTTGCAACGCATAGAAATATTCATTTCCGACCCCATAAACTATATATATTCTTGATCAGGGTGACGAGCTGAGTCGATTGAGCTTTGTCCGTCCGTCTGTCCGTCTGTCTGTCTGTTTCTACGCGAACTAGTCTCTCAGTTTTAAAGCTATCGAGCAGAAATTTTGCACAGAGTCTTCTTTTTGCTGCACACTACTAATATGTCAGAACCGACCGGATTGGATGACTATATCTCATAGCTCCCATAGGAACAATCGGTCGGATAACTAGTTTTAGTATGAAACACTTTTTTCTTTTAAATGGAAACGACTCCAAACTTTGTAATCGTAGATTTTCTATGTTTTTTTATAATTCTACCAAGTTTTATCAAAATCGGACAACTATATGGTATAGCTGTCATACAAAAGATAGGTCTAAAAAACAGTCTTAGTTGGAAAAAGTTTTTTGTTTTTAATGGTAGCATGCTGCAATTTTGTATTTGTTTGTTTCACATGCTTTTACACAATTCTACAAGTTTTTGTTCAAATCGGATGACTATATCATATAGCTCCCATACGAACGATCGGTCGGAAAATGGGAAAAAGCGTATTTTTTGAAAATATTTAAGCGAGCACTTGCAAGGGTATAAAAACTTCTACACAGACGAAGTTAGCTTGGCTTTCTCGTTTTTTTCTTCTGGAAATCAAATATTGCAAAAGGCAGCGTCGTAGCTCACACGACCATAAAGCACTCGCTTAATAGAGCAAGAAATCACACTAAAAAGTAGTGCCATAAGCGCTTAGCTCTTAAGCACTCAGTAAGCAAAAAGCAAAGTGGTGCAGATGGTAAGGCAGGTGCGTTAGAATTGCGAGATTGTAAGTAATAATGCGATTTTTATACTCTGTACCGTAGGTACATAGAGTATTATAAGTTTGTGCAAAAGTATGTAACAGGCAGAAGGAAGCATCTCCGACCCCATAAAGTATATATATTCTTGATCAGCATCAACAGCCGAGTCGATATAGCCATGTCCGTCTGTCTGTCCGTATGAACGCACAGATCTCAGAGATGGTAAGAGATAGAGGTTTGACATGTATGGGACATGTGCTTCTTATGTCTGCAGGCAGATCAAGTTTATTTTCAATTTTGGCCACGCCCCCTCCCGCCCCCGCAATTTAGAAAAACCGTCATATCTCCCACAGTTTTGAAGATAGATGGCTTGTTCCTTCTAGACATATTTAGTTATTAGAATAACTTATCGATCCCCCAAAGGAATGAAGAAGATCGGATGAACGGTTTTCGAGTTATGATCAAAAGACAAATTTTCTTGGTACAGAGTATGTTATAGTCGGGCTTGACCGACTTTCTTTCTTGTTTTTAAATACACCAGGTATTTTGACATCTGTTTAAGAAAAACATGCACAAGAACTCCACATGTTCGTAGAGAAGCTGAGACATTTCTTTTGGAGTGTGAAAATTGGACTGCTTTACTGTTATATATTGAGAATCAACAATACTATAGGATAAACTCAGTAATATATTGTAACAATATTGTGGTTTTCGATTGCTTTGGCTGTTCAAATTGAATGACACGACCGAACTGGAACCTTTTTTGCAGAGGGTATTCTCCCAGCTTTCAACTGTTAATTCATTAACAATTTACACATTTTTCCAACCCACTAAATTGTACAATTTTTTGGTTTATTTTTTTTTTTTAATTAGGCTTTGGCCACACCCACCTACACCCCTTTACACTGTCCTCCCCGCCCCCACACCATCTTTTACTTAGGTTAATTAAAACAAAAGGCGTCTGTCATGTGGCTTAGGGGTTAATGTTGGTTGAGGTCGAGTGGTGCGACGTGGGTGGAAGTGTGGGTATGTGTTGTGTAATCACCCTCCTGGACAGCATCTACATCTATCTTGTCATTTTGTGCCCTGGCCAACGGGGTGGAGCCAAGTCAACAAGGCTCTCCTCTTCCGCTCGCTCTCTTTCTCTGTCTCTCTCCCTCTCTCTCTGTCTCTCTTCTGTTTGCCCAATCCCAATGCAATGGTACATTTTTGCAACCCCTGTTTGTTATCATTTTATTAAGTAAATACTCAAATTGTTATTATTGTTGCTGTAGCCCGGTTAAAAAGGTAAAAACAAACGAGTTGAACAATTGCACAGGAAAAAGTTTAATTAGACAAAATTAGCCAGAGTCAAAAAGTTGGTCTTCTTTTAAACTCAGCCAAGTTGATTTTGGCCCAAACTGTTATCATTGTGCCCAGAGAAAGTTGGAACGAATGAATGCCACACCCACCCACCGCCCCACATGCCGCTGCCAACCAACATTGGCAATGTTTATGCAGCAAATCGACTGAATTTGTTGAAATAACATAAGAGTAGAGGCGGGCGGAGGTGCGGAAGGACGACGACCAGGCGGGCGGGGGGGAGAGCACTTAGCGGGGCTGTGGGTAAAAGGGCCAATGACATTGGAGAGTCAGAGAAATGCGCTAAACTTATAAGCAAGAAGATCCCCCAGCTTGAGCTCATTTAAGTTTGTATAAATTTGTGTAAATTTGTGCAGCTGTTGGGCAAAAAAGGGAGCTGCTTGTGCTGCTTCTGCTGCTCCTCATCTTGGTCCTCTGGCTTATTTGCTTAGGATGATGATAAGGATAGAGGAATGAAGGAAAGCAACAAAAAAAAAAAAAATGGCGCCGCCTTGGCAACGTTTGAAGCGAGCTGAGCGAATAGCATTTGGCAACTCGTTTGATGTCCTCTCATGCCCCAGTGGAAATGTCACAAGGCGAGAAATTTCATTTGTTTCAGAAATTGAGAAATCAAATTTTGATATTAGTTGAATAGAGAGCTGATTTGTGTCCAAAAATCTGTATCTGTATCTGTAAATAGAGGCTTGATATGTATGGCACATATACTTCTTATGCTTGCAGGCAGATTAAGTTTATTTTCAAGTTTTGCCACGCCTCCTACCACCCCCGCTATTTAAAAAAACGTCATATCTCTCACAATTTTTTAGATTTGTAACTTCTGTACATATTTAGTAATCAGTTTTATTTATCGATCCGCCAAAGAAATGGTAAAGATTGAATAAGCCATAGTCGAGTTATAGGAAAAACAAGCATTTATGCTGGGCAGCACCGACTGAAACTGTGATGGGCAGCACTCTACACGCTTTAACACTTTGTGTGATAAATAGAATATTTAGCAGGTAAATTGAAGCAAAATTAAATTATCCGACTCCAATAAACCTGTTATTCATTGGATAAAATGCTAAAAAGACTTCACTTTTGTAAATTTTGTAAATTAACAGAGCATTAACATAAATGTTAACATATTAACATATTGCAAACAGCTCCAGTTGTTCGAAAAAGTAGGCAACGTTTTCCATAAACTTTATTTATCTGCCATTTCTGATCCAATCATTATGAAAACTTTAGAGATTATAGATATTGGGTATATAGCTCAATATCTTAAACAAGGTGGGAGTTTTTAAACATTTCTAATCGAAATAAACTTAATCTGACAGCGGTTTATTATCTTTCTTTTATAATAAGACTATATAGGGGGGTTGTTCCAGATATTTCTGGAGATTTTTGTATAAAAGTTTGGACTTTGAAATAAGCTAGGAAAACTATGCTTGGAAAGTGACAAGAATAATGTCGGCTGCTAGATTTTAGGGTAGGAAAACCGTAGGCATTAAATTTGCTTGGGATTGAATAGACGTTTTGGCATTTTGGCGAGATGTCACATACAAAGGCAAGTTGTTCAAGCTCAAAATGAAATCGTATATACACGAAAATCTCTAGAGATTTCTGGAACACCCCCGTATATACTAAAATTTGGTTCCTCTAGCTCTGCTAGTCTCTGAGTTAGGCTGTTGAAGCTAAGCAGCTATATATATCCTTTATACGGTATCAGATGAAATCTTTTGGCTGTTACATACTTTTGAACAAACAAAATATACTACGTGTACCTTTGGTACAGGGTATATAAGTGTCCAAGTGTGTGTTCCATGTGTTATCTTCTGGATCAAAGCTTATTCTGATAACAAAATGGAAACTACTGGTCAAGAAGAGTTAGAAAAAAGACTTGGTTCGAATTTGCGAGACCATTTCAGTTCAGGCTGAGGCTTTTTTGCTTATACAGAGAAAAAGTGGTATTCAAATGGCAAAGTCTTGCATTTGTAGAGTATTTTGAATGCGAAGGCAGAAAACTTGAACGAAAGAAGCCTTTGTTGTTTAAAGTTCAAGGTATAGTAGGAACATGCAAAACGACTTGTGGTGTGTTAGCAAAATATCTGCTGATGGGACTATTATAAACAGAACTAATTAGACTGTTCTGGTAATGTTAAAACAATTGTTGTTAAATTGAGTTTATACATATTCAACTATAATCAACTTACGATATTGAGGCAAATGAAACAACTAATTGGGTTTGATATTTAAGACACTACAAACTTTCTAGTCGCAACACTAACTTATAGTCCTTCTTATCTCTTAGTCTATCCATTCGGAATGATTAATTTGAACTTAGAATTGGAATCTATTACTTCATAATAAACAAGAAAGAAAGTCGGTCAAGCCCGACTATAACATACTCTGTACCAAGAAAATTTGTCTTTTGATCATAACTCGAAAACCGTTCATCCGATCTTCTTCATTCCTTTGGCGGATCGATAAGTTATTCTAGTAACTAAATATGTCCAGAAGGAACAAGCCATCTATCTTCAAAACTGTGGAAGATATGACGTTTTTTCTAAATTGCGGGGGCGGGAGGGGGCGTGGCCAAAATTGAAAATAAACTTGATCTGCCTGCAGACATAAGAAGCATATGTCCCCATACATGTCAAACCACTATCTCTTACCATCTCTGAGATCTGTGCGTTCATACGGACAGACAGACGGACGGACAGACGGACATGGCTATATCGACTCGGCTGTTGATGCTGATCAAGAATATATATACTTTATGGGGTCGGAGATGCTTCCTTCTGCCTGTTACATACTTTTGCACAAACTTATAATACTCTGTGTACCTACTACGGTACAGAGTATAAAAATATGGCTTTCATAAGAAACTAGTGTTATTACATGATATCGGGGACCTGATATTTGATTAAGTTTTGATCCAAAACCTGGTGGTAGCTTCAGACCTCTGTCAAAGCTGCAAAAAAGTGAACTCTTAGGCCAGCAAATGGACCAAAGAGATAAATGAAATCCACTGAGGATTAGTTTAACGTAAAAGCAAAAAGGGCCTAATTGAAATTACATATTTGACCACAAGGCATTTCTCCACCTACCTCTATCTCGCTCTCGCTCTCGCTCTCTCTCTCTCTCTCTCTCTGTTTTGGTGTTTCAGCTATTTATTTTCATAATTTTCATAATTTTATAAGCTTAAGTTATTAAAACAACACACAAAACTCGCGCGAAATATTATAAATGAATTGAGTGCCAATGAATTTTGTGATTTAGTCAGCTTAATTAAGTCAACACACGCACACACACACACACACACAGCCTTAATAATCCATAAAATCTAACAAAAAAAATTCGAATTTCCATTGAATTTACTAATTAAAGTTGCATATTTTAATTAAATGTTGGTCAAAAATCAACCGCATTGAACCCTAATCCGTATGGAAACGTGGCTGGGTGTGTGTGTGTGCCGCAGAAAAAAAAGCTCGCGCTGCACGCTTTGCTAATCCCGTAATTTCTACGGCCAACACAAAGCAAAACTCTATATATATAGAGAGCTATATATATAGTCGGTCCACCTCTTCCCCCCGTTGACTAACGCCTCTGGTAGCTTACCCGGCATTTAAAATCTGACTAAGGCCAGAACAATTTGGCCCGAACCGAACCGCGGGCGCCAAATAAAACGCACCAGAATCGCACGCGCGCGTAGAACAACAATTTTTTGGTGAAATTAAATAAACACCGGCGGATGGCGGCGGATGGGGACCGGGGATGCCCCTGGTGTAACAAAATGGCGGACTTTGGCATGCATGGGGACGCCTTGAAGGTGCAAATATTTCCACAGATTTTTCCAACCAAAAGCGCATAAATCGCTGATACGGCTTGAAAATCCTGGCGAGAAAAGTGCTTGGGCCACATTGGAAACGTGTGCATGAAATCCATTGAACAAACAGACCGACGGCAGTTGATTTTTAATTAACTACAAAAGCGCTTTATGGTCGTCCCACGGCTAGACAGGATGGTATGCTGCTCGGACTGGTGGTGGTGTAGTGTGGTGTAGTGTGGTGTGTGGCCTGTGTTATTGTTTGGTCTTTGGTCAGCAGCCGGCCGCTTCGAATTGCTGACCAAAGTTGACTGCGTTTTGTGTTGGATTACCAAAAATGTGCATTCCGGCGTAAAATGTGGCTGCACTGCTGCCCATCGATGCTATGATAACTTTGCGCTTCGTTAATCGCTGCACCTGTGTGCACCTCCCCTCCGTCTAATTTTCATGTTTTTCCACGGCTCAGGCTAGCGTATCGAAACAAAAAAAAGAAACGAAAATGAAGAGAAAATAGTTTTTTTTATTCAGCCAAAAGCCAAAACATTGAAAACTCTGCCGGATCCTGCAGGGCCCCACAAAATGGCGGCTGGCCTTTTTTGCCTGCGTGTGAGTGAGCGAGTCCGTCGACTCTCTAATTAGTGAAAATTGGCAACACAAGTCGGTTGGAAACTTCGTCACCAATGGGACCTCGCACACACACACACACACACACAGCGAGAGAGTGGAGAGTGGTGTGGAGTGGAGTGGAGCGACTGTTTCCAGCCGCTGGCAAAACTGTCGACATTTTGCGTCGTGTTGTTGGATTAAAATCGCGCAGCCATGAAAATTGCTTGTTACGCACATTCCCCAGTCGACGCTCGCCCATCGCAGGTGCACTAATTAAAGGAGGACTTTTGGGAAAGGGGTTCGGCAAATGGTGTAACATTCTTAGCCCCATACGATACTTTTGACATGTTAAATTGGAAGTCAGGAGGGCACAACCTATCGAGAAAAATGACAACCCATTCACTGTCGCCGGTGTGCGTCATGGCAACACGCAACTTTAGCCTTGCTTCAATAGGGTTCAATCGAAGCAGTAAGATAAAGATACAAATTCTTGATCCAGCTGCCACTTTTCTGATGACAAAATGAACTTTCGAATATCTAAATCCATCATTTTTGAACACTTTACTCTTTCACTTTATTGTAAGTCTCAGCATGAGAACAATTTCAAGAAGTTTTCAAAAATTAGAAGCAATAAAGAGCTCTACTGTTGTCTCAGTGAAGGAAAAGCCCTAAAGTAAGCTTAACTAAATAAAGCCCTTAAATTTGTAGTTTTTATAGCAGAAAGAGAACGAGAATGAGGTCTCTGTAGATCAAAAGGATTTTAAAGCGACTCCAAGTCGACAAATACCATGACTTAGGCCCGATTTCTCAAAGGTTCCGGTTAGCCAACCACCGGTCAGATTTGTTCGTCAAGATGACAAGCGGTTGCTTTTCTCAACAGCAGTTTCGCCTGATATCGATAAATGCCTATCGCTGCTTCAGTGTGACCATACTGTTTGACTAAACGAACGAGTACACAGCTGATTCGGTTTGGTTTGTTTGTATTTTAATGCGATTGGTTGTTGCTGGTCATTGTTTTGCGTAAAAGTTGACTAAAATTCGATGTTCTGCCTCATCGAATTGCATTTCCATTGCGTGGAGTTGAAAAATTCGTTTATTTATAAACATTTTGTGTGGCAGCAAACATTTCAATAAACAAAGCAAGTGTGCGGTCAGCTGTTTGTATATCGATAAAAATATGGATAATTTCAACGGGGCTGAGCTCGCGGTTAAAGTTGACCGGTGGATGAGCAGCGTTTAAGTTTGTTCCTCCGGTTACGCCACATAGATTATGAGACACTCAAATTCGGTTACTTTGAGAAATTGGGCCTTACTGGGATTTGCCGCTACGTCACGCCTGTGGTCGATGCAGCCACTATTAACACTGCACTCTATCTCCTCCTAGGTCTTGACTTCGAATCCTAAATAAGTACATCTTAATAATGACAGTATTTAATACGCTTATGTTTTTGAGTTAGAAAGAAAGAAGAGAAGCAGCAAAAGCAACAGCAACCATTCAGAAAGTCGCTCAGGCCCGGCTATAATATACTATGTACCAACGAAATTGTGCGCTCAGTTTGAATTTGGATGCTGCAGCGTTCATTCGATATTTACCAAATTTTTAGCGGATCGATAAACTATTTTGATTACTGAATATGTCCAGAAGTGCTTCTGGCTATTACATACTATACACTGAAAAAAAGAAATCAATCCGAAACGGGATTGAAAACAGGGTAATCCCAGATGTTCTTGATCTGATCCCGGAAAAGATTGATTTCTCTCCCATTTTTTTTTAATCCCAAAAGAACAGAATCACTTTAAGCCTGCTCCGGGATTACCCTGTTTTCAATCCCATTTCGGATTGATTTTAGACTTAGATCAGACAGAGATGTACTTTCTCACCTTTGGTAAGAAAAGGGTCCAAAAAAGATCCATTTGGAAGGGATATGTCTTAACTATCCTTTTAATCATCCAAATGACCATAATTTGTCATATCCTTTGGTTGATTTTTAGCTCTGTTGGATGATTGAAACAATATTTAGGACATAACCCTTTCAAATGGATACCGGAAATTATCCAATGGATATGTTTTAATATCCTTTTTATCTGGTTGGTTGGTCTGCTAGTCTCTGAGATCTACGTGCTCATACAGACAGCTCCAGATCAGCTCCGCTATTGATGCTGACCTTTAAGTATACGGGGGTCCAGTTTATGGCCAAGTAACAATGTTAATAGTAATATATTGCACTAGTCCTTGTGGGTATTAACTAGATCGACCCCTGGTGTTGACAAATCGTGTTTATATATAGTACTTATTCAATTTAATTTTCTTCCACTTCTAACAAACATTTTCGAAAGTGAAATTGATTCCTTTTCTTGCAATTCCAAGTCGTTGGTCGGTGAAATAGAAACGTAGTTACGCACTCGTACAGTAGCTACCTTCTTAAGAAGTAGTCGAATTAAAAAAACGCTTAGATCATTTGAAAAACATATCTTTGAAAACCACCGAAGCAATATCCTTTAACTTAAATCAAGTATTTGAGTTCTCAAAAATTAATACTTGAAATGAGAAAAGTTCTCATGCTAGAAGTGAGAAAATGAGTTCATGGTCTGTTTTTGGTAATGATTGTGCTCATCTTCTGTCAAGTATTCTCGGTAGTTTTATTTCATAAGTATTTTAAGTCCATACTTTTTATAATTTTACACACCGATTTTCATGTTTTTGGAGATTATCATTTACATTTTACTTTTTTGCAAGGACAAGTGAACACCCCAAGTGATGTTCCCTAGTATTATTAATTTCTTGAATCTTTTGAAGTTGTGCTTCTTAAATGATTGAATTTTGTGTACGAGATGACCAGCAATTTGGTCATATGGATTTCTCAACAACAGGTTCACCCGATATCGATACATTTTATTCGCTGCGGCAGTGTGACCAGGCACTGTCCACAAATTAGGTATTTTTGTTATGCATTTTTTTAATGCTTTTTTTAATGCAACTTTCTTGCTTGCTTGAGATGTATGATATGCAATGGCGGTGGACATTTGTGCACCTGCAATGCATACCAAAGTAAAGCTGACTCCAAAGACATCACCTGTAGTGCTAAGGAGTTTGCCACTTGCACAAGAACGCTGCACCACCACGAGTTTGCTCTCCAACAACAATGCATGATTCCTGCTAACAGTGCTTGTTATACTAAATTGAATCGTTACTAAATTAAGGTTTTTACTAATTCTTTGGGAAGACACTTGAACTTTAATCATAGCAAGAATTATGTTATATGTGGGGTTTAGTCAAAATGAATCTTGCACTAACTTGGCTTCATCTAGATCGGTAACATATCTAATTGGGCCTCTCTATTTCAATATTTTTTTGTTGCCTTGGGTCTTCCAATTCAATTTACATTGCATGGAGGTAAAACATTCGTTCATCTATCGGGACTGAACTAGTGGTTAAGAGTTAACCGAAGCTTGAGCTGCTTTTAAGTTTGTTCCTTCGGTTAAGATCTGTTCTTAGCTAATATAAATTGTATTTCTTTACAATGCTTTGTAAGAATTAGATAGTGGCTCAAAAGATTTCAGCTTTCACAGCAGTGCAATGGTGTTCTTTTCGTAAGAAGTACTGTGACGAAAATTAGACACTCAAATTTGACTAACCGGCCATTGAGAAATCGGGCCTTAGACATAAAAGGTTACTGCCGCACCTTTCACTTTCCTTTTTCCCCTCACCCCAGCATCTTTGAACCATAAAATCCTTTTCAATTATGAATCTCAAATTTTAGGGAAAAATTCCCAAAAAAAAAGGACAACATTTCCCTGATGACCAGAACTGGTGGAAAAGATTGTAAATTCATTACAGTTTTTATTTAGATGTATACATATTTTTTTTTTCTTAACTAATCGCTGACACGTTTTTAGCTTGGCGACCTTTTAAAAGCTTAACCTGCACCTGCCTCTCCCTTGCTCCACACACCCCATGTATTTTTTTTTCCGCCCGACTGTGTGTGTGTGTGTAAATTTATGCAGCTTCGAGGGCAATTTTCTCTCTCTTAGCCATAATATTTGTCTATGGTTACACGCTTCGACAGTCAAAACTGTAAAGCAAACATCGAAGCAGGACTCAACACCCCCTGCCATCCCCCCCGCGGTGTGGCCGAAGGCCACAAACGCACTTTGCGACTAAAGTCCCGCGAGAGTTGATGCCAGCCAGGACCCTTCGTACTTCAAGTGTTTGAATAATGGAAAATTATGAAAAATTATAAATAAGAGTGGGAAGAGGGGGGTGGGGGTGTTGCGTGTGAGATTTTGTGGGCTGCAAAAGTGGCATCAAGTGAATGGGTGGTGGCTGGGCTGGAAACATCCGCCTGCTGTGTGCCCTGCGGCCTGGGACAATGTTGTTACTACCGAAATTAACGAAAATCTGCTGATTCCAGCTCATTGCCATTTTAATTTCATTTACGATTCTTGAAATGAAACTAAATAAACAATTAGGCAAAGTGCTCAACTGAGTCGTGCATTGATTTAGAAGAGGTAAGATGTGTCTACTCTAACCAAAGATCACTCCATTAGAACCGAGGCACAATCCATGTTTAAGGGCGTGTTTCCAATGTTTATTATGGATGCCCTTCAGACAGATTGCCATAACAATAACAAATATTTAGTTAATTGCCACGCAGGTGGCCTGAATCTCATACTTGGGCTACCCCTCAAACCAAAAACCACTTGATTGTGCAACTTCAAAAGCGGCAAACGATTTCAGGATCACTCAAAATGGTGACAAGCCCTTTTTTATTCCATTCTTGTTATTGTCCTGGCTTTGTGATCGAACACAGAGAGAGAGAGAGAAAGAGAGTTGGAGCGATCGCACACACAAAGTGCCCATGAGTGGGCACATTCTTGTGACCTTTTCCCTAGCAACCACCAATCTAAATATTTGTGATGGGCGCAGGAGAGGAGCACAAATTATGCCATGCCCGATGATTACTAATTTCTTGGCGACGACCAAAGACAAATATTTGCCCTACGCTTGAAGCAGTTGTTGTTGATTCGGTCTTTGGTTGGGCTGAAGCTGAGCTGCTGCTGCCGATGATGATGATGATGATCAGAAAACGAAATCACCTCAATCACTTGAGCTGCGGGATTAGGCGTATTTGACTTGCACGCACCGACGACGAGCAAAGCTACCGATTGCTGCTGCTCCGGCTGTGTGGCCAGCCAGCTACTGTTTTACCCACAAATGAACAAAAACAAAATACGAGACGACACACAGACACTCAAGTGTCTAAATAAAAATAATAATTGTAAATGATGAAGTCAAAATAAGCAGATCATTTAAATGAAATGATGATTGCTCTGTTGATGCTAAATGATGGGAACGGTTGGCTCCCACACCGAGAAGGTTGTCAAGAAAAGATGGCAGCTTTGG
The DNA here is from genome assembly GCA_035044985.1 of Lordiphosa fenestrarum. Lineage (NCBI taxonomy): Eukaryota > Metazoa > Arthropoda > Insecta > Diptera > Drosophilidae > Lordiphosa > Lordiphosa fenestrarum. The sequence goes on from JAWNNO010003552.1 coordinate 353,884, forward strand.
ATACAACTTGTGGCTTCTGTCTTACTTTTGGAGATGCCATAAAGAAATAAGAAAAGAAGTGAATTTTCTTGCAATTATGTTGAATTTATCAAAAGTGATATTAGAATTAGAATTTTCTCTAAGAAGCCTGTGGCAACTTATGAAAAACTGCTTAAATACTCAGCAAGTATTGTTCATAAAGTAATTTAGAGTATTCAGCCTTGTTCTTAGCTTAACTTCCGCAAACATTTTGTGATTTCAAACCGGTTATGGCACTTGGTTTGGTCTCAAAATCACCAAACTTTGGCGGAAGTGGAATTGAGAACTAACCTGATGAAGACGTTTTCTAAAAGAAGACCACCACAACACAAAAACAACTGTTTAGAAACGAGAAAGCCAAGCTAACTTCGTGTGTGCCGTAGTTTTTATACCCTAGCAAGTGCTCGCTTAAATATTTTCAAAAAATACGCTTTTTCCCATTTTTCGACCGATCGTTCGTATGGGAGCTATATGATATAGTCATCCAATTTGGACAAAAACTTGTAGAATTATGTGAAAGCATGTGAAACCAACAAATACAAAATTGCAGCAAGCTACCATTAAAAACAAAAAAGTTTTTCTAACTAAGACTGTTTTTCAGACCTATCTTTTGTATGGCAGCTATACCATATAGTTGTCCGATTTTAATTAAACTTGGTAGAATTATAAAAAAACATAGAAAACCTACGATTACAAAGTTTGGAGACGTTTCCATTGAAAAGAAAAAAGTTTTTCATACTAAAACTAGTTTTCCAACCGATTGTTCCTATGGGAGCTATGAGATATAGTCATCCGATCCGGTCGGTTCCAACATATTAGTAGTGTGCAGCAAAAAGAAGACTCTGTGCAAAATTTCAGCTCGATAGCTTTAAAACTGAGAGACTAGTTCGTGTAGAAACAGACAGACAGACGGACGGACAAAGCTCAATCGACTCAGCTCGTCACCCTGATCAAGAATATATATATAGTTTATGGGGTCAGAAATGAATATTTCTATGCGTTGCAAACTTCTGGGCAAAATTAGAATACCCTTTGCAAGGGTATAAAAAAAGAGTTTCATACAACAGCTTACTGAGTTCTTTTTGCATATTTCACAACACAATTTTCTGAAAATCTAGTCTTAGTACTCATTATCAGCTTAAGATAAAGCTACCGTGACAACATCAGCTTCCTTCCTAACTCTAATGATTGTAAACGGCGCAGAATCAACACAAATAGACAAAGATATTTGGCTTGGTTCTTTGAGTACAGTAATGCTTCAAGGTTCTTTCTATTCCATCATCAGCAGACTTTATGCTTTCACTTTTCAAGTCGTTTTGCATGTTCCTTAGATATCGACAGTCAATGGTATAAGCTTCTGGAAACCACTTTGTGCTCTGTGTGTCTTTAAAGTAAGTAGGTAAGGTACAATATCTTCAACCTTACGATATTCCAAATGGTTCTTCGAAAGTTCCAAACAGTTTTGTTCACTTTGAATTCTTAAATATTTTACATTCCACTAGTATACCTTTGTTTGGTAACTGATATACATCTTTTTTCACTTATACATTCCACTGACGCACTTTGAAACTCTTCAAATAAACCGAACCGAACCGTTTACTTTGGCAGTTTTCGGTGCGGTAGAGCATTTTTGTCACAGCACTGAGTTGGTTCTAGGCACAAATTAGCTGTGCATTACTTGGCTCTCAGTCAAAACTTTAACTAACTTTGAATATTACATAAATATTAATATGTTAAACCAAAAATTGGTCATCAAAAAACTTTATTTGCCAAAAAAAAAGAGATTTTTATACCCGTTACTCGTAGAGTAAAAAGGGTATACTAAAGTCGTGCAAATGTATGTAACATCCAGAAGAAAGCATCTCCGACCCCATAAAGTATATATATTCTTGATCAGCATCAACAGCCGAGTCGATATAGCCATGTCCGTCTGTCCGTCTGTCCGTCCGTCTGTCTGTCCGTATGAACGCACAGATCTCAGAGATGGTAAGAGACAGAGGTTTGACATGTATGGGACATATGCTTCTTATGTCTGCAGGCAGATCAAGTTTATTTTCAATTTTGGCCACGCCCCCGCAATTTAGAAAAAACGTCATATCTCTCACAGTTTTAAAGATAGATGGCTTGTTAATTCTGGACATATTTAGTTATTAGAATAACTTATCGGTCCGCCAAAGGAATGATGAAGATCGGATGAACGGTTTTCGAGTTATGATCAAAAGACAAAATTTCTTGGTACAGAGTATGTTACAGTCGGGCTTGACCGACTTTCTTTCTAGTTTTTTTTGGTTTTTAAGCGATCTGGTTCTAACTTCATTCTTAAAGATCTATTTGAAAGTTCAACAATGTGTTCCCACCAATCTTCTGAACTGATCTAGATTGTAGGAAATCTAACCACAGAGATTTTCCGTGTCCATTTGGACTGGAGATGCCATAAATATACTTTTTAACAGCCAACGGAGCTGAATAGCATCCAAAATATATGATAAATGATCATTGTTTGAATGATTTTCAGCAACGTTGGTTGACAAAATGGACATTAAACACATATCCAGTCCAAACATATGTTTTTTGGATCTTTTTTTCAGTTAGGAAACATTTTAGCTTCTTATCCGTTCAGCTTCGAACTGGTTTTCAAAGGTTCACATAGCACAAAATGGTGTAAAATTTTTAGAAATTTATGAAAATTCTAGGAAAATTGTTACAAAAACCACATAATCCATACGATTGGAATGGAAATTCTACTAAAATACTCTTCACTTCTTGTGCAATGTCCACCCACCCAACTTCGCTCAGTCTTTCCACACATTGTTCAACACTAATTCAAACTCGCATATTCAATGCTGCGTTTCTCTCTAATCAAGTAGTCTGCTTCCTGATCTCAGCCCGCTAATAGTGTATTGTAGGCACATCTTGTTATTGCTGCTGTTGTCTTAGGCAAGATTTTCAATAATTATTGCCACTTATGGCTTGGTTTTTAGCTTCGACAATCTCCGTTAACGTCTTCGTCGTCGTCGTCGTCGTCGTCGTCGTCCGGCATGGGCGTACTATGTATTGTGCGGGGTTTCTCTCGAGTGGCAACACTTGGCATGCAAATATGCTAAACAGTAGCAGCCAGCGAGAAGCCGGAGAGGGTTTTTGTTTTGTTTTGTTTTTTTTTTTTTGGTGAGCGGCTGAAGTTGATTATGCTGCTTAAGATGATGACGGGGCACAAGAGATTTTGGTTTTGTCAGAGACAAGTTTCAACGAGACTTCTGTTTTTTTTTTTGTGTTCGTAGTTGTATGTTAATTAGTCGCGTTTCCATGACATGGCAACTTTTTCTTTTTGGCCAGCAAAATGTTTCCCTACGCTGAGGAATCTCTGAGATGGCCGCCCCCCAAACATGGGATTCTAATCCGCTTAGAAATGTATTTGTACCAGCGGTGAAATTTGTCACCTAATGGATATAGCGGGCGTCAAATTGTAGCCCGGGGCAGCAGGCGGCAGGCTCATTATCCTGATGGGTTAATGAATGTTACACACACAAACTTAAGTTGTCTTAAGCTCAACTCTAAACAGAGAGAGAAGAGAGAGAGCGAGGGAGAGCCCTTTCCACTTCCTGCCTGCTTACGCACACGCAAATGTCAACATTGTGTCGCACTTGAGGGAGGCAGCCAGCCAGGCAGGAAGGGTTTCAGCTCGAGATTAAACATTGACCGTTAACATATTGCCAAAGTGACACAAACAAGCGACGGTAATCCTTATCAGAGACGCTAATCAACCAGGAAACAGGCGCCTTCAATAAAATTGTTAACAAATTAAATTTGTCAACTCTCCTCCCCAAACACCCACCCCCTCTTGGGTTTCCTTCAACACTAATGGACTTTGAATCGTCCTGATTTTGCCTAATATGGCCAGGGGAGGATTTCTGCGGTAAGTACACCCCGGGGTTAGGCTTTCCGGAAAAAAAGGAGATGTCGAGACTTGTATTTACATTGCCAATGATACGGCCTAACCTCAAACTTTGGTCCCATTACTCAAATTAAGTGATTCATTGGGCATTGTTTTCAGAAGCCCGGCAAATGTTAAACGCTGACAACTAAATAAACAGTCGGAAACTCACTGGGGAGACAGCAGACAGGGTACACACACACACACACACAGATTGCGATGCAGATGCCTTGGATTGGTTTTCGAGGGTGAAGAGCAGCACTCAATTGGTTTCACGCTGGGTATTAAAACGAGCGTGAAATTAACCAAGATTTGTGTTGAACGCGGGGGGAAGGATGGTATTTTTGAAAACTGATTGAAGGAAGTTGAAAAGTTTTCAAGCGAGTAGTAAGGAAAGGAAGGTTAAAGATAGAACTACTAGGAGTTGTAGGACTTCCAAAACCAAATTTTACTTTGCTTATAGCTCGACCAAAGATCAAGTGATTGATTAATCGATTAATAAATCGAATTACTATTAATATCTACAATGCTAAGGGAGCTTTGAGGCAATATAAGAGATATCGAACCGACTTTAACCTCCCAAAGTTTGCATATGTCACACAAAGTGTAAGGCGAAAAGTGCTGCCCATCGCTATTGCAGGTGCTGCCCAGCATAAGTGTATTTTTTTCTATAACTCAGCTATTGATCATCCGTTCTTCACCATTTCTTCGGCGGTTCAATAAATAATGTAGTTTACTAAATATGTGCAGAAGCTACGCACCTTCTATCTATAAAATTGTGGGAGATATGACGTTTTGATCAAATTGCGAGGGCGTGAGGGTCAAAAACTTAAAACAGTATGACAGTAATGGACAATTTTGTAGATATCAAACTCATATTTTGCATTGTAGTTTATGTGCCTAATATCTACAATCCCTATCATTTTCATTAAGATCGTATAATAAATGGCAGAGTTATGTAGGTTATAAGAAATATAGCATACTTTTCTGAGCCGCATGCGCTGTTTAGCTAACATAATGTTAAAATGTTGACATTTATGTTAATGCTCTGCTAATTAGCATAAGAAGAGGCTATTAAACATTGGGAAAATCTCTAGACAACTTCGTTTAAGCGATTGAATTTTGAACTAAACTAGGAGAACTTTAGATGTCAAGTGAAAGAAACGTTGCAGGCTACTAGATTCTGGAGAAAGGGAACCGTAAGTTGGTTTTATATCTCTTAACTCTTGTCATCTAATCTAGTAGCCCAGCATTTTGGCGACATTTCACATATAAAGGCTAGCAGTTTTAGCTCGAAATGGAAGCGTTTATACGAAAATCTCTTCGTTAACTTTTAGTTTGACAGTAATTGATGCAACATTTTGCATTCTTAAACTAAGCACATGTTGGACTTAGTTTAGCCTTTAATGTAATGAGATTTAACTCGGAAAATGCTAAAGATTTGTTTTGTTTTGTATTTTTGTACGAAAGATTATCAGCCCTGTTCCGAATTCCGAATCGGTTTTCGTGTAAACGTTGCATTGTAGAGCTTACACATAGAAATGTTATAAGGAAGGCGACAAGCGTTTCAAAGGGTACTTGATCAGGTTTGAGAGAAATCGGAATTGCTTCAGCTGTTGAAACCGACAGCTCAATGCCAAGTGAATTAAATTCGACTAAAATAGACAACCTGATCTAGTAGGCACAGACATTTTCCTTACTTTCCATAGAAAACTGTGGGATTTTATGAACAAAAACTAATGTTTACATGAAAACCGACTCGGAATTGGGAACAGGGCCGTATTACTTTTATTGGTTTTTTGGAACCTAAGTAAGGTTCCTTTACCTAGTTTTACACTTTCATATTGACATATTTCTTCTCTATGTTCTTGATTTGTAATCTATTCCAATTATTCTTTTACTAAGATCCTTTGGTTGGTACCATTTCAGTCGTAATTTCCTATCTAGAAGTTTTGGGAGAGCAGAGAGTCTCTCCATATAGTTTATATATAGCTTGTTTATTGATAAAGTCGCCCACTTATTACGAATTTCGGAGTTTAACAAACTAACTCCTTACTGAAAACGAGAAACATGGAAAACTCTTGATTCAAGTATAAAATATATGGGACTACATGTTTTAGATTTCCAACTTTTGCCATCTCTAAAATCTATATATCTATGGGGCCAGTCGAACAGGTCTATATCGAGTCGTCAAGAAGTTACAGACTTCGCGTTGTCGAATTCTGTAGATCGAACTTAATATGGAAGGGCTCATTGAACTTTTCACACCGAAAACTCTTGTTTCAAGTATAAAATATCTAGACTTAAAAGTTTGAGATTTCTAGCTTTTGCCAACTCTGAAATGTGTATATATCTAGGGTCAGTCGGACAGTTCTATATTGACTCGGCTGTTGATGTGTATCAAGAAGTTACAGACTTCATTACACAGACCTGTTCTCATTTCTGAATTGATTGAACTTAATATGTCTCGAGGCAGGATCAAACACAGGACTTCTTACACATCAGGCACACACACTACGCGCTGCACCACACACAATCGGATTAAAAAACAAGAAAGAAAGTCGGTCAAGCCCGACTATAACATACTCTGTACCAAGAAACTTTGTCTTTTGATCATAACTCGAAAACCGTTCATCCGATCTTCTTCATTTCTTTGGCGGATCGATAAGTTATCCTAATAACTAAATATGTCCAGAAGAAACAATCCATCTATCTTCAAAACTGTGAGAAATATGACGTTTTTTCTAGATTGCGGGGGCGGGAGGGGGCGTGGCCAAAATTGAAAATAAACTTGATCTGCCTGCAGACATAAGAAGCATATGTCCCATACATGTCAAACCTCTATCTCTTACCATCTCTGAGATCTGTGCGTTCATACGGACAGACAGACGGACAGACGGACGGACGGACAGACGGACATGGCTATATCGACTCGGCTGTTGATGCTGATCAAGAATATATATACTTTATGGGGTCGGAGATGCTTCCTTCTGGATGTTACATACTTTTGCACAAACTTATAATACTCTATGTATTTTCGGTACAGAGTATAATTACGAAAAGTCAAAGTATCTTCTTAGAAAGTTGAGACTAAACATAAAGAGTGCACCACTGGTGGTTCAGTTAGGCTCAAACCTCATGTTATGAACCGAACCGGAGGCTTAAGTCTTATGTGAACCATTAAACCCAACCAGTTAAAATACACTAATGGCTGGCAACTCTGTGAGGAAATCTTTTGCATTTTTGGGTAACTTCTCTTAAGACTTATCTTCGAGTCAAAATGCTTTTTCATAGAAAATTAAGACAATGTATAAAAAGTGATCGAACCCGTGGTTAAGTGAGCTATAGATATAATGCTATGCTAACCTAACTGTAGGTTTGAGTTCCTTATAAACCATTGAAATGGCTTGCATTTCTGTGAGGAAATCTTTTCATGTTTGGCTGAGTTGTCTTAAGACTTCTCGCAATTCGATATATTATATGATTTCTGAAAAGTATAAATAGTGAGTACTTGTGCTACAACTAAGTCCTGTATTTTTAGCACTAAGAATCAGATCAAATAAATCTAAATCTAAATCTTAAACGTACCGAGCCCATGGTTCAGTTAGCTTTAAGAATAATTCTATGAACCGAACGGATATTTTGAGTTCAGGTACAGGGTTGCCCATATTCGACGGACCCATCTGGCAGCGCCATAACTTTTGACAGAGATGTCAGATCGCTTAATGACATACCGCGTTTGAAGCGTCAGTCCAAGCAGATTTTTACCATGGAACAATACACGCCACGCGAGCGCTCTGAAATAGTTGAAATTGACATTCAACAGAACAAGTCAATTGTGAAAACTCAACGTGCTATTAAAAAATTAAAATTTCACATTGAATGGGACCGTAAATAAGCAAAATTGCCGTATTTACGCCACTGAAAATCCTCAGGAGATTCAAGAAGTGCCTCTTCATGACGAAAAAGTCACAGTTTGGTGCGGCGTTAGTGCGAAAACGGTCATTGGGCCGTTTTTCTTCCAAAATGAAAATGGCCATGCTGTTACCATCAACCAGGAGCGTTATCGCGACATGATGACCAATTTTGTGATGCCAATTATTCGTCGAAAGCGTATGAGGCAGTTCTGGTTTCAACAAGACGGCGCTCCACCGCACACAAGTCGCATAACAATCGATTTTCTGAAGAAATTGATTCCGGGCCGTTTGATGTCGAAAAGTGGTGATTTGGACTGGCCACCGCGTTCGCCCGATTTGACGCCGCCTGACTTCTTCTTGTGGGGATATTTGAAGTCAAAGGTTTACGTTAACAAGCCAAGGACCGTAGAAGAGCTCAAGGACAGCATTCGTGAAGAAATAGCCGCTATTCCGGCCGAAATGTTGGCGAAAACGATGGAAAATGCTGCAAAAAGGGCACAATACGCCATCAACGCCAGAGGCGGCCATTTGAGAGATATCATATTCAAAAATTGATGTAAACAAATCTACTTGGAACAAATTAAATGATTAAGATTGCCAACCGCCAAATTTTTATTTTTTTCTTTGATTTTTTTAAAAAAAACATGGGTCCGTCGAATATGGGCAACCCTGTATATAACAGATCTTTGCACCTTCAACACACTGCTTAAAGCTTTTAGTTGGCTTCTCTTCAGACTTAATCTTATTTGGGACACAGCACGATCAGAATGATAGATAAACCAAATTCCGGGCATAACAGTATTACCAATTCTTTTGGAGTTTTCAGTTTGATACGGAGTTTAAGGGTTTTGATTCACTAGACCGAAAAATGATTCGTTTAGTTAGGAATAAAATATGTTAAAAATTGTTCTTACATTGTGTAATAATATGATAGTTTTCGAATACTCTTTATGGTTCAGTTATTTTCAAACATTTCTGTAAAATATCAAGAAATTGTATGTACTCCGAAAACACTTTGAGCCGCGACTTTAAGTCATTTGGATTCCGGTCTGGTGCAGTATTTCAGTTTATGATAAAGTATTGGCGTTTCGTTTTTATTTGAAAACTGTTTTTGGGTTGAAAAATACAAAATGTTCCTACAAATGGCCACCATTTTTGTAGTTTTCTAAGATTCCAAACACAAAGAACTCAAAATAAGATTGAAAAACTTAAAAATATATTGAAAACTTTAAAGATTTTGGTGCACTTCAAAAACTTCTATAAAACAAGAAAGAAAGTCGGTCAAGCCCGACTATAACATACTCTGTACCAAGAAATTTTGTCTTTTGATCATAACTCGAAAACCGTTCATCCGATCTTCTTCATTCCTTTGGCGGATCGATAAGTTATTCTAATAACTAAATATGTCCAGAAGGAACAAGCCATCTATCTTCAAAACTGTGGGAGATATGACGTTTTTTCTAAATTGCGGGGGCGGGAGGGGGCGTGGCCAAAATTGAAAATAAACTTGATCTGCCTGCAGACATAAGAAGCATATGTCCCATACACGTCAAACCTCTATCTCTTACCATCTCTGAGATCTGTGCGTTCATACGGACAGACGGACAGACGGACATGGCTATATCGACTCGGCTGTTGATGCTGATCAAGAATATATATACTTTTTGGGGTCGGAGATGCTTCCTTCTGGATGTTACATACTTTTGCACAAACTTATAATACTCTATGTACCTACGGTACAGAGTATAAAAACTTAAGTTGAACGTAAGAAGAGGACTAAGCTTCCATACTTGGCCCTTCTTAAGACCTCACTTCAGCTTTGAAAGCATGTTTAAAGTTGCACAGAAAACTTCTCAACTCACCTCAACACGTTCCTCTTTGAGATCCACCTTTAAGGCCAGCTGTTCTCTCAACACCACATCCGGATAGTGCGTCTTATCGAATGTCGCCTCCAGTTGCTCCAACTGTTCCTCCGTAAAGATGGTGCGATGGCGTCGCTTGCGTTTCGGTGGCGGACCGTGTCCCAAATGACCCAAATGATGCTGTCCATGCCCCAAATGGGGATGATGATGACCATGATGGTGCTGATGATGATGGCCATGGCCAGCGGCCAGGCTCGCGGCACCATGACCACTGACATGGGCCTGCATTTGGGCAGCGGCCACATGGGCCACGGCAGCGGCATGCATGTAGTTCGGATAGAAGTTGGGATAAGCAACTGCAAAGGGAAAACACAGACATGAATTCAGAGCAGGGCAAAAAATAAATCCTTAAAAATGCGCATAACAAAGTAGAAAAAAACAGCCGTCATGTGGCTTCCGTTTCCGGTTGCAAAAAAAAAATCTCCGATTTTAATATTCATGGTAGGGGCTCAGGTCCTGGGGGCCTTTGAATTCCAAGCATCCACGCTCGAATCAACATAAGTCTCTGCCACCCCCACCCCCCCCCCACTGCCTGCCTTCCTTCCTTTACTTCAGGCAATGCAAATCCTCTCACTCAAATGGGGAAAAGCAAAATCATCTTTCACGGATCATTGCCTAATTACGAATAATGCCCTTCAGGATTGCCATTGAATTGGTGGTGAAATCCTTACACACTCACCTAGAAAATCCGTTGGTGAGGCAGCCGCAAAACCGCTGGCTGCTGCCGCCGCCAGGTGACCCAGATGCAGACCGGGATGCTGCAGCATGGCAGGAACCCGCTGCGGTCTTATGGGACTGGCAGCGGCGCTGGAGCTAGAATTTGAATTGGGTGAGGCGGGGGACTCGGTGCTGCGTTTCAAGCCAATTCCATTGTGGTTGTTGTGGTTGTTGCCTTGTGCGTGGTGGTGGTGGAGCGTGGAGTTGGCAGTGGGCACCGCATTGGCACTACGGGAACCGAGTATGCTGTCTATGGTGAAGAGCGAGGCCGCGGCCGCCGCACTGTTGGCCACACTAACCCGTGGACGTTCCTCATCCAAAATGGTGACACCGGATTGACTGCCATCATCTGAGGAAGGCGTCTGGGATTGGGATTGCTGCTGCTGCTGTTGCTGCTGTTGTTGCTGCTGCAGCACCGACTGCAATCTCTGTCCCAGATAGCCACACTGCTGGGAATTGAGTAACATGGCCGTGGTCAGATGATAAGCCGCATTACTGGCACTGCCGGGTGAGCGCGAGATCTGCCTCGGCGGCTGCTGCTGCTGCTCACCCAGATCACTGGAGCAACGCTTGAGGGTATAACCCGCCGGCGGGGAATTCGTCTCAACCATGTGCAAGCTGTGTGGCGGAGGTGTGGGTGGCGGTGAGCCGGGCGAGGGACTGGGAGTGCTCACTACGGTGATCTTGAATTTGGCCTTGTCGCTTGGGCTGCCACCACAAGCCGACGCGGGGGTCCACAGTGAGGATAGAATTTTGAAGGTGTTATAAAAACTTCAGGGGAGATGAAGCGGAATTCGCGACGTGTTTCTATTGTGGAAATATTTCAGGTGTTCTTTCGTTACGCGACGCGAACCCTTCCTGTCCGTTCGAGGTGCAAAACGGTATTGAAACTGTGCGCAGCAGAGGTTGTGCGAAGTCGCGCTCTCTCGCTGTAAGTGGCAGACATTTTCGGCCAGCCGCCAATCAGCGCCTGGGCCCGCCCTCTGCTACCATATTGAAACAAGCCAGGCGCTCTCTCTCTCGCTCTCCCTCTCTCTCTCTCTCTCTCTGCTTTGCTTGCTGTGTGGCTGTGAGAGTAAGCCCGATGGTGGTGGTGGTTTCGTCCGGAGATAGCAAACGCCCCAAACTCGTTGGGGAACATCTTCATTCAACGGTTGCCAAGTGTTGCCCCAAGATGGCGCATTCCCCCACTGTCTTTTTTTTTTCGTTTTTGTTCTTTCTTTTTTGATGCCTTTCGCTTCCTCCTGACAGTTATTTATACAGATAAAGTCATCACTGACAGACCCCAGAGCGAAAAGGAAAGACACAGCGCAAGAGGGAGTTGGCTATATGGGCGTTATCCCACCGGCAACAGAGGGGGGGATGGTTGCCGCTTCGCTGTATCTTAAGAAGATAATGACTAAATTAATGCTTTTATGTTTTTGGCAACACATAAACATCATTATGCGCTCAATCCGAGAGCCAAATGAGGTTCGCTGCTCGGTTCGGTTCGGTTCGGGGAAGGAATTGTATGTAGCACAGCTAACCCAATCGAACATGGCAATCGATTGATTCTTTTTGAGTTATTGGGTTTGGTATTGCATATTTCAGTAGGATTTTGAGTCTTAGTTCAAGTTAGGGCTGCAAAACGGTCCTGAACCGCACCCCAGCGAACCGTTTCGGCTTGAACCAAACCATATACCAAGTACCATACCTGAACCCGACCGAACCTTATCAGTTTGGAAATCGGTTTGGTTCACAAAATGAACTAAACCAATTTTATAAGAACTTCGATTATGTTCTGAGCAAATCTAAATTTTGGTTTATTATGAGTTTGAAAAGGAAAATTAGGCAAAGGTCTTGCTTTCAGAGGCATGAATGCTTTGAGAGACATGGAGGCAGAGGTATTTTATACAGCAAAAATTTTATAAAATTTCTGATCTTTGATTAGTCAAAAATGTGCTTGTTTTCTGATCACAACAGATGCGTTTGTCAGCAGAAAATGTAAACCTAGCCCCGCATCTTATTGAACAAATGTAGACTTCTTTGCTGGAGCGAGTAACAAGTCCAATTCAGCGCAGCCGCTGTGACTGGATCAATGTCCACACTGAGTTCCTACAGAACTGAAGATTCTATGATCAGAAATCTACTCATCGCTTCATTAGAAGTATGCTAGAACCAGTTGGGAATTTCAATTATAGTAGCACTTCTATCTATTCTATTGTCGTCTATTCTGTCGGGTACGAAATTCATCGCAATTCACCGCCGCTGTTAAAGCCCATGCAGGACTGGGATGATCAGCGACTTGTACACCGCTGTTTTCGTTTTACTACTGAAAGCCCAACTGAAAAGCCCAACTGAGCCTGTAGTAACATCGGTTTGCAAGAGTGATTCTTCTTCGAACTTCCAGACTGGAGTTGTTGTCTCTGAAAATCATTGCTCCGAGGTTGACAAAATCCTTTACAACCTTAAAGCTGTAGTCTCCCATTGTAAGTCGATTGTATTACTGAGCCTTATCCTCATTCAAAGCTAAGCCCATGAGTTTTGACTGCTTTTCAATCTCTGAGAACGCCTTGCTGACCAATCATATCATATCTTTGTAAAAGATATGGCCCGATCTCTTGGCATTTGGGCACTGGCATAAAGAAGTTACAGGATAAAGTGCCACCCTGCCTAAAACCGAGCTATGTGTGCTTCTCAACGTCAACATGCAAGGTCGAACGTACTTTGCTTGGTATACCGCAGGTAGACAGGGTTTCGAAGAACTTTGAAATGCGGCTTTATAACCAACACTGTCACTGTCTCATCAGATTTCTACAGTATTTGTGGTAAAGTTAATATCTAGTCTTCTATCAAGTTTTCAATCTCAAACTAGTTTTCTCATTTTCGTCTTTAGACGTAGACATGCATGACAGAACCTAATGAGCAATGGGTAGGAGAAGCTGCTATTACCGTTGATCAGAAATCTACACATCACTTCATTAGAAATGTGCTAGAACCAGTTGGGAATTTGAATAATAGTAGCTTTTTATACTCTGTACCGAAGGTACATAGAGTATTATAAGTTTGTGCAAAAGTATGTAACATTCAGAAGTAAGCATCTCCGACCCCATAAAGTATATATATTCTTGATCAGCATCAACAGCCGAGTCATGTTCGTCTGTCCGTCTGTCTGTCCGTATGAACGCACAGATCTCAGAGATGGTAAGAGATAGAGGTTTGACATGTATGGGACATATGCTTCTTATGTCTGCAGGCAGATCAAGTTTATTTTCAATTTTGGCCACGCCCCCGCAATTTAGAAAAAACGTCATATCTCCCACAGTTTTGAAGATAGATGGCTTGTTCCTTTTGGACATATTTAGTTATTAGGATAACTTATCGATCCGCCAAAGAAATAAAGAAGATCGGATGAACGGTTTTCGAGTTATGATCAAAAGACAAATTGTCTTGGTACAGAGTATGTTATAGTCGGGCTTGACCGACTTTCTTTCTTGTTTTTTCTTGGAAGTTGCAGATTGATTAGAATGAGGGTAAGGAAATAAGGCGACATACCCCATGATGAGAGCTTTAAGTCTCCGCTTTGGAAGCTCACTAAACGCTACAAGCGGGAAGCGGTGAAGAGTTTATGGTTCAGCATTCTGATGGTACCTGCCCTAAGAAAAACCCCCGTTTGGCACACTGAAATATCAGGAATTATTCAAAGAATAACCAAACCTACCTAAGTTAAGCCTTTAACTCTGAAATTAGTTCTTTGTGATCTGAAAGTAATACCGATATTTCGATATTCTTCAACCAATCCCTTTCTATACAGGGTGCGCCATCTAAAGTGTCGGTATGGCAACACTGAATAAATATAAAAACAAACAACCGATTGCTATATGTTGATCTTGTTCCTTTAATTTCGTCCTGTACTATTTATTTCGACTCCTTTTTGAACTCAACATCAATCAAGTGGCCGCCTTTATTGGCCACAACAAAATGTGCCCTTTTTGCGGCATTTTCCATCACTTTTTCGAGCGTCTCAGTCGATAAAGTGGCGATTTCGGCACGAATGTTGGCCTTAAGTTCTTCAATGGTCTGTGGATCGCTGGCGTAAACCTTGCTTTTTAAATAGCCCCACAAAAAGGAGTCTGGGGCGGTCAAATCTGGAGATCTGGGTGGCCAGTCAATATCGCCTCTTTTTGATACCGGCCCAAACAGTCACTTTTTGGTCGTGTAAAGGTACTTCATGGATGCGGTGTGGATTTTCCGTGCCCCATATGCGACAATTTTGCTTATTAACTCCACCAGAAAGCGTGAAATGGGCCTCATCGGTCATCAAAATTTGTTAGCACAATTGAACGATTATTTTCGATGAACACCGTCACTATTTCGGCACGTTGTTTTGGTGTGAAGCGTTCCATGGTCAAAATCGTACTAGATTGATGTTTCCAAAACATGTCTAACAAAAGCAATCGGTTGGTAAATGTCAAAGTTATTCAGTGTTGCCATACCGACACTTTAGATGGCGCACCCTGTACTTGTCCAGAAGATTATTTTCCTGGGAAAAAATCACTATTCGTTCGAATTCCCACAATTTTAGCCCACAATCCAATCGATACAATCCAATCAATTCGAAGTGAAATTCGAATTATATGCTGGCGAAATGTCATCTAATAGTTCAATTTCGTTTTCTAACTTCAAAGAACCAAATACCCGAAAATTTGATAAAACAAGAAAGAAAGTAGGTCAAGCCCGACTATAACATACTCTGTACCAAGAAAATTTGTCTTTTGATCATAACTCGAAAACCGTTCATCCGATCTTCACCATTACTTTGGCGGATCGATAAGTTATTCTAATAACTAAATATGTCCAGAAGGAACAAGCCATCTATCTTCAAAACTGTGGGAGATATGACGTTATTTCTAAATTGCGGGGGCGGGAGGGGGCGTGGCCAAAATTGAAAATAAACTTGATAAGAAGCATATGTCCCATTCACGTCAAACCTCTATCTCTTACCATCTCTGAGATCTGTGCGTTCATACGGACAGACAGACGAACGGACATGGCTATATCGACTCGGCTGTTGATGCTGATCAAGAATATATATACTTTATGGGGTCGGAGATGCTTCCTTCTGGATGTTACATACTTTTGCACAAACTTATAATACTCTATGTACCTACGGTACAGAGTATAAAAAGGAGTGAACCACCGAACCACTGAACCGAACCATTTATTGCCAGCGGCTTGCAAACTGCTTAAAGTATTATAAATTCCATTGATGTTAATTTTAAGTCCAAAAACTGTACAAAAATGGAGTGAAATGCCTTAAAAAGAAGGCCAACAATTAAGCCCCAGCCAGATTCATTCAAATTCTAGACGAAAAACCATAAATCAAATAGAAATATTGACCAAAAAGTGTGACCTTATTGACGCAAATATAGACTGAAAACACACACAAATCAAATAGGCGCAGCTGCCTGGCTTCTGCCCCGCTCTCTCTCTCTCTTGTTCTGCTTTTCAAATCTGATCCGATGCCCTGGGACAACCATTTTGCTTTGCCATTTGCCTCACGCCCCGCTTCATTCATCCGTTCATCCAGCCATGCCAGCCAGACAGCCCGATTCCTATATTCCTTGTAGGCCGCACGTTTGGTTTTATTGCACCTTTTGTTTAGGCTATTTAGCCATCTTGCTCTGATCGCTCTCTCTCTGTCGCTCTATGCGGTAATCGCTGCAATTTGCACGCTTACGCATATCGCAAGATTACCCCCTGATCCCCGTGCGCTGATCCCTTGATGCGACGTCCAGGCAGCCGCCATTGAGATGTATGTCAGGTCTGCGCTAGGCATAAAACGATATTTGGATTAACAATTTAATTGACTGTAGAGAGAAAACCGGTGTGACCGACCATGACCATGTTTGAGCCAAGGGTTGCTTGTTGTTGGCCGATGGCTGTTGGGGATTAGGGCCAGGGTTTCATTAACATATCAATGTCAGCGGCAGGCTACTGATTTTTCCATACAGATTTTCAATGTTGGCTTCTTGCGGAAATTCGCTTAAATTTTTAACAAGACAAATACCCAAAGCTCAACACCAGCCCCTCCCCCGGCCCCGAAACCCGCCGAGCGGGCAGCAGCAGCAGCAGCAGAGAGTGAGAGAGAGAGAGAGAGGGCAAACGAAAACTTTTCTAATTTCGCAAAAAGAAATTTCACCCGAGGGCTTTCCTTATTTTCGCAACTGGGAAGCAGAAACAGTAACAGAAATCGAAATAAAAATCATCAAGTAGAAAAACCTTTTATTCCTCCACTCGGTGTTTACACAGTCCTTTGCCAATTGAACTCCAGCTCCACCAGCTCCACCAGCTATCGGCAGGGGATCGGGTGGAGAACACAATACTTAGACAAGTTAATTTAATTTTTTATTTAAAATTCAATCTAGCAACTAAAACAAAAAGTGCAATCAGGTCAGAAGCAAACGCCCCCCGCCCACCCACCCACCCCTCTCCGCAACCGTGGTACAACTTTTAAGCTTATCGAGGCGAACACTTGTCGAGTCGTGTGTGTGTGTGTGTGTGTGTGTCCCGTCGGGAGTATGCTTCCACATGTAAGAAGTTCAGTGCAAAGGCAAATACACTAAAAGAGGGGAGAGTGCGGAGAGGGGGAGCATCCTGGCAGCCTGGCTGGCTGGCCTGCTTAATTATTCAATAATTTCTAAAAGCATTGGCAACATTTTGTCCTTTCGTCATCCTTTCATCCTTTAGCAGGAACATGTGACGTTTAATCAGTTGTGTGTACAAGCGTGTGTGTATGTAGTAGTTGGGTGGGCGACTTTACGCTTCATTCGCTTTAACCTTTGCCAGGCAGAAGGCGACAAAGAGAGAGAGAGAAAGGGAGAAAGGGAGAGTTGCATTTATCATTAGAGGGAAAAGCTTAGCTTTTGTTTTCGGTATGCCCCGCGGTCCTTGCATGTTGTAGAAACTTTAGATTAAAATATTTTACATTCAAGGTCCTTTCACAGCTTTCAACAACTAATTGAACACAAAGGCCGGCAACGGGGCTATGCCTTAAATCCAAGTTGAAGTTGACTAAAAATGTGGCAAATGTTGACTAAGAACAAGTTAACAAATCTTAAGTACAGCCTAGTCAAGTAGTTTCCCATATAAGTTCCAAAGAGCTAAAATTCACAATCAGAAAACTTAGTAAATAGTTAAGTAGAGTCAAAACCAGGGCTGCAAACCCAAAAAATTTCGTGGATCTCCAGCTCGCGGGTTCGAACCAAAATTTACCCATGGTTCAGGTTCAGAATTTTGAGGTTCAAGGTTTTTGGGCCAAGGTTGTGGTTCGAACCTTGGTTCAGCCAAGCTTTATACATGTTTATATACAGGGCTGCCCATATTCGACGGACCCATGTTTTTTTTAAAAAAATCGAAGAAAAAAATAAAAACTTGGCGGTTGGCAATCTTAATCATTTAATTTGTTCCAAGTAGATTTGTTTACATCAATTTTTGAATATGATATCTCTCAAATGGCCGCCTCTGGCGTTGATGGCGTATTGTGCCCTTTTTGCAGCATTTTCCATCGTTTCTTCACGAATGTTGTCCTTGAGCTCTTCTACGGTCCTTGGCTTGTTAACGTAAACCTTTGACTTCAAATATCCCCACAAGAAGAAGTCAGGCGGCGTCAAGTCGGGCGAACGCGGTGGCCAGTCCAAATCACCACTTTTCGACATCAAACGGCCCGGAAACAATTTCTTCAGAAAATCGATTGTTATGCGACTTGTGTGCGGTGGAGCGCCGTCTTGTTGAAACCAGAACTGCCTCATACGCTTTCGACGAATAATTGGCATCACAAAATTGGTCATCATGTCGCGATAACGCTCCTGGTTGATGGTAACAGCATGGCCATTTTCATTTTGGAAGAACGCCGCACTAACGCCGCACCAAACTGTGACTTTTTCGTCATGAAGAGGCACTTCTTGAATCTCCTGAGGATTTTCAGTGGCGTAAATACGGCAATTTTGCTTATTTACGGTTTTCTTATTCACATTTTTTAATTTTTTAAAAGCACGTTGAGTTTTCACAATTGACTTGTTCTGTTGAATGTAAATTTCAACTATTTCAGAGCGCTCGCGTGGCGTGTATTGTTCCATGGTAAAAATCTGCTTGGACTGACGCTTCAAACGCGGTATGTCATTAAGCGATCTGACATCTCTGTCAAAAGTTATGGCGTTGCCAGATGGGTTCGTCGAATATGGACAACCCTGTAAATAGAAACACTTTCATACAGCTCATGACCATCAAAGCAATGACAATGTGTTTCTACTTATATAAAGTATTGTGACGAAATAAAAACTTCGAAGTTCTGTATACAGCCCTTAAAGTAAAATGCAATTTCGTAGTCCACATACGAAAAGTGTTGCCACAGTAATGTGGCTAATTCTATCAGGATAACAGAAAAAGTCACTGGGAAATAGTTCAAATCTATGATTGTTGTTAAGCCGAACCGAAGTGTTGGGTTCGGAACGGGTTCAGATTCAGCTTTAATACCTTAAGAGGTTAGGTTCAAGGTTCGGTTCACAGTAATCTGAAAGTCGGAATTCCGGGTTCGAACCGGCAAAAAGTAAGGTGAATTTGTTTGTAAAAATGAAAAATCTTTATTTATTCTTCTAAATCAATTTCATCCCCTTCAAAGTAATCCCCTCCCGATAAAATACACTTATGCCAACGTTTTTTCCAATCCTCGAAACATGCCAAATAGTCCCTTTTCGGTATAGCCATCAGCGCTTTCTTCGATTCAGCTTTTATCTCCTCAATCGACTCGAAACGCGTTCCCCGAAGTGGTCTCTTGAGTTTTGGGAATAGCCAGAAGTCACACGGAGCCAAATCAGGCGAATACGGTGGTTGCGGAACGATATGCGTCGAATTTTTGATGACTTTTTTGCAAAAAATTGAGAACTTTCGGTACCAAAACGAGATTTGACTTTTCGTAGGCCCAAATGGTCTTTCAAAATGGTTTTCACAGATCCTTCTGATATTCCGATCATATCAGTAAGGTTTCTAACAGTCAACCGACGATTTTTGCGCACTAGTTCCTCCACTTCATTGACGTGTTGGTCATCTGTTGACGTCCACACGTTCTCGACCCTCTTTGAAGTCTTTGTACCACTTATAAACATTTTGTTGTGACATGGTAGAATCACCAAAGGCCTTCCGCAACATCCTCAACGTTTCCGCAGCCGAAATTGCATTCCGCAAACAAAATTTGATGGCACTTCTCTGCTCAGACATTGTAAAAATCGAAGAATGCACTCTTGGTCGTTTGGAAAACACAAGCGTAAATATATTTCTGATAATGACATTCACATGAAATTTGGCACAGATGTCATCAACAGTCCTGCCAACTCAAGAAAAAAAAAACCTGCCCGAATTGTTAGGCCCGCGAAGTTTAAATTGACCCTTACACCTTACTTTTTGCTCACAGTAGTAGAGTATTATAAGTTTGTGCAAAAGTATGAAACATCTAGAAGGAAGCATCTCCGACCCCATAAAGTATATATATTCTTGATCAGCATCAACAGCCGAGTCATGTCCGTCATGTCCGTCTGTCCGTCTGTCCGACTGTCCGCCAGTCTGTCCGTATGAACGCACAGATCTCAGAGATGCTAAGAGATAGAGGTTTGACAAGTATGGGACATATGCTTCTTATGTCTGCAGGCAGATCAAGTTTATTTTCAATTTTGGCCACGCCCCCTCCCGCCCCCGCAATATGGAAAAAACGTCATATCTCCCACAGTTTTGAAGATAAATGGCTTGTTCCTTCTGGACATATTTAGTAATCAGGATTACTTATAGATCCGCCAAAGTAATGGTGAAGATCGGATGAACGGTTTTCGAGTTATGATCAAAAGACAAATTTTCTTGGTACAGAGTATGTTATAGTCGGGCTTGACCGACTTTCTTTCTTGTTTTAATCTGATCTCTTTGAGCTTTTCAAAATAGAAAGATATTAGGACCAAGTTGAAATATAATATATCAAGGGAGAAGAATCTCGTTGAGCTATACGCCTCAAAGAATCTGAAACTTTTAAAATCGTATGGAGAAAAGTACGCCCTAATGTACATTTAGACAGCTAATCAATAGTATTAGGCCTGGTAACATATCCGATTTTGTTCAAATTATGCAGATTTAGAAACTCTGTCACTTTCAAAAACCCCATTGGTACACATAATGAAAAAACCGAGAGCATTGGATTCAATAAAACTCAATATTCGTTGTAAAAAAACTAATTATGAAAGGAATTTCTCACTTAAAGAATTTTTTTTAAGATGTGATAATCTTGATGACAGTTGATATGTTCCGTTTTTGATAGGTAGGTAGGTAGGTAATAGGTAGAGTATAAAAACTAGCCCAGCAAATATTTTAAGAAACGTTGAATCACATTCCAGACCTTCCCATTGCACTCGCCTTGTGACCATAAGTGATTCTACTAATTTTCGAATCATTTTGGAGTCTTTTTCGAATCGTATTTCAATAAATCACATTTTCAGCATATGCATGAGTCATTTTCCAGTCTTCTACTTATCGCACATGACAGTAACATCTTTTTGTACCCTTGCAAAGGGTATTATAATTTTGCCCAGAAGTTTGCAACGCATAGAAATATTCATTTCCGACCCCATAAACTTTATATATACTTGATCTGGATGACGAGCTGAGTCGATTGAGCTTTGTCCGTCCGTCTGTCCGTCTGTCTGTCTGTTTCTACGCGAACTTGTCTCTGAGTTTTAAAGCTATCGAGCTGAAATTTTGCACAGAGTCTTCTTTTTACTGCACACTACTAATATGTCGGAACCGACCGGATCGGATGACTATATCTCATAGCTGCCATAGGAACAATCGGTTGGAAAGCTAGTTTTAGTATGGAAAACTTTTTTCTTTTCAATGGAAACATCTCCAAACTTTGTAATCGTGGGTTTTGTATGTTTTTTTTTTATAATTCTACCAAGTTTTATTAAAATCGGACATATATATTCAATTATATTCAATTTTTGACACGAAAAAGGTTATATCTCCCACAGTTTCAAGGATAGAATGTTCATAAGCTTTGAACACATTTAGTCATCAGTAATATTCACCAAACCACCGGAGGAATGATGATCAAGATCGGAAGCACGAAAGACGAATTATGAGGAGAGCAAATATTTATGCTGGGCAGCACTTCAAATACCTCGACTCTTTGTGCGATATATATATAGGATTTGTGGGTGGTACAGAGAATGTAATAGTCGGGCTTGGCTTTCTAACTTGTTTCATGTTCATTGGGTCAATAGTTTAAAAGGCTCGACTCAAGAAACATGGAACATAAGTGAAAAGGTATGAAACCAGATAGATTAAAATTATTATTAAGATAAGGTAAAAGGTTGTGGTGCAGTGGGTAGTGTGTGTGTGCCTGATGTGCAAGAGGGTTGAGTGTTCGATTTCGCCTCAGGAAAGCTTAAAAAAAGCTTAAATCGTATCTGACCATACTGCATTTTTGGTGAAAGATGTCCCATTTCCGATTGTTTCGAGCTGGGAAAATAACACGAAAAGCTGGAAGGCATACCTGGAATATACCACAGAAGGACAGCCTCTCCAGAAAACTTTCTCTAACTTCTTAAGTCTTTCATTCGATATAGTTTTTTCATGATAATTGACTGATAACTATTCAAAATAATGAAACTCCTCACACGCAGCGGGGAGGCTGAGGGATGCCCACCCACTTGAGCTAAATTAAGGACAATTTGCATTCGCGCGGGTCACAAATTGAGCTATCCGTAGGACATGAGACAATTGCTTTTGCTCAGGTCGGCATCAGGCTTATAATTCTTGAGCAGAGGATCAGCCAGCGGACTAGCCAGGAAAGGGTAAGGTGTGCGGGTGTGCGGGTGTGCGTGTGTGCGTGTGTGGGTAAGGGTAAAGGTTAGTAACTCTCATTACTTTAAATGGATTTCAATTAAGTGGCAAATTGATCTCGAAAACAATTGAGGCCGGGCGAGGCGTTTTGAGTGTCTCATGGTTTGGTTTGGTTTTTGGTTTTGTGCTTTGGCTGCCCAGTCCTAAGTCGCGCGTCGTCATAAACGGAGAACAATGGGACTGCCTGCTGTTGATCCTTATAGTATATGGGTTAGAGAGTTGCACATGCCTTGGTGGTGGTGAAGTTGGTGGGCTTCTGTTTTCATTCATCTGCGGTTTAAGCAGCTGCCGAAGCACTCGAGACCCGCCCCAACTCCAACTCGTTCTCCATGACTGGCACATTTCCCAGCGGCAGTGGTTGGCAGCCAAGTGGCTAGTCCTGTCGTTGACAGGATAACGAGATTTTCAAGTGGTCTCACTTCACACCCTCCCAGCTATCCCAAACATTAGCTGAAGTCAGCAACTATCTTAAAAAAAAAAAGGAAACTGCAACTTAATCTGTGCCGATTTTTCTCGCAATTAGTTGCCGAAAATTTGGCACAAAAAAAAGAGGCACAAAAAACGATTTTCCAAGGACTTAGGCATGTTCTATGGATTGCAGCCATCAAATGCGCATCAGCGATCACTGCACCGGGCGTGTGAAGGAATTGATCCTGCGCCCTGCCTCTGTTTCGATACAACAACGTGGCTTATCCCGGCTGAGCCTTGTTGCGTTTTCCAATTTTTACTGAACGGTCAATTGAAAAGCGACCAGGAAAACGATCATGTAAATAATGGGCCCTACTCCGTAGCCCGGTTCCTTTTTGGTGAGTCCTTTGTAAGGATAACAAGGGAAACGGCAAAAACAATTGGGTAAACAAACAACGCCACACAAGCAGCAGCCAGAGAGAGAGAGCAGGAGCGAGCGGGAGAGGGTGCTCCTTGGACCAGCTCCTCATCTTTGGCAATCCTTTTCGTTTGTCTGTTTGTTTGTTTGCCGCCAATTTGTTTGGCCTTGGCTGTGGTGGTGGTGCCACGCCTGCTTTGTCCCAAGGTGCCACCGTACCCAGCGCACACAATTCTGATTGTAAGATTTGCCCAAAGAAAGAGTTAAGCCAAACAGACGCAGCCACACGGAGCCAACTTTTCCTTAATTAATTGAGTCGAAGTAATTTTCGGTTAACAAACCCAAAGCGAACCCGTTTCAGGTTTTTCGTTCCATTTACCGCTTTTTCGGACAAATATTTGTACTTGCCCGCTGGCACATAATTTAAATTTTTAATTACGCCTCAAATCAACACACAAAATTATGACAGGTACCCCCCCCCCACCACCATAACGAGTTGAGCGAGTGAAATGTGATTGAGTGACTATGTGAGTTAGGTACAGGGTTGCCCATATTCGACGGACCCATCTGGCAACGCCATAACTTTTGACAGAGATATCAGATCGCTTAATGACATACCGCGTTTGAAGCGTCAGTCCAAGCAGATTTTTACCATGGAACAATACACGCCACGCGAGCGCTCTGAAATAGTTGAAATTTACAGTCAACAGAACAAGTCAATTGTGAAAACTCAACGTGCTTTTAAAAAATTAAAATTTCACATTGAATGGGACCGTAAATAAGCAAAATTGCCGTATTTACGCCACTGAAAATCCTCAGGAGATTCAAGAAGTGCCTCTTCATGACGAAAAAGTCACAGTTTGGTGCGGCGTTAGTGCGAAAACGGTCATTGGGCCGTTTTTCTTCCAAAATGAAAATGGCCATGCTGTTACCATCAACCAGGAGCGTTATCGCGACATGATGACCAATTTTGTGATGCCAATTATTCGTCGAAAGCGTATGAGGCAGTTCTGGTTTCAACAAGACGGCGCTCCACCGCACACAAGTCGCATAACAATCGATTTTCTGAAGAAATTGTTTCCGGGCCGTTTGATGTCGAAAAGTGGTGATTTGGACTGGCCACCGCGTTCGCCCGATTTGACGCCGCCTGACTTCTTCTTGTGGGGATATTTGAAGTCAAAGGTTTACGTTAACAAGCCAAGGACCGTAGAAGAGCTCAAGGACAACATACGTGAAGAAATAGCCGCTATTCCGGCCGAAATGTTGGCGAAAACGATGGAAAATGCTGCAAAAAGGGCACAATACGCCATCAACGCCAGAGGCGGCCATTTGAGAGATATCATATTCAAAAATTGATGTAAACAAATCTACTTGGAACAAATTAAATGATTAAGATTGCCAACCGCCAAATTTTTATTTTTTTCTTTGATTTTTTTAAAAAAAACATGGGTCCGTCGAATATGGGCAACCCTGTATGTGTAGGGATTCTAATGGTAATTCTGAACATTTTTATAGATGTTTACATTAAACTTCCAGAACCATCAGGATAAGAGAAGAAGTTTCTTGAAAATAGGTCAAATTTGTTCAGGTCTTTAATTTTTGTTGAACCGAACCGAAATTATAGGTTCGGAACAGGTTCAGGTTCAACTTTAGTACTTTAAGAGGTTCGGTTCACAGTAATCTGAAAGTCGGAATTCCGGGTTCGAACCAGTTCGGTTCAAACCGGCTTGCAGCCCTGGTACCAACGCATTATTTACCGTTATATCGAACAGTAAAGATCGACTGAATGGGAGTCGAGTTATGAGCAAGAGAATGCTTGTTGCAGCACCGCAATAGCAGCGCCGTTTTTCAACAGCATCAAAATTCATACTGTGCATACACTTTCGTTGGCTTGACCGACTTTCTTCCTTTTGCTTCAAGTTTTTTGTAAACTTAAAATAAGTTTTATAATTCTAATACTTTAATTCTAATACAATCATAGTTAAACCTAAAACTCCATAAAATTGTATGTTAGTTAACCAAAATTCTAGTTTTGAAGTATAATTGAATCGTTTCCAGCTGAGCTTGTAAATTTCAGTGGCAAGAGGAATTGCAAATTCTCTTATCCCTAGATTGCCTGCCAAATAATATACGAAAAGCTATGCCCGGCCCCGACCTTTCCTTTCCAACATAAAATAAAACAAAAAAACAGGCAAAGTCGACGTCCAAGTCCATTAAAAGGGAATAAGTGCGTGCAAATCCTGGCCGGCGGTTATTTTTCATATTATCAGAAAGCGCATATTACTTCATCGAAAATGATGAAAAAAAAATCATCACCCCTCCTTCCTGCCCTGCCCTGCCCAGCCCAGCCAAGCCCTGCCCACCGCCAGCAATCTTTGCCAAAGTAAACACATGTGTGTGGAGTGCTCTGCTGCTGGCTGAGTAGCAGGATTTGCCATATATATGTATATACACACCATCTACATACAAACATATGTAGATACACGCGCCTTTTCCAAACCCACAGCCTCCTTGGCAATCGGGTGTCCTGCACCACATTCCAGTTGATCCCTTGTAAATCTCTAAATTGTTTGATGAGCATATTGGAAAAGTAGGTGCAAACCTAATTTTCCTTTATGTGACCTGCGCCCCCCGCTTGTCCAAAGCTCTACTCGCAAAAAGGACACACTTTTGTTCTTCCGGCCGCCGCCGAAGTGCACAGCAGGATGCACACTCAAATACTCAGTTACCGCCTTTTGTTTGGCCGGCATTTTTGTGTTGAGCCTCATTTAAATCATACCGCTGGCCAATTTGCATTCGCACCACAAACCAAATTGATCCGCCCTAATCCCAACGACTGTCCCGGGCCAAGAACTGAGCGCGGTACTCCTTTTTCGGGTCGATCGACTGAAAAAGTTATAAGCGGGGGATTTAAATTTACAAGAAAAGCAAAACACATGAAGAAGTTGTTGCCTGTCAAATTGAAGTCACTCCGGAGGACTGGTCGTTGGTCACTTGGTCAGTCGGCACTTCGGTGTGTCCGGGCGGCACACAGAAATGTGTGCAATGGAAATTTGAATGAAAAAATTTAGTCTGAGAATTTCTAAAATTTAAATTTAGAAATTTTCGTCCTGTTTTTTTGGTATTTCATTTTTATTGAGATTTTTGAGATATTTTTTTAGTCATTTTTTTTTTCAAATTTATCAATTTTCGTCTATTTCTTGTGATTTAATTTTTATTGATTTTATTTTTAAAACTTTTTTATGGATTTTAATTGTAAGATTTTCCCCGACAACCGATTTTATAAGATAAGATATAAGATTTAGAAATAAAGAACTTTAGGATTGTTTTAGGATCAGAAAAAATGTAGTATGAAAATATCAATAAACGAGAGCGTAAGTTAAAGTCGGCCCTGCCCGACTTCGAAATACCCGTTACTCAGCTCAGCTCGGATAAGTATGCAACATTTTTTTAACTCGGCCATTTATTATCCGATCCTTTTGAAAATTTGTGAGATTGTAGATATTGGCCACATAGACTACACTGCAAAATCTGAGCTCGATATCTTAAAAATTGTGGGAGTTATTCAATATATTTTATTGCGGGGGCGGGTGGGGGCGTGGCCAAAATTTGAAACAAACTTGATCTGCCTAGAGACAATACTAGCTTACGTATAAAATTTGGTTGCTCTAGCTCTTCTAGTCTCTGAGATCTAGGTGTTCATACAGACGGACGGACAGACGGACATGGCTATATCGACTCGGCTGTTGATGCTGATGAAGAATATATATACTTTATGATATCGGAGATGATTCCTTCTGCCTGTTACATACATTTGCACGACTTTAGTATACCCTTTTTACTCTACGAGTAACGGGTATAAAAAGATGTTAATTATATAATATATTATATATGGGTATTTCCATGATGATATAAATAAAAGTCAAGCTAAAATATTGGTTTTTTCTTCTGCTACTTTAATTTATAGCTCTTTCGAAGCACTTTATTTGGTGGTAAAGTAGATGCCAGACCTAGTGCTGGTTCCAAGACAAAGCCATTCAAAAAGTGATTCGCACGTGACCAAAAACGGAAGTGGTGTTTTTGGGCATCAATATAAATGCAGAACTCAGCGAAACCAGTCGAAATTTTTTTGGGCGACTATTTATTTATTTATTTATTTACAAATTTAGATATAATATTCAATATTAAATCTAAGAGGTTTGAGTGGTGCTTAGAGTACTAGTGACTGGACCTTCGACTCTATAATGTGTTTATATGTTGTCTAATATTTTACAATGTTTAAGGAAAGTATAAATTCTATTAATGTTTTGAGTTGTGGGTAATATTAAGCTATCGGAAGGGGATGTGCCTAAAAATATTCGGGCTCTGATATCATTGTAGTTTTGACAGTCTGTGAGAATGTGGTCGGTTGTGATGACTGCTCCGCATCTGCAAGTTGGAGCTGTGGATCTTTTGAGTAGGTGCTCATGTGTCATAGCTGTGTGCCCTATGCGGAGTCTAATGTATGCTGACCATTTGGGTTTGGAAATGTTTGATGGTATCTTTACGCCTGTACGGTTAAGATTGAAGTTCCGGTACCGGTGGTTGAACGTGGACCAGTCTTCCATCTTTAGTGCAAGTAGATGTTCGTGAATTTTGCGCTTCAGGGATGCGTCGTTCAGCGGTGCGATCGTAACAAGGGGTGCCGATAGAGCATATCGGGCTGCCTGGTCGGCGTTCTCATTTCCTATGATACCCATGTGACTGGGGGTCCAGAAAAGAACAATCTTTCCTCTACTTTTTATTATGAGGTTTCGAGTTTGCGCTATGGTTTCGTTTCCAGCGATTAGGTTTTTTACAGCTTCGATGGTGGACAGGCTGTCCGTACAGACAACATGGCGATTTCCGGATGATTGTGCGGTTTTGCAAGCATTTAAAATTGCATGCGCTTCAGCGTCAAACACCGATGCACATTCTGTTAATATTCCGCAGGACACGATAGTGTTGTTGTAGTCGACGGCCGCAAAGGCTGCCCTGCCATTACGTAAGGAACCATCGGTAAAAAGCCAACTCCAGTTTTCGTATTTTTGACTCTCTTCTAGGTTTGGGCGACTAATTTTAAAATGTTAGTACACAATTTTACTGTACAGGGTTGCCCATATTCGACGGACCCATGTTTTTTTTTAAAAAATCAAAGAACAAAATAAAAATTTGGCGGTTGGCAATCTTAATCATTTAATTTGTTCCAAGTAGATTTGTTTACATCAATTTTTGAATATGATATCTCTCAAATGGCCGCCTCTGGCGTTGATGGCGTATTGTGCCCTTTTTGCAGCATTTTCCATCGTTTTCGCCAACATTTCGGCCGGAATAGCGGCTATTTCTTCACGAATGTTGTCCTTGAGCTCTTCTACGGTCCTTGGCTTGTTAACCTAAACCTTTGACTTCAAATATCCCCACAAGAAGAAGTCAGGCGGCGTCAAATCGGGCGAACGCGGTGGCCAGTCCAAATCACCACTTTTCGACATCAAACGGCCCGGAAACAATTTCTTCAGAAAATCGATTGTTATGCGACTTGTGTGCGGTGGAGCGCCGTCTTGTTGAAACCAGAACTGCCTCATACGCTTTCGACGAATAATTGGCATCACAAAATTGGTCATCATGTCGCGATAACGCTCCTGGTTGATGGTAACAGCATGGCCATTTTCATTTTGGAAGAACGCCGCACTAACGCCGCACCAAACTGTGACTTTTTCGTCATGAAGAGGCACTTATTGAATCTCCTGAGGATTTTCAGTGGCGTAAATACGGCAATTTTGCTTATTTACGGTGTTCTTAGAAGGCGCACTTTTCACATTTTTTAATTTTTTAAAAGCACGTTGAGTTTTCACAATTGACTTGTTCTGTTGAATGTAAATTTCAACTATTTCAGAGCGCTCGCGTGGCGTGTATTGTTCCATGGTAAAAATCTGCTTGGACTGACGCTTCAAACGCGGTATGTCATTAAGCGATCTGACATCTCTGTCAAAAGTTATGGCGTTGCCAGATGGGTCCGTCGAATATGGACAACCCTGTATATAAGAGTTAGTTTGAATGAAAGATTTTCTTTATTTGTTTTTTTACAAAATAAAATAGGATTCGATACGTTTTTCCATAATGGTTCACTTAGGCAAATCTTTATATATTATTGTTTTTAAGAATAGTAATTAATAATAGAGAAATTAATATGTTGAAAAGATCAATTTTAGGAACAAATAGGAAAAAGTATAAGCTTATTTAAATATTTTTTTTTAAAGAAACACCGGGGATATTTAGAATTTTTTTCTTTCTCTACTGTTTCTTTTTCTTATACGATCCTTTTCTCGTTTAACTTCAAGCAAATAGTTATTATTTTTTGTCAGTTCCTTCCATTTCTTACTAGTTTTTTGCATTCTTTCTTTGTTTTTTAAACGAAAGTTCGTCAATTTTTCTGGATCTTCTTTTAAAGATTCTCTCCATCGCTTTGAGATGTCTTTCTTTGTTTTGGCGCAGCTTTTGCTCATCTATAATAAAAACATACATATTATTAATAAAATTACTTCTTCTTTTTTAAATTGGACACTTACGATGTCGCATGTGACCAACTTTAAATAAATCCAAAAACGTTAAATTTAATTTTTTGCAATTTTATCACATAACTGTATTTTTTTATCAACTTTTAATTTTTTGATCTCGGTGGACCTTTCTGTGGAAAGGCCCATATACAGACTTGTGCTTAATTCCAATTACTTATCAAAAGCAATGCCGCTTCAATAACGAAACGATTTCAGTTTTGAATTTTATGTGAAATTGCTTAGGAATTTCGTTCATGAACTACAATCTTATTTGATTTTATTTTGCCTCTTTGTGTTTTAAAATTAAATAAAAAGCACTTAAAGTTGACTAAAAACCTTTTTTACTTGTCGAATTTTAGTTAACCCTTTTATATTAAGAATGCATGGACATCCAACTTGAGAATTACAAGTGGTCGTACGTTGTGCAAAATTTTAAAAGCAAATTGCTGAATACTCTTAGGTAACGGAGCTCATTTTGTGGTTAGGTTATAAATATAAATTCTGAATTTTATATTTTTAATTTCATTTTGGTATTAAAATATCCCTATAAAAAAAACACGAAAAACACTCAATTTCAAACTCTAACGGATTTCGGGGCGCCATCTGTGGTTCATTTTCGCTACACTCAAATTTAAAGCTTAAAGCTCTTTTCAAAGCTCTTTATCCACAGTCGATTGGGTTTCCAAACACACCATAATGTGGCAAGTTCCTTGTAAAAACTGAGATAAATTTCAAGTATAAGTTGTATATTAAATATACAAAGTGCGCTAAGAAATAACAAAAAAACAATCAATTTCTATATCAAACTAATTGGTTTTAGGGCGCCATCTGTGTTTCATTTTGGCCACACTATAAATTTTAAAGCTCTTTTCCAAATTCGATAGTTTTTACTACACTCCGATACCGATACCTGTTAAAATACCGCTAAAATAGCTAAGCAAAATAAAAAACCTAAAATAGCCAGCAAACAGCCAAAGGGCGCATACGGTCACACTGCGCTGTAAGCGTTAGTGCCTGATGAAATAATAATAAATAACAATTGTTTTAGTGGGCGGCCAAATATGACCACAATACCCACGGGTATCGAGGCAACTTAAATCCACCAAAAATAACAAAAAACCATTGTTTTAGTTAATGTTTGACAAGGGGAACCAGCTGCTATGGCCAAAAAGAGAAGCCGACAACGTCGACGGCCGCATCGACATCAGCGCAGAAAAAAGAAACTGTCTGAGGAGGCGGCGCGTTTGCAAATGCAAAACGCCACAGAGATCTGGACCAGTACTTTCCAAAGGCTTTCCTTGTGGCATCGTCAGCAGGTGATCCACCTGTGCGGTGCTAAGGAAACTAATCAGTCTGGCTTGGACTATGTCTTGGAGAGCTCGTCCGAGGAGGAGCAGGAGCAGGAGCAAGAGGTAGAGGAGGGCTATCTTGAATTTTTGGAAGTGACCTTGCGGCATCAGCAGGAACTCAAAGAACGCCGAGCTGCTGCCATAACAACAACCACTGCCGGCTTAGACTAAGCACTAGAGTTATATATATACTACCAAAACCCTATGTCCACCTTAGATATATTATATACACCATGTCAATCAAGTCAAACGAAAACTACAAAAGGAAACTGGCACCTTAAGCCTTAAGACTTCCCATTTTTGGTGCATTCCAAGTCAACTCCTAAGCAGATCCCCACCAGGCGTGGGCGTGCGTAAGTTGCCACTAACTGTAACTGTGCCACATTCCCAGGAACTGCCCTAATGAAGCTGTGGCCAACTTTTAGCCGCAGACGCACATTAACCCGACCAAGATAAATGTCTTATCATTTGTCATTCCCCTTTGTTTTGACGAAACATTGTAACATGGTTTATGGGTCAGACGAAGACTTTTGAAGAAGGGGCGTGTCAGAAGTTTTTTCGGCACTTTTCAGCCGAAAACCTAATTAAGATGTCTCGCACAGATCCAGGCCCAAGTGGTTTTCTCCTGGCCCCTGGGCCGCGGGTGTCACGACGACTGAAGCAGCCACAACGAACGACCTTTCTAATGGCCGAACGCTACATAAATCTTGCTCCAAGTGCCGGCCACCTGCATCCGAAGCATCTAATAAGCTGGACCAGTGGCACATTCACCTGGCAACGGAATAAATGTTTGAGCATGTGACCAAAGTCAAATGGAAATTGAGTTTTCTATAGAAAGTTTTTATTATTTTATGTCTTTATTTAGTTTTTACTCCACCCACCAACCAGCTTACAGCGGGAGAGGACCGAGACTGGTGTAAAACGGTAGTAAAGTGGCTCAGTGGTTAAGCCATAGATTTTTAGGATGGCCACTTCCAGCTGTCCTCTTTTCGGTTGGCAAACTACAGCCAGATCGTTTTACCATCTATTATAGTTGGGAATCAAATCGACTTGGACACCATACGATTTGCATTTTATGCATAAGTCTCGACCGATCTTCGATCTGTAGAAGATTTAAGCGACAATTTATAAGTTCCATAAAAGAATTCCTTAAGCTGGAGACTTGGAAATTCCAAGCGCGTCGAGGTCGAGGTATTTATATATAAAAAACATGAAAAATAGAGGAAACTTAACTTCAGCTGGGCCGAAGTTTGTATACCCTTGCAGCATGTTTTTGTAACTAATTTGAAGCACTTTTCCACTGAAAACCAACAAGTTTCTCTCACTAAGACTACTTTTCTGACTCTATTTTGTCAGTTTTATCATCAGTAGACTTTGCAGGAGGCAGAAGGCTGGCATGAGACTTTCTTGGAGCCGTTTCCAAATCGTTTCAGTGGCATATCACGGAAGTTTTTAAGGTTTTCAACTTGAAATTGTTAAAAACAATGATTGTTTAAGCTTAATTTGTATAAAGCTTTGTCAAAGGGCCTAACCCAATCCCATCCAAAAGTACCATACTAAAATTTTTAATTCGTTTTTCCCCGATTTTTTAAAGTGAGAATTCTTTGAATTATTTTAGATTATTTTATGTTCTATTTTTATGTTTTCTTTCTATTCTTTAACAAGTCGAGCTCGCGTTCTCTGCCACAATTTGTGTAAAATTTTAGCAACTTTGAATACTTTGATTTAATTTGAAATCAAATGAATTGTTGCCATACAGTTAAATTCTAAAATCAAGTAGCAATAACAATGTATTTTATTTTAAAACTCTCATATTGCTCACTTTTCTAATAATTTTGTCAAAATTTGTTCAAACTTCAAACCAGAATTCATTTTAATTCCATTCAAATTCAAAATACACCAACTGACTAAGCGGATTAACAGATCGATAAGTCACACCGATAGTTGGCTAGTTCGATATGTATCGTATCGTTGTATCGTTGCATCGAAGCCGGCCGGTGTGTTGTGCGTGCTCCCAAGTTTAATTAATTTTTTGGCTATTTTAACGCATTTCGAACTGTTGAAATGATTTCGGTTGGATCTTAGCGTACTCCCGTGTTGAATGTTAACTGTTTGCAGCATTAAGTTAATAATTTTACGCAGTTTAATTAGCTGGCCGCATTTGCAACCGGTGTTTGTTTTCCCGTTATGTTTCGCGCTGTCTCTCTCTGCCACTGGCTCAAGCGGCCATACTTATTTTTTTGATTTTTTTTCTTCGGTATTTTGGCTTTTGCATTACCAAATAAAGTTAATTAAATTGAATTAAATGCATAAATATTGTATGTAAAGTGTTGTGCATACTCTCTGCTGCTGCTGCGCTCTCTTTTCTTTTTTTGCGTTTGCCGCGTTCGCGAAGTGTCCCTCTCCTCCCCGCTTGCCGTGCATCTACTCAGTCGATCAAATTTAGCCTGACGTCGCGATGCATCGCGCCCGCACTTTTCCTTTTTATTTTTTGTTGTTTTTTCTGTGATTTTGCTAGTGCTTAACTAAGTAAAGTTAGTTAAATTAAAATGTGATGAGCAAACTCTCTGCCGCTCTGGCTCTCACTCCTTTTTTCTTGTGTTTGCGGTGTCTCTAAAGTGTTTTTGTTGTCGCGTTTCGCTTTGCCCCCGCCGAGAGGGGGCTCTTACGGTGCTTACGGTTCTTTTTGCTCTGTATATCACATTCCGTCCGCCGTCGCGCCCGCGCTTCATCCTTATATTGCTGTGTTTTGCTTTTGTGATTGTGTTTAAATATAATTTTGTAAAGTTTAACAAATGTATATTTGTTATTGTTGTGCCGTACTTGCTCTCTGCCGCTCCCGCTTTGACTTCTCTTTCTTTGGGTAAGTGTATTTATTGGTTCGCCTATTGCAATTTTGTTTGTTTGACCCCTGTGGTAAATTTTGGGAAACTTTTGGTCATGAATGCTTGCTGTATTTCGATAGGCTCATATGTGCAAGTGGTTTTCTACTGGGGGCTATATACGAAACGCTGGATTTTAATTTTAAAAGCTACATTGCAGACCACAAAGGTCCATATATTCTTGATCAGCATCAACAGCCGAGTCGATGTAGCCATGTCCGTCTATCCGTATGTAATTACAAATCTCAAAGATGGTAAGAACTAGAGATTTCACATGTATGGGACAGAAACCTTTTAAACCCGCAGGTAGTTGATCTTTATTTTAAGTTTTAATCCTTGGGAAGTACAGAGTATGTTTTAGTCCGGGATTGACTTGATTTTAATGATAAAAAAAAGCAATTACAATTTGTATAGTTCATAGGACAGAAATTTAAAATTTTTGTTTGTTTTTGTTGTACTCATTGAATACCAAAAAATTTTTTTTCCCACATTGGTATAATTGATGAAAAATTCTGGATATGCGTTCACTGATTCCTTGGCCGGATCATCATCTGAACAAAAGTCATAGAAGCTGTATAGTCAAAC
>JAWNNO010003553.1:0-34670 GCA_035044985.1 Lordiphosa fenestrarum
GCATGTCCAGCATGTCCAACAGCCACACGAGGGCCGGCCTCCGAACGCCCTTTTAGGCGCTCATTTTCCGCTATTAGCGAAAATATCAGCTCCTCATACTGGTTTGAGAAGTCCGAAAGACCACAAACCAGCTCGCTCTCGCCTTCATCTTCGCAATCGGATGCTCCCCCTTCTGCTTCATAGGCACCGTACATCAGCCGCGCCCCTACTCTCCGATTCCCCACTGACAAGCTCCTCACTCACACTTGCACCCAGGCTAGCCCGAAAGTTGCCATGGGAGCCCACACGCACTTCCCCCTCACTCAATTCACCGTCACTCACCGGTAAATCTTCTTCCATTCCAGGCTCACTCACAGCAGCCTCAGAGGCTGTCCTCCTTAGCTGCCACGACGGCCTCTTTCTTTCGCATAGCGGGGCGTCATCGTCCGACAACGTTCCACCTCTCACCGATGTCGACGCTGCCGTCGACCGCAGCTCCTGCGCCGACGCTGCCGTTGACCGCAGCTCCTGCGCCGACGCTGCCGTCGACCGCAGCTCCTGCGCCGACGTCGACGCCGACTGCTCCGACAGCTTCTTCTTCGGTGGTGCCATGACCAACCGGTGCGCTGCTGTTTGTTTTTTCAAACCAACAGTAATGCACACACACACACACGCAAGGAAAACCGCTAGCGAGATAACACGCACACGAACTTGTTTACTAAAAACTGCCTAGCAACTCCTACGAATATATCACAAAAGAGAATGCGCGATTACTTCGAGATAAGCGATTTACCGCTATCTCTTGGACACAGCGAATTTAATTCAGCGAAAAATAACTTTTTAAACGATCCGCACACACGTCCGTCGTTAAGCCATTCATGCGCGTCACTGGTACATAGGGACAGAACAACTCTGATCAGCATAAGTGCGGACGAGCGGCCGGCAGCGGAACGAAAACCACTTGACTGGTAGACCCGTCCGGTCTCCTCAAGTACGGCCAGTGGCTCTCGTCAACCTCAAGCGTCAGATTCACACTGTCGCCATCGGTGATCGACCACGGTTTAGTCTCCAAGTGGACTTTCCTCTTAAAGGCTGCCATCGATTGCTGCTCCTTAAAGTGGTGCGCATACAGCTCCTCCATAAAGTCCTCCGGCGAAATGCTGGTGTCCGAATCGAACACTGTGATCCTCGGGTTGGCTCTCCTGTTCTGTTGGACATCCAGTCCAACTTCGGCAAACTTCGCGTTTGCGACGACCCTCTTCATCTCGCCCACCGACGGTGTGCGGATGATGGCACCACCACGACGCAGCTCGCGCACATCGTGGACACGGACGCCAAGGGCCGGAGCAACTTCCTTCCGGATCTTTTCGGCCACCTGCTTACCCGTGACGGCGGGGTCCTTACTGGTCACCACCGCGGACCACTTCGCAACTGGATTGTTGAGCCGCGGGGCAGCGATGGGCCCAGCTTGGAGAGCAGGGGCACAGCATTTGGCAAATTGCGGTTTGGGCAGCGAAATATGGTGCAGCGGGGGGCTGGGCAGCTGCAGCCTGCACCTGCGAGGCCATCTCCAACGCGGAGTTCCGCAGCAGCATTGCAACGACTAGCTCGTCGTAGCGCGCAATCACCGCGTGAACTGCGTGAGCGGCCTCCGGTTCCATTCCTCCACGGAACACGGCATCCTTCACTCTCAGCTGTACCGCAGACAGCTCAGCGAGCACGGCCGACGCACCCTGGGCGACTATGCTCGTCGCGTTGCAACGCGGAGCGTCAGCCCTAGGGCGTGCAGCGGCAGCAGCAGAGGGGACGGCAGCAATAGGAGCAGCAGCAGCGGCGGCAGAGGTGGTGGCAAGGGGGCCGCGGGGGCCACAAAGGCAAAGACTCTGGCGACTCATCAGGCACCGGGGTACTCCTGCCCTTCTTCTTCCCCTTGCCTCGCTTCCGGGTTCTTTTCGAGCTACCCTCGCTCGTTACGCTGACCATGCTCGAAGAGCGGCTCAGCTCACCCGGCGTCGGCGTTTCGCTCATTTCTGAGCTGCGGCTATCGCTTTAGCTGATTTCTCAACCGAAAACGACAGCACGGATTCGAACCGGGGAAAAGCGACCTCTGGATGTGGTGTTTTGAACTTTTAACAAAGTTTCAAACCACTCAGAGGGACACGCACGCACGCACACAGCTGTTAAAAGCTGGCTGCTACAATATCGCGGACACGAACCGCAATAAGTTTTATTGCTTTGTTTACGTTTTGGCAAACGACCGCAACGCACACATACACGCGCGACACACCGATACAAGGTTTTATGGCCTTGTTTACGCGCTCGCGACAGAGTTTTATGGCCTTATCACCGTTTACCGCTTTATGTGCACAGAAGTGAGTCTTCTGTGGGCAATTTAAAGTGGGGCTCCGCTGGGGTATCACAACAGAAAACGCACATTCGAGGTTTTTTTGGGGAATGCACAGAAAAACACGTCTGCCATTCATGCAATTAGATGACGGTACGTAGCGACAGTAGGAATCTCGTTAATCCATTCATGCGCGTCTCTTATTGCATGACGAGGCATTCGGCTTCATTTTTGTTTTTGTTGTTTCTTTTTTTAATCGCTAAGGTTGGGAAAACTTCTCAAGTTACTAATATATAGTTGGACTATTATAAGCATGTACGATTCACTGTTTGAAGGCGTATCAACACGGTGAAGTCCCACAGCGCCCCAATTTATAAAGTCGGAAATACACATCTCCACTCTAACTATCCTAACATACCGAATTTCAAGTCATTCGGGTGGAACATAGTTAATTGCATGCAGAGTTTTTAGAGTTTTTCTACCCCAAGGTAAAAATTTTACACATCGGGAAATAACATTACAAATTATTTTACTTACTATCCTTACAAACTGAATATTAAGTCTATTGGATGATTTATAGCTATTAGCATGCAGAGCTTTCCATGAATTTTCCGACCCTTTATCCAACATCGGAAATTCACATCTTAATTTACTTCGCTTACTATCCTTACGAACCTTTTTATACTCTGTACCTTAGGTTCTTAGAGTATTATAAGTATGTGCAAAAGTATGTAACAGCCAGAAGGAAGCATCTCCGACCCTATAAAGTACATATATTTTTGATTAGCATCAACAGCCGAGTCGATATAGCCATGTCCGTCTGTCTGTCTGACCGGCTGTCCGTATAAGACAGTTTTCAGATGGTAAAAGATCTGCAGGCAGATCAAACTTATTTTCCATTTAG
Organism: Lordiphosa fenestrarum; assembly: GCA_035044985.1. Classification (NCBI taxonomy): domain Eukaryota; kingdom Metazoa; phylum Arthropoda; class Insecta; order Diptera; family Drosophilidae; genus Lordiphosa; species Lordiphosa fenestrarum. Next base: position 3,228 of record JAWNNO010003553.1, read on the forward strand.
GCCGTGCCCCCTCCCGGCCCCGTAATTTAGAAAAATCGGCTTATCTCCCACTGTTTTAAGGATAGATGGTTCGTACCTTTTAGACATATTTAGTAATCAGGATTATTTATCGATCCGCCAAAGGAATGGTGAACGGATGAACGGTTGTCGAGTTATGGTCAAAAAACTGTTCGCTGAAAATTTGTGAGATTGTAGATATTGGGCACATATGTTCACTTCTTAAATCGCAATCCACGAACTTTGAAACTCCATTCTGTATTCGCCGAATTGGAGTGCAGACAGCAGCTTAGACGGACCCATCACCATAGTAGAGATACGATTAATGCTCGGAAAAACAAGTTGTAATAAGGCTCTTGGAGAAAACCGAATACCATACGAATTCTATACAAATGCTTCCGACGAATTCTTGCAAGAACTTGCTAGTGTGTACAACAGCATCCTTACAAATACACCTTGTGATGACTCCTTCAAGCGAAGCATAGTATTCCCTATACATAAGAAAGGTGACCTAAATAACCCGAAAAATAATAGAAATGCTGTGCAAAAATTTTTATGGGAATAATCAATGACAGGCTGACGGAATGGACCAAGCCGAATAACAAGATAAACGAGTTTCAGGCCGAATTTCGACAAAACTACTCCACAGCTGACAATATACATAACCCAAAATGCGATAGTTAAATTAAAATGGGAAGAAACCCAAAAAATCTATGCATTTTTTGTGGACTTCCGGGCTGCTTTTGATAAAGTACCAACGGATCTTTTGATCTACAAGCTACACCAGCTAGGTTGTTGTGGCCTTATGCTAATGACACTGACTGTGGCACAGAAATATCTGGTGTCTGTCGGAAGCGACGAAAATCCGAAGACGAGCGACTCCGATTTGAAACCAAAAAGAAAGGCTGGACTGGAGTGGGAGAAGGAATGAGAGTTTAGTTCAGATTGGTATGGCAATTAGCGCGGTTGGCGGATATAAACTTCAAACTCCAAATACGCAAAACTTTAAACTTAAAACTTCAAATACGCAAAAACGCTAAAATATCTAGCAACAGTCGCGCCGTACGCATGTGCATAAATACAAATATGCAAGCGCGAGATACGCAAAACTAAAAAAAAAACGAAGTCAACAACAAAGCTGCACAGATACAAAAAAAACAACAAAATATAGTTTTTTTGCTCAGCCAGAGGGCATTTTCTTTTGAACGCTCAATATGTTTATTGGAGCTGGATCCCCTCACCCCTCGCACCGCCAATAAGACCATTTGAGACGTCATCAATTTGCCAGCAAAGCTTCAATTTTGGATGGCCTTATGCAATAAATCAGCTGTACTTGGAGAACCCGAATAAACACACGGCGAATTTGGCTGCCAGGTCAACAACCGATAGAGCGGCGAGGAACAGGCGCAACAGGAGAGACGCTATCAGCACAGCACGTCGAAACCTTGGCCAGACGGAGAGCGGATCACAGCTATGCAGCAGCAGCATTGGGCAGGCTTGGCGACAGTGGCAGCGGTTAATTAGAGGGGAGAGCGAAATTAGATTTCCTATAGGGTAAAACAAAAGAGAGCAGCTACGGTTTTTTTTATTTGTGTCTACAAAAGTGCGCGGCTTGCGAATGTGCGGTACTTTCGTGTGTTTCTCCTCCCACAGCAAACCTTCGGCTTGATGCTGGCGCCTTCATCACACGACGAGGTAAGTGCTTATTGGCAAATTTACACTAAAGAGAACCATTAGAAAGTATCTAGGCACACGCGCAACCCAAATGAGCGACAACTCCAGGCGATCAGAAATCGTAGATAGCTGCTAATAAGCAGCAGTGCAAAGCGCAGCTTTGCTTTATTGGAGTTTGTTTTGTGTCGCAAATCTTCGTTTGTTTACATTTTTTTTGGCTGAAAGCATATATGCATTTATTAGGAGGTTTTTTAATAGTTAGATAGCCAACTGTTTGGCGTCTAATGAATTCATTTTCTATTATTATATTATTAATTTTTCCAATGAAGTGAAATGTTAAATTTAGGTTCCTTGATAGTTTTTTTTTATAAAATTTTCAGTTAATAAAATGAAGTATTAAAGTTAGGGTTTCCTTTTTAATATATATATATTTTTTTTTGCTCATATTTATATTGTTTATTTAATGAATTGTTACCTTTCCCATCTATTTTTTTTCTATACAAATTTTATTTAGAATTCGTACTGTCGATAGTTTGTCTTTTTCCTCGGTCATGAGACATGAATATAGCAATAAATGAAATTGTTTATTATTAAGCACATAAAAATGAATTGCTAATTTTTTTATTTTTGAGCTGGTATTGGGCATCTGCTGGGCATGGAAGGCATGAGGATTCTGAGCCAGAAATGGGTTTGACTTGACGGACGTGGACTTAACATTAGGGGATCAACAATGATGGCCAAGGTTGGTCCAAAGGCCACGCATGTGCGTGTGAAGGGGAGGGTTAAGGCCAAACCACCGATCAGATTTGTGATCAAGTTGGCTAGAGCGTGTATGTGTGTGTGTGAGAGAAATAGTCAGAGCGCATGAGTCAGCTGGGGCTGGAGGTGTGGGTGCGTATGGATGAAAGTATCTGGGGGATACATTGTATGGATGAAAAGGGTAGAAGTGAATGTAGAGCGTGTATGAGAGTGAATGAGAGCGACAACTTGTGGGTGGATCGGACAGCTTTATTTGACGGACTTTTTAATACTATCCACATTAGGCACGAACGATTATAAATGTATTGGATGTGTCTGGGAAAAGGAGGGCATCCGAAAGGACCACCCCGAATACGGCGAGCCGAGCCGGGCTGCCAGCGTGCCTACCAGGAGCGCAATCCTTGACTAACCGAAAAGGGACAGACACAACAAGGTGTATCCACAAAAATTGTAAATTTTATCGATGTTGTATACAAGGATACAGTGGCAGCGGTGTGGTCCGGAGAGAATCTGGTCAAGATTTTAGTACGAGCAGCGGAGTTAAGCAGGGATGCCTTCTATCACCACTGTTGTTCACGCTATATTTGAACGACTTACATGAGGAACTTGGTGGACTATGAATAGATGAAATAGATATACGGCTACTTCAATATACGGATGATATAGTCATTTTGGCGGATAGTATAACCACACTATAAAAGATGACAGAAAAACTTGAATGCTATTGCAGAAGTCTCAAATTATGATCATCAAAAAAAGTGGAAGAAGAGCAGCGAGTGAAACGTGGTATAAATACCTAGGTGTTACTTTGACACCGGGAATGTCCTTTAAAAAGCACATTTTATCACGAAATGATGAAGCGAAATGGAGCCTAAGCAGCACATGGAATTTACAATATTATATATAGCAAAAACACTGTATCAGTATGGGAGTCAACGGCGGTAGTCGTACAAGAAAAATTTAAACGAGAAAGCTAAGCTAACTTCGTCTGTGCCGAAGTTTTCATGTCCTTGCAAGTGCTCGCTTAAATATTTTCAAAAAATACTCTTTTCCCATTTTCCGACCGCTCGTTCGTATGGGAGCTATATGATATAGTCATCCGATTTGGCCAAAAGTTTGTGAAATTATGCGAAAGCATGTGCGACAAATAAATACAAAATTGCAGGATGCTACCATTAAAAACAAAAAAGTTTTTTCCAACTAAGACTGTTTTTCAGACATATCTTTTGTATTTCAGCTATACCATATAGTTGTCCGATTTTAATAAAACTTGATAGAACTATAAAAAAAACATAGAAAACCTACGATTACAAAACTATTTTTCCGACCGATTGTTCCTGTGGGAGCTATAAGATATAGTCATCCGATCCGGTCAGTTTCGACGTATTAGTAGTGTGCAGCAAAAAGAAGACTTTGTGCAAAATTTCAGCTCGATAGCTTTAAAACTGAGAGACTAGTTCGCGTAGAAACAGACTAACTGACGGACAAAGCTCAATCGACTCAGCTCGTCACCCTGATCAAGAATATACATAGTTTATGGGGTCGGAATTTTTATTGCGGATGCCTGAGGGGGCGTGGCCAAAATTTGAAACAAACTTGATCTGCCCACAGACAATATTAGCTTACATCTAAAATTTGGTTGCTCTAGCTCTTCTAGTCTCTGAGATCTAGGTGTTCATCCAGAAGGACGGACGGACAGACGGACATGGCTATATCGACTCGGCTGTTGATGCTGATGAAGAATATATATACTTTATGATATCGGAGATGCTTTCTTCTGCCTGTCACATACATTTGCACGACTTTAGTATACCCTTTTTACTCTACGAGTAACGGGTATAAAAACCAAAATATCAAATTTTTGTGCATTGGTAAATTTTTTTGGCTCTGTTTCCCAATGCCGCCTGTAGTATTTGTCCCCAAATTACCCTTTTCTCTACACTCAAAGAAAAAGAGCAGCCAAGAATTAAGGTTAAGCACTTCCTAAAATGAAAAATTGCCTTCAATTCAACTTTCAAGGCAATTTTTTACCTAAATAGCCAATATGTGACCTAAAAGATAAATTTTCAGACAGTTTTTTTAAGGAAATATGTCACCTAAATTTAAGATAACATTTCCTAAGCCTTCGCGATGACAGTTGAAGTTTAAATGTGCCACATAATACAGTGCTGCTTCGAACAATCGGCGGCTCGATAGTTCGATAAGCACGAAAAATACATCCCTGAACTTTATCGAAGCTGTTGACTTCACTTCGCACACACACAGTTTTTGCAAGTTCACGTGCGTGCCAATGTGTAAATGAATAAACAAAAGAAAACAAAAGCAAATTTTGGTAAGTTTTAAAGAAATTTAATTTTTTCTAACAACAAATAAAACAGTGTTATGGATCTGCATTTTGTTTCGATGGGCAATCCGGCTGGCTCAGTCCATATCAAATGGGCGCGGATCTTTCCCTGCCCGCAGTCGAACAATCACGACATTGACCAATTCTCGTCACTAGCAAAAAAAAAACGGCTGAAAACTCAAATGGCAAAAATTACAAAGAAAAACACAGACAGCTATCACTACAAAAAAAAATACACACAAAGAAACCCAAATGCTGGTGACATAGGTGGAATCGTCACCGCGCTCCCTCCCTTCCTCTGATGCTCCATCTTCGGCTTAATGAACCATCACCCAATTCATTCGGCCTAGAAGGGCCTAATCCTGGCCAGAACGCATCCTCCCTCCCCAATCGCACAAACTTAACCCAGCATCTTTCTTTTCATCTATGGGACAATTATATTTTCTTAAACTTAACAAGACTCATTTAACACTAATTTTGGAACCTTTTTAAATAACCATTTACAATCTTTTTCAATTTTTTCTCTTTTTTCTGTTTTTTTTCAGTTTTGTTGCCCCTGCCTTCGCACTACGAGTCCGGAAGGATCTCCTTGCCTGCCGAAGGGTGCAAAGTTCCCCACAAGGTGGGTAAATTTCCAAAATTTCGTGACGTATTGCCAAAATCCTACCTATCCTGATGGAGCTCCAGGGGATGGTTTTGGGGATGAAAAACAAAAGTAAGGTCACCACTTTAGGTCAGCAATATCCCGGACACGGAGGACGATTACTTTGGGACAATTACAAACGAAAATTTCGAGTATCATATATCTAGATAATTACTTAAAAATGTAAAAGGGTAAGTGCTCGATTATTTCACAAAAAAATAATAAATAAATATATGTTTTAAACAACACAAAATGTAACAACCAAAAAAAAAGATGTAACGTTTCCCGAAATAAATATTTAGCTAACTAAAGCAACTCTCAGAGACAAGGCGTAACTCGGAAATTGGTTCACAACTGAACCAGATGGTATGTTTATGGGTAAGCGATCACTGGTATCGATCAGAGGGACACCACAATTGGTGGTTCGTTTCCACCTTCTACTGCCACGAGGTCCTTGTGGCCTCGGATCATCCACTCTCACAGGAACACAAGACGGACTCACTCTGAATGCTGTTCTTATGAATGTCACAATCGAGGACTCGATGGCGTTCTTGGTTTTTTTGTCGGCGCTGTGTCTCCACGGGGGGTGAAGGCCAACCCTCAATATTTGCCCTGGGACTTCGTACAATGAATCCAGCCACTTGGTGGGTGTCAAGAAAAAGGCGTAACGTGGTCAGCCTTCGTCTCTGACCACGCTGAAAATTTTAAAAATTTCATTTAGGAAAATTCTCCTATATACACCAACCACTATCACTCACTTCTTCGAATTCTCCGATTTTGTTTTGTTTTATTAAATATGTATATATATGTTAAATTTCTCTTCGCTGGTTTTGCATACGCGAGGTTTTTCCTAAATTTTTATTGAATTTCTTGCAGCTTCTACCGAGTCACTGGTGCCTTCGAACTGCCCTCAAATTCCTATTTTGGGTTCCCTTTATACCTTTCACCGCATTCTCCTAGTACCGCAACACGTCCCAATCCCGAGTTCCGGGTTCATTGGTCTAGTTCAAGGCCAAGGCCAATCCCTTAGGTCCCTTAAGTGTGAGCGAGACCTCTATCGCTCTTCTAACCTTTTCCTCGCCGCCCGATCCTGCCCAGAAACTCAATGAGGGGGACAGCAACACCATCCCCTCCGGAGATCGTTTCCCAAACCGCCAACTGATGGCGTTTTCCCCTCCTCCTGCTTTAATTTGTACTGCTTGCCGACCCCACACTTCTACACTACCTTACCCCTATTCATATATATCGAACTATCGCTAATACTTCTACTAAACTATCGGCAAAACGGTCATCCCTGACACAATTACCTACAGAACACAAGCAATGCCAACAACAGTGAACGGGCCCACTCACGTAAAAGACAATGTGCATTGTGCATTTGCACACATGCACATGTACATAAGTGTGTGTGAGTTCGTTCTCACATTTTTGTGTTTAGGTGTTATGGCCCGGCCTATCGATATTTTTATCACACTAATATATGTATCGAGGAGTTGGCAGCGCAGCATAAGGGGAAATTTTTAGTGTTGGGAAGGGTAGAAAGTTAGGAGTATGATCAGGGGGGAGGGGAGCTCAACGGTCAAATGAAGGGCATGCCTGCGAAAACGAAGGTGGACCAACGACAGAGAAGAGGCCGTTCAACTTTGAATTCGTCAAACAGAGTTGGCCGATGGTTGCGCGCAGTCGCCAAGCGTTTGATCTTTGTCTATTTTTTTGTGGAGAGCACTTAAATAAAACGACAAAATAGTGAACTGTACTGTGAAATAGTTATTTTTGTCTCCAACTTCAAAGTTTTTGTGCGCGTAAAGTCAAAAACCCTTTTGTGAGCTGGAAGTGGGATTGGCCATACAAGCGGGGTGAGTTTTCGGTTAATCGGGCCTGGTCAGACGAGTAACCCGTGTCTCCTTAGGCCCGACCATACCAGCAAAGGCGAAAGTGGCCTATCCAGTCTTGAGGCTGGGCACCGGCTCCTCTGCTCGGACGTCTGAATGAAAAAAAAAGACTCACCGTCCAAAGCTCCAAGTCCCAAGAGTGCGACCCTGAGCGATAAGAGCCGATCCTCGCCCCCCAGTGTACCAACCAGCGGCTGGCCAAGTTTCGCTCCGCTTTTGTACCCACACTCCTTTGAGGTGGCGCACTCGATTGCCGATTTGAGGGCCTAGAGGGACCGACACGCCCACCAAGGGGCGGCGACAGGAGACAGAAAGGCATCAGCCATTTTTTTTTTGGCCAAATTTTCATTTTTTTTTATATTTATTTTATTCTGTTAGTTCGTCTTTAGTTGTAAGCTTTATTTATTCAATTTTTATTTATTTATTTATTCTCATATTTATTTATTTAATTTCATATTTATTTATCTATTTATTCTCACATTTATTTATTCGTATCAAATCGTTCGTTTTAATGCTTTTTATTTAATCATTTTATTCGGCAAAATTTCGTAAAAATCATAATATGATTTTCACTTAAATTATCCGTTTTTAAATTCTAATTTATTTATTTTTTTTGTGTCGAGACTAAAAACTGGAGATTGTCCACTCGCCTGCGAGTCTTCCACCGAGAGGCTGAAATTAGAGAACAATTTTTAGAATGTGTTTGTCGATGTGTCCTTTCTTTATGAGCTCATAGGTAGGAACCGATTTGGGTGTTGTCTTATTTGGCCCACACATATTTCTTGTCATATCCCACCGAATGTTTGTATTTGTTCGCCTCGGGGTGCCCCTCTCGTAAGCGAGTATTGGTTATGAATTTTGTCAGTAATAAGAAATAAATGTACCTCACGGAAATGTCGAAATGAAGTGGTTGTAAGCTTAATACAAGGGGAAGAGGGGGGATGAGCCAAATGGGCTGAAGCAGTTATATGGTCGTCTGCCCTAGGGGCAGCCAACAGATGTCGACCAAATGGCTGCAAGGAAGGGTGGGGGTGTCTGAGGTGAAACACCGAAACCTCATCCCAGAAGGTAGTTGTGCGTCAAGGTAGATTAAAGTTTAGTTTCCGTTATTTATTTTTTTTTTATTTCTCGTGGTTTTGGTTTTTCATGTTTGAATTCAAATTTGAATTCAAATTTGAGTCCGATTACGGGGCAGCGTGAGTGTTGTCAAACGTGTGATCGTTGTATGTGAGATGTGGATCGTATGTTTGTTTTGTTGTTGCGTGTGTATGCGTGTGGATTGGGTTGGAGTACCCCTCCCTGAGTGCCGAGTTAGCCGGCGCTGTCCACTCAGGCGCACCGCAGGGCCCAAAGCAATTTGGGTCATAACATAGGGAAGCAATAAAATAAAGAATGTAATTGTAAAAATTTATTACAAAGACATATCAGATATGGAGAACTTGCTCATTGAACTCAAATGCGAGAAGCTGATAAAATGCTTTCAAGGCAGTCCACCAGTTGAGAATGGTTTCTTTAATTAAATATCAGTTTTACTTAATTTGTTCATATTTCATATTTTTGCAGAGCACGGAATTGACGAAGAGAGCGTGCGATTAATCACACCGGAGCATCTCAACGTAATTGTGCCGAAAGAATTGTTTGGTGTGCGAATCATTTTTGAGCAGAAGCTAAAAAACTTAAATAAATCGGTAAGTGGGGTGGATCCAAGTAGGTCACAGTCATAAGCCAAGTTACTTTTAGTGCAGTGTCAGGCCCTACTGGACATAAGCAAAGTGAATAAGGTTTTGTGCTGCCTTAAACTTCAATGATCACTGAGTGTCAGAGAGAGACAGCCTGCTGTTGATGCGCACACATTCCAAGTCAAAATGTGATTTTGTTTTTTGCCGTCCGCTGCTCTAGTGTGTGTGAACAACGCCAACACGCTCATTTGTACTCTGTTTGTTTTTGCCCCTTGCAGAGGGCATTATAAAATTGCCCGGATGTTTGTAACGAATAGAAGGATAATCTCCAACCACATCTATATATATAAAACTGTTCAACCTGACTAATTGACCTTCTGGTGACCGTCGCACAGCCTAAACGGTAAGAGATAGAGGGCTGAAATTTTGACAGGAGTTTCCTTATGTGGTGAAAGTGCGTACTAAGGCGGGGTTTTGGAAAATTCGGTCGGAAAATGTGGAAAATGGGTGGAAAACTGTTGTATGCAACTCTTTTGATATCCATCTGATCAGGCTCAAATTCATTTTCAGAAATCTATATGAAAACTCAACAAAGCCTACTTACCAGACTTCCGGAAAATTCACCACCCAGCGTGGAAATTGGGTGGTAAAGGTTGAATAAGTTAAAATTTAGATCCGGGCGATTAGCTCCAAACTCATTTCCGAAGTTACTCATAAAACGAGAGCGTAAGTTAAAGTCGGCCCTGCCCGACTTCGAAATACCCGTTACTCAGCTCAGCTCGGATAAGTATGCAACATTTTTTTAACTCGGCCATTTATTATACGATCCTTTTGAAAATATTTGAGATTGTAGATATTGGTCACATAGACTACACTGCAAAATCTCGATATCTTAAAAATTGTGGGATTGTTATTCAATATTTTTTATTGCGGGGACGGGAGGGGGCGTGGCCAAAATTTGAAACAAACTTGATCTGCCTACAGACAATACTAGCTTACGTATAAAAAATTATTTTAGTCATCATAGTGCTGAAACACTTAGGGCTATCTGTCACATAAGCTTACAAAAACCAAAATAAATTATAAGTCAATCTAACACATAGCAGCTATCTAAAAGATGAGAAATTCATGGATAAGGTTATAGACAAGGTGACAACATACAAGTGCATATAATTTAGATGCCGGAAGAAGGGTAATCGAACGTTGGTGGTTCAAGCGGTACTCGAGGTAGTCCCTACGATCTGTTTCCCCGACCAATAATTAAACATTATATTTTCTAAACAAAGAGACCAAACAATTACAGCATCAGCCACGGCAACTAAGAGAGCGTTTTCTTCGTTGGATTTGTCTTGGGTCTTAGCCGAAAGTCTTCTTGCAAATATAAATGTTTCATTTATTGGCGATCTACTAACGTTTACCGCGCCAGTGATTTTATTTGCTCTGAATAAAAGTAAACAAACGTTTAGCGAACCTTCTTCATAAAGTCAATTTCATACAAACAGCTGTTGTTTTATAGTCATAAAACTTGTACAAGCTGATAAGCCAATGCATTTACGACCTTTAATGATCATTACTAAAAATTCTTTTGTTTTCTTTTCTCTGACTATTCGTACGCCTCGCTGTTTGCTCAAACATCAATAATAGCCCATGATCGTTAACTTCACCCAGACCATGAATATTCTAACTTAATTATAGACCCAAAGATACCCTGTACATATAATATGTCAAAACTGCAAGTAAACTTGATACGATATTGATATTGAATCTTAATTTAATTACTTTTGCCATGATTATTAGTTCTTAGATAGTACAGTAAACCCACTTTATACATACTTTTATATCATACATTTCTTAATTTTCATATTTTCTCGAACTCTACTTAATTAGGTGTTTAAATGTTTCTTTGCTGAAGATAATAATGAAGTTGATTGTCAACAAATTAAGAATATTAATTGAAAATATGATCTGCTAAGTGCATTGATTGGGAACCATGCTACGTACGGAAATGAGAATGGAAGTGTAAGTCGATATGACTAAAGGGATCACCGGTCATAGCTTGACCCTGGCATAAAGGTGATCATGGAAGGGCGGGCATTAGCTGTTGCAACAACATCTGTACAGCGCGAATGTCAGCAACTATGGCTGATAGTATTTTAGGCCATCGTAGGTATACCTAGCTAATTTTCCATCTTTTCCTTTCTATTTCCTCCAATCACCCACTAATCGATCGATTCAAATAAGAATCGGCACGAGAATTTTTATAATAATGAGCATATATAGGCGAGCAAGTGGCTGCTTGAAACATCTTTTGAGACCCATCCCACTACCGATTAAAATAGCCGGAACAAGCGCGTGCCCCCTTTCAAGTCTGCTACACCTCCATCCGCTCGAGTGCCTGCAACATTTTGTTGCACGTTGCATGCTACAATGACATATTTGAGGGCATATTAAAGTATGATATGTCGCATGTAATACATAATTACATATCTCAAAAAGTGTTTGATCTACAATTTCTTAATTTAAGAAAACAAAATTTTTTAAATGGCGAAACTGAAATTGGTAATATGGGACCACCAATCAGTATGAGCCAAATACAGAACTTTAAAATAAAATTGACAGCCCGTGAAATGCTTACGTTCGTATACTCGTTCCTCTTATGGTTGTAGATAAGATTCCACCAACTGACCCTGTTTGGAGATTTGTTTTAAACTTAATGAAACTGATTGACTACGAAAACTCTGATATTGTAAGACTGGAAAGGCAAATTTGGGAGCATAATAAGCAGTATGTTCATCTATTTAAAGATACTTTAAAGCCAAAGCATAATTTTCTCATCCACTATGGCAGTATTATAAGACAGTCAGGTCCCCTACGCTACCTTTGGACATTCCAATTTGAGTCTAAGCAGAGGGAACTAAAAGGGTATTTAAAAAATGTATCATGTCGAAAAAATGCTCCCCTTTCTTTGGCCGTGAAGTTCAACTTTAATTTTGCAAGAAAAATTGTAGATTTCAGAAAAAGTAATTTCACTTTTAGTACCACAAAATGCCGGTTTGATCATTCCATAAATTATAACTTATTTAATCAAAACTATCCTGAACTAGATTTCTCCTCAGCAATAAGCTACTTATATAATATATAAAAAAATATGGTTATTGCTCCAAACATAAAATTATTATTATTTTATTATTATTTTCATATAATTTTAGAGCGAAGCTCTTTTACGGACGGTAGACTGGGGGGTAAATCCAGAAAACGATTGTCTTTGCGACAGATTTCTTTGGCTAAGCTTTTGACTTTGCAAAGTCAGCAGCGTTTGTGTGTGAGCTCACTCAGTGCGTGCGTGCATATGTACGACAGAAAAATATGTCTGTCTCTCTCTGACAAGCCGTAAAGATTGACTTCGGCAAGTCCGTAGCATGATGGAATAAGTATAAGGTGGTCTTTGTTTTGTTTTGTTTTGTTTTGTTTTGTTTTGTTTTGTTTTGTTTTGTTTTGTTTTGTTTTGTTTTGTTTTGTTTTGTTTTGTTTTGTTTTGTTTTGTTTTGTTTTGTTTTGTTTTGTTTTGTTTTGTTTTGTTTTGTTTTGTTTTGTTTTGTTTTGTTTTGTTTTGTTTTGTTTTGTTTTGTTTTGTTTTGTTTTGTTTTGTTTTGTTTTGTTTTGTTTTGTTTTGTTTTGTTTTGTTTTGTTTTGTTTTGTTTTGTTTTGTTTTGTTTTGTTTTGTTTTGTTTTGTTTTGTTTTGTTTTGTTTTGTTTTGTTTTGTTTTGTTTTGTTTTGTTTTGTTTTGTTTTGTTTTGTTTTGTTTTGTTTTGTTTTGTTTTGTTTTGTTTTGTTTTGTTTTGTTTTGTTTTGTTTTGTTTTGTTTTGTTTTGTTTTGTTTTGTTTTGTTTTGTTTTGTTTTGTTTTGTTTTGTTTTGTTTTGTTTTGTTTTGTTTTGTTTTGTTTTGTTTTGTTTTGTTTTGTTTTGTTTTGTTTTGTTTTGTTTTGTTTTGTTTTGTTTTGTTTTGTTTTGTTTTGTTTTGTTTTGTTTTGTTTTGTTTTGTTTTGTTTTGTTTTGTTTTGTTTTGTTTTGTTTTGTTTTGTTTTGTTTTGTTTTGTTTTGTTTTGTTTTGTTTTGTTTTGTTTTGTTTTGTTTTGTTTTGTTTTGTTTTGTTTTGTTTTGTTTTGTTTTGTTTTGTTTTGTTTTGTTTTGTTTTGTTTTGTTTTGTTTTGTTTTGTTTTGTTTTGTTTTGTTTTGTTTTGTTTTGTTTTGTTTTGTTTTGTTTTGTTTTGTTTTGTTTTGTTTTGTTTTGTTTTGTTTTGTTTTGTTTTGTTTTGTTTTGTTTTGTTTTGTTTTGTTTTGTTTTGTTTTGTTTTGTTTTGTTTTGTTTTGTTTTGTTTTGTTTTGTTTTGTTTGTTTTGTTTTGTTTTGTTTTGTTTTGTTTTGTTTTGTTTTGTTTTGTTTTGTTTTGTTTTGTTTTGTTTTGTTTTGTTTTGTTTTGTTTTGTTTTGTTTTGTTTTGTTTTGTTTTGTTTTGTTTTGTTTTGTTTTGTTTTGTTTTGTTTTGTTTTGTTTTGTTTTGTTTTTGTCAAGTACCAGACGACGGTATTAAATGCGTCCTGAAGGCTCGCAGTTATATCAGCAGATAAGGTTCCAGAGCACAGGATCGCCGCGTCGTCCGCAAAAATAGATGCAGTGCATCATGTTAGATTGGGAAAGTCCGAGGTAAATATATTGTATACAGTGGGTGAGAGACATGATCCCTGTGAACAGTCTACATATATGTATATCATAGGGCTGTGATCTAGAGGAACTTAAGCGCAAATATTCTGAGAAGCTTCTTGCCCACCCGAACCAACTTGCAAAATCTCCCACCATGCTGGCAACGCATTCTCGTCTCCGAAGAAACGACCTACCAATCCAGCGACTGACTTGAAGGGCCGCAGAACCCAAACTACCTCCAATTGGGGATAGCTTTTAAAATAGTTTCTAGGTTAAGATTTGAAAAATTATTGTTAGTCTTTTTAAGAGAAGATCCAATAAATACCAACCAAGCATAAAAATAGAGGAATTTTTCGTTTACCTCTTCGTTCGTTGTGTATCCAGTAACATGAACGATATCCACAATTGTCTAAATAGCGGCGATATTATCAATAGAGGCGTCTCGAAAGTGTGTGTGGATCGAGAAACATCTGACACACAGGCCAGGAATATATTGTTTACAATTATTGTTTTGTGTTTGGCGACCTTTATAATTGTAGTTGGATGATAGCCGGCTCGAGGACAGGTTAATAAAAACAATTTTGGCTTCTGTTTTTCCGATATATTTCGGTTACCCATCGGCTACCGTCTTCAGGGCAAAATACAAAAATATATACACCAAATAATTAACAAATCACAAAAAACCGTTTGCGTACAATTTTTACACGTCTGGCGTGGAGTCTTAAACTATTTGTTAGTCGGCGAGTAAGTGTCTGTATAGGTGAGCGCAGTTCTCAGTATCCGATTTGTAGATCAGTCTCCTGTCTGTTGGTGTGTTTATGATATGTAACATTTCTAAAGTGAAGTGCCTATTGTAGTGTTGGTCTTGTTGTAGTATTGTCGCAGCCTCAAAGTCTGGTGAGTGGCCACTCTCAACACAATGTGTCGCAAGCGCAGTTTTCTGTATGTGTGTTTGATGTCGTAGCATAAAATCTGATTAGTGTTGGGCTATACGAGTCTTCAATTTAGACTTTGTTGTTCCTATATATATTTTATTGCAACTATCGTCGTTAGATCCCTCGCAGGGTATTTAGTAAATGACGTTGCTGACATCCTCTCCATCAATTTTTGATATGGTCTTGTTATAAAATCTTTTCATTGCATTTGTAGGCTTGTGCGCTATTTTTATGTTTTGTTCGTCAGTATTAATTTTATTTCCGCTTCCATGGTTTTGTGATATGTTGTGTCGCTAATATTCATCATTCTTTGTAAACAGCCTAGTGCCGTATTCAATTTCATGGTTTTTGGGGGTTTTGAATTGTACTTTAGTTCCAAAAAGGAGCTGTTGGTTTCATGTACAATGTTGTTTTTAGAGTGTTGCCGTGCCTATTTATTGTGGCGTCTTAGTAGGGTAATTTTCCGTCTGCTTCTAATTCCAATGTGAATTTATTGTTCCTGTGGTATTTATTAAGTGCATCCAGAGTAGTTTAAACTTAATTTTCTTCTTTTTACTTTGCCAAACAAGTCGTCTACGTATTTTGTGAATATTCTGGGCTTATATTTTAATTTTCCTAGTGTGGTCTCCAATAGTTCCTCCATTATAATGTCGGCTATGATGGGTGAAGCTTAGGGTGTCCCAAAAAAAATTTCTTTTGCTTGCACAAGCATTTTCTGCAAGCTTATAAAGTAAAGTATTTTTGAGATTTTTTTCAGATTTTTCGGAAGACGTTTAGAGGTCGCGCAAGTTGCGTTTTTGAATTTTACCAATTACTTGGTCAATAAGCACGATTTCTGAGTTTTCAAATCAAATTTTACTTTTATGAGCATAAACCAAAAGCTTTTTCTTTGCTTTTGCTCATTTAGGTACCATTTATTACATTTTTTCGTAAATTTCTTATAAATGTTGTAAAAAAGTCATTATAACTATAAAATTTCTATGAAAACTAAAAACACTAGTGATGCAGTTTAAAAGGTGGATAAAATTTGAATTTGGTCTTACCGTTCCAGAGTTATGCGCTTTTAAAGCATTTTTCATCCAAAAAATACAAATAAAATCGTTTTTTTATACCCGTTACTCGTAGAGTAAAAAGGGTATACTAAAGTCGTGCAAATGTATGTAACAGGCAGAAGGAAGCATCTCTGACCCCATAAAGTATATATATTCTTGATCAGCATCAACAGCCGAGTCGATATAGCCATGTCCGTCTGTCCGTCCGTCCGTCCGTCCGTCCGTCCGTCCGTCCGTCCGTCTGTATGAACACCTAGATCTCAGAGACTAGAAGAGCTAGAGCAACCAAATTTTATACGTAAGCTAGTATTGTCTGTAGGCAGATCAAGTTTGTTTCAAATTTTGGCCACGCCCCCTCCCGCCCCCGCAATATTTTGCAGTGTAGTCTATGTGGCCAATATCTACAATCTCACAAATTTTCAAAAGGATCGGTTAATAAATGGCCGAGTTAAAAAAATGTTGCATACTTACCCGAGCTGAGCTGAGTAGCGGGTATTTCGAAGTCGGGCAGGGCCGACTTTAACTTACGCTCTCGTTTTTAAATTATTATTATGATTCTTGCGATGCAGCTTTATGCTCTGTATTAAATTTTGAAAGTCAGTTTCCGAAGTTGTGATATTAGTATAGTTATTAGCCAAGGCCACACCACGTTCTGCTACATCATTGACCACTTGCAACTGTTGTACTTTCTTTTTTACCTCTTGAAAAGATTCGTTGGTTTCCCATATTTTTGGATATATTTGCAAGAAATCAATCGAAATGTTGCAGGCTACAAAAAAAGTGAGGCTGGCTTTGGAAATAAAAGCCTTAATTTGCTTATTTTTAAGCGTGTCTTCAGTTAAGCCTGTCGTAGCTGATTCTTTGTCGTCATTTGGCGCTTGCAAGTTTTTCACCATTAATCGAATAGTTTTGGTGTCGATACGTTAGTCGAAAAACGCTAAGGCAGCCAACTTTCCACTGATGCCTCAGAAAAGTTTTCAAAGTGGCGCGTGCAATTTTTTCATTAAAGCGTTTATATTTATCCAATTGCTTCAATAGACTTAGATCATTGAGAGGAGCGTATCGAGGGCACTGGCAGAGGTACCAATTTGTAATATATATTAACGCTGCAGCTATCTTCGTTTTTAATAGACTTTGATTTGATCTTCAGGACCTGGATTGACTTCTCAGATATTCCGCTAGGTTGAGCTATTTCGACGAACAAGCACTTCAAGTCGTGCAAGAAGTTCTTTCGTTTCTTGGTTTCGGTTTTTGTTTTTCTATATTTACCCTTATTCAAAGACATCCACTTTGAGTGCAATCTTACGATTTCGCGTGAAATGCTACGGGTATCTTGACTGGTTTTCCACAAAACTGTTAAATTATTTGTCATAATTCCGGCACTCTTTACTAAGGTATGTTTTTCGACCAAATGTAATTTGAAAAAAAATCTTTGCAGTACTTGCATTTTCGTCGGCGGTTTGGCAGGATCAAGGGCATCAATCATTTTGCCCACCAACCACACACTCCTTGTTTTTATCAAAGGCATATCTATTTTGAATGAAATTGTGAAGAAGATTTTAACTATTCCATAAGAATTTAAACTTACCGGTGCAATAACGGGGATCTTTTGTTTTTTGATTTATTTCAATTTCACAATATTCTCAAGGCACCTTCGCTTCTCGGGTTTTTCTTACTGTGTGACTATCGTTCGCGTTCTATGGGTGCATTTGTACTAGCAACATAAAGCGACAACAATTTTAACTTAAATTTTAATGGTTCAAGAGAAGAATCTGAAAAAATTGAGCAAGCACGGACAGGGTCTTTGGAAACGTAATATCCAAAAATAGCGTTAATCGTACAATTGGTTAAGGTATTTGCAGGAGGAGTCCAACCTAAATTCTTGAATATCTTTAAAAGCGCACTGTAGAGTTTTATTAAAAACTAAATTTATGATGGCATAATGGGCTATTGCATGTCCCTAGGAGATGGTACTCCTCAGCCAAAAAACCTCGAGATGAAGTACCAATTAAAGATTTACACACGAACCACCTTATATAGGTCATAAAGTAGATCGAAAATTATAAAAAATTGTGTTTTCGGTTTCACCAACGAAGGCTTTTTTTTTTTTTTTAATTATGGACGGTAGAAGCATCAAAAGCCAACTCAATTGCAAAACTGCGATTGAAGTGTGGGACTCTAACCGCACTAAACTACCGCCACCTATCCCGTTTCCCGGCTCCTATGTATTCAAATTGCGCGCACATTCGGCGCGGCGCAGTTTTTGGTAAGCTATTGTGGCCATATTGCTTACTGCAGATCAATTCTCTTCCGAGTCAAGCATAATGCTCACCAGGTTACAAGCGGCTGGTGTCCTCCCCACCCTATTGCTCAACTCATTTCTTTCATTATTGAATGTCGGACAGACAAAAAATATATGTTCTGCGTCTTGGGTGACCCCCTGACAGTCTGTACAGGTAGGGTCGTCCACGTGCTTAAACCTCCAGAGGTAATGGTTGAATCACCCGTGTCCTGTCAGCAGTTGCGTCAGATAGAAATTCAACTGTCCATGTCGTCTGTTTAGCCATATGGCTATGTTCGGGATAAGGCGTCGCATCCAACGTCCGTTTGTACTTTGGTTCCACCTTTCCTGCCACAGTTCAATTGTAGCTATTCTTTGCGCCTCCCAATTGTGGTGTTCTCCGGTCGCAGCCAGGGCCTTCCTCTCCTTTGCCAATAGGTCAATAGGGATCATGCCAGCCACCACAAGTGCTGCCTCATGGGATACCGTCCGATATGCTGAAGTCACTCTCAGCGCGCACAGGCGATAAGCTGATTCTGCTCCTGCTCTGTAAGAGCGTGTTTCCATGGCACCTGCCCACACGGGTGCTGCGTATAGCAGGATTGATGTGACCACACTAGCAAGTAGCCTTCTCGTACTCTGCTTGGGTCCGTTGGTGTTAGCCATTATGCGAGCTAACGCCACGCATGCAGTAGCAGCCTTTCTGCTTGCATATCGCATGTGCGCGCAATACGTGAGCCTCCGATCTATCATCACGCCCAGATATTTGATGAATGGTCTGGAATGGATTGTAGCATTTCCTACTCGTATGCTGGTGGTTTCAACTGTCTTCCTGCTGCTCATGAGCACGGCTTCCGTCTTTTTCTCAGCGAGTCTGAGTCCATTTTGTATCATCCACTCATACACTATCTTGATAGCCTCGTTAGCTGCTACTTGGACTTCGGCTATGTGCTTGGCCACCACTATCAATGCCACATCATCTGCGAATCCCACGGTGGTGCAGCCATTGGGCAGCTGTATTCGGAGGACGTCGTCGTATGCCACATTCCACAACAGGGGGCCCAGTACGGAGCCTTGAGGGACTCCTCCTGTGATCCGTTTTTGTTTTGGTCAGGACTCGGTGTCGTACTGCAGCACTCTGTTGGTAAAATAACTTTTCGTGATTTCCAGCAGGTATCTTGGGACTTCGAATCGACGAAGTGCTCCTACAATATTCGGCCATTTTATCGAATTAAAGGAGTTTTGTACGTCCAGCGTTACTACTAGGCAGTACTCCTTTGTCCCTCGAAGCCATCTTGTGCCCTCAATTGCCTTCTCGGCGATTGAAGGGACCTGCTGGATTGCATGAATTGTTGATCTCGCCTTTCTAAGTCCGTACTGTCTTGCTGCCAGCCCTCTCCGGTCTCGAGCCTGTTGGCGATCAGCCGCTCCAGTACTTTTCCGGCCGTATCCAGCATGCAGAGTGGCCTGTACGCTGTCGGGTCATCCGTCGTCTTTCCTGGCTTGGGTAGTAGAACCAGCCGCTGGCTTTTCCATTGGTCAGGGAAAAGTCCTTCTTGCAGACACCTTGTATACAGCTCGCTGAACACGGTGGTGTGTTCCCGAATAGCCATTTTAAGCACCTTGTTTGGGATGCCATCGGGTCCCGGTGACTTCTCGTTCTTTATCTTTTTTGATACCTCCAGGAGTTCATCTTCGGTGATGGCCATAATGGTGTTGTCTCTTGGGTCGTTTTCGCGGTGCCAGACAATCGTCGCTTGGTCTGGGAATAGCTGCTCTACTATTCTTTGGACTAGTATGGGGCACGTAGGCGTACTACTCTTCTTCATCTTTTTCATGACCAGCTTATAAGCGGATCCCCAGGGGTTTCCGTCTACTTCTTCGATAAGCTGTGGAAAGCATAGTTTTTTACTAGCCTCTATGGCCTTTTTAAGTTGCTGTCGGGCAGTTTTATGGAGTGTTTCCTTTTCGGCAAAAGAATCCCTGCCTCTGGATCTCTGTGCCACTCTTCTGGCTCTCAGGCAATTGCTTCTAATGGTTGCAATCTCTTCAGACCACCAATAGGCTGGACGTCTATTGCCGTACCCGGGGTTTCTTTTTTGCATTGACGCGTTGCATGCTCGTATTGTCACTTCGGTCAGATGATCAGCTGTGTTCGTCTGCGCGCAGCTTAGGTCCTCAAGGAAAAGTAAGCATACCTCCTGGTCTAGGGTTTCCTGCTTGTAGCCGCCCTTCCTGGTGATCCTGGTAGTTTGACTGGCAAGTTTCACTTCAGTTATTATAGCTTTATGATCGCTCAGCGTGAAGACCTCGCTGACTTTCCAGTTAGATGACGCAGCTAGGCTTCTGCTTATGTATGTTAGGTCAATCTTGGACCCCGTGTCCGCTCTACTGAATGTGTTTTCCCTTCCATCATTTAGACAGTACCACATCTAGGCTAGATATGGACTCTAGCAATGCGCGTCCTTTGGCATTTGTATATGGGCATCCCCATTCTTTTGCACAATGCACAATGATTGGGTGTTTTCCTCGGGCTTCTTCCACTATCTCGTCCATGCCCATTCCGAACTCTTCCAGAGTCATACTTGGGGGGAGGTAGCAGCTTAGGACATATAATCCGCCTACTTTAGCGCAAGCGCTATGCCTTGTGCTTCCCGCTTCTTGGGGATGCGTAGGTAGTGAGCCCTTACCGCAGCACCAGACCACCGCTTTTCCGTGCTCGCTTTTTACCCATTGGGCATCATCCTTATTCTTGAAGGTTTCGATTAATAGTGCTAAATCGATTGCCTCATCCAGGACCGTTTGGTGCAAGATGATCCGCGGCGGCGGCGCAGTGATTAAGGTTTAGTTGTAGTACCTTCATACTTGGTGACGAGTGTTCCCTCCGTCACGCATGGTACAGTGCTTGCTACCCGGATAATGCTTTGTGTTACCCTATTTTGCTGCCATGCAGAGATAGCATTCGGGTTCCGCTTTGCAGTCCTTCGCCTTGTGATTGGGCTTCCCGCATTTCAGGCAGCAGTCTGATCGGTCGTACTCGCTATTGCACGCTCTGGAATGGTGGCCGAATCCTAAACATCGGTAGCATCTGGTGGGGGGCACTTTTTCCCGTATGCGGCAGCTGACCCATCCTATTTTGATCCTTCCTTTCTTCAGAAGTTTCTTGGCTTTTTGCTCCTTGATTTTCATTACTGCTGTCTGAGTGTTGTGATATGCCTCCCTCAGCGATTTTATGCAATCCACGCTGACCTCTTTGTCGTCAGAGATCAGCATGCGAACTGCCGCAATAATTTCCTCCTTGGTCGTAGCTTCGTCCAGGTCTCTTATCTCAATTAGGATCTCCTTAGATAGCGTACGAATGGTGGCTTGTTCGCCAAGGACTTTGGCCATTTCCGTTCTATATGCTTCTGCATATAGAATTCATTTCATTTTTCTCAGTATGTGCCTATAGGACACGTTTCCAGTTTTGGCAATGAGAAGTGCGTCAGGCTTATGGGCCTTCCTAGTATGCCTTAATTTAGAGTGCCTTGACACTTTTTGCCAACTAGATTCCTTTGGCTCTGTTTGGATGTTACCGTGCTTGGGGGCGATATCTGAATTACCCCTGTCCGCTTCGTTGGTTGCATTTTGTAAAGGCACCTTGCGTGCCAAGGGCCTTGTAGTCGTAGAGCCTGTGGCTCCTCTCCCTTTTTGGCGCTGGGTTGCCTTTTTCGTATCCTTTAACATCTGGGAAAGCTCGATACTTTTTTCAACCAGATTGATGAGGCTGGTGCGAAGGCTATTTTTCACGTCATTTCTTTGGGGATTCGGGCTGGGTGCACAAAATTAAAACACCAACGAAGCCTTGGTTCACGCATTATGGGCATTTTTGTAAAAATTATACTTAGATTCATGCAATGAGAAAAGCTTTAAAAGCGCATAACTCTGAAACGGTAAGACCAAATTCAAAATTAATTTTTTTGAATTTTTCAAAATTTATCCATCTTTTAAACTGCATCACTAGTTTTTTTAGTTTTCATACAAATTTTAAAAGTTATAAAGTCATTTTTACAACATTTATGAGAAATTTACGAAAAAATGTAATAAATGGTACCTAAATGAGCAAAAGCAAAGAAAAAGCTTTTGGTTTATGCTCATAAAAGTAAAATTTGATTTGAAATCTCAGAAATCGTACTTATTGACCAAGTAATTGGTAAAATTCAAAAGCACTATGGAATACTCGATTTATGGGGAAAACGCGACTTGCGCGACCTCTAAACCTCTTCCGAAAAATGTGAAAAAAATCTCAAAAATACTTTACTCTATAAGCTTTTTTTGGGGACACCCTAGTGAAGTTGGTGATCCCACGGGCATTCCTTTCAACTGTGTGTAAGTTTTGTCCTCATATTTGAAATATATATTTTCTATAACACAGAATTTTACAATTTCCATAAATAATTGTCTGGGAATTTGAGTGTGCTCTCTAATTTTTGGCCATTTTGGTCTAATGGTGTCCATTGCTAAATCTATATTGGTATACTAGGGAACAGGGACACAACGTCAAAGGACACAAGAACTTCGACATCACATATATGGGTATTGTTAACTTTCTCCTTGAACTCCGTCGCATTTTTGACATTAAATGATGATTCAATCGTTAATTTGCTAAGTATTTTGGCTAAATATCTGCACAGTTCATGTGATGGTGATCCTATCGATGAGCAAATTGGCCTTAGTGGGGTTCCTTCCTTGTGTATTTTGGGTAGTCCATATATCCTTGGCGGTAACGCTGTGCTTGTCGTGAGCTGACTTCTTTCGGCCTTTGAAATCAACTTCAGCTTAAACAGTTGGTCCACTAAATTGTTGTTTCTTGCTTGGAAACTTGATGTCGGATCTTGTCTTAAAGCTCTATATGTGCACAAGTCCCCTAATATATTTGTCATTTTTTCCTTATAGTCGTCAGATTCCATAGCTACAGTTTTATTCCCTTTGTAAGATTTAAAAATTAAAACTTTCGAAATTTGACAGGTTTTTTTTAAGGATATTTTCCAATATAAGAGCGCGCAATTCTCGATGGATATTGGGGCTAGGGCAACTCGCAAAATGACGAGCACTGCGGCCACACAACACAAAAAAAACTTGAGTAAGCAAGGTTTACTGAGGCGGCGACGACTTTTCCGGTTTGATCCCAACTTCTCACGCTATTCCGCGGCTGCCGATGATATTTTTTCCGTCCCGTTTAATGTGCCGTCCTCACTACAACTGCATTTAGCATTTTCGCATTACTCGCTATCTATTCGATTGTTCGATAGTCGACTATTTTAAGTCAATAAACATGATGTCCATCACTATTAATAAAAATTACAAAAACAACTGAATTTGATGCGGACAAGATGTCAGAAGACAACAAAGCACTGAGGAAATCCTAACTTTTGGATTGCCTGCCCACACTCAACAACCTTCTCCTGTGTCATGTAGTTAATGGCAAAAACTCATCTGGCAACTGGATGATGACTTTTCGGCAGAAGTCGCTCAAAGTGATCCGACCATTGTTTTTGAAATACCGAACAGTTTTCCAACTGTTCGGAGTTCTGCCGATGAGCCCAACGTATATAACGCAATCGCATTGTCTTTCATTGCCAGTCTAGGCAACCAGCCACCAAAGTGTTAAGTGTGCCACTCTCACACCAAAAGCTCTTCTTGAAGAACTCGCTTGAGTTTTGGGCTACATCCTTTTCCAAAAGGTTCCATACCGTTTTACAAAACCAACGTGCATATGTCCAGACACTGCGGGATGAAAAACTACATTTTCAGTGATGACGATAACTTTTTTTGAAAATGTGCTTCAGTGAGGAAGGCATATAAGCAAGCTGTCTGCAAAGCGACCTGCACACTGCACCAGCTCGATAGCACTGTTTGTCTCTATTCGCAGCCAAATGGTCCTCGCCCGTCTTCTTTGTGGTCCAACATAAAGAAAGCGGTTTCGTGCTAGGGCTAATGATTAGGCGAGACTTTTAAGAGCGCCTTTAGTGCGAAATATGAGAGCAGCTGGTTTGTTTTGCAATTTGTGTTGCTGCTTGGCGATCATTGGCCTTGGCTGCCAAAAATAATGGTATTTGGTAAAAGTAGGCAGCTAATTTAAAGGCTTGATAATTATCAAAAGAAGAGCCTAAGCCAAAACAAAACAATTTTTAACCCTGAAAATACATAGGTTTTGCGAAAAATAAATATCAGCTCCTGCTACCACCCATACCCATGCACTAAGCTTACCCCAAAGACTTGGCGCAGAAAAATTGAGTTAAAACGATTGCGGCGATCCAGCCGGCAATCCTCCTGTGAGTCTGTTTTCCCCCTGGCGTCGATCAACGATTGCTGTGTCAGCTGGATAAGCACACGCGACTTTCACTTTTTCGTCAAACGATTTTGCACTTGTAAATATACTTGGCTCTGTTGGTTTATGGTGCACGTCTGCCACGATTGAGCGCCTAATTAGGAAAGAAAGGTCTAGCGCCCACCAGATCCCAAGAGACTGACTAACAGCGATTTCGAGTAAGTCGCCATTTTCCTTCGAACTAATGTGGGTCTGTTAACCACTTTCACCCCGCGTGATCAGCTGTGACCCTTAGCCCTTCCTATCGCTAGCCTTTTCCGAGCCAACCGAAAGAGGGGCATCCTTTTAGGCTGAAATTTAATAGATTCATGCCAACTGTTATCGACAAGCTGCACTACAATTTCCCCCCCACCAAAATCACACTTTGGGGAGATGCCAATCGACCACAAGGGTGATACCAGCTTGGAGCAAAAACCAAAACCTACTGCTTAATGTTCTTAGCATGGTATTTTCCAATTACTTTGCCTTGGAGATCTTCTAGCTCATAATAACAACTTCCCAGCTTGCGTTTTATTCGAGCTTTGACAAAATTAGGGGCCAACTTAGCATTAAAACCTTTACTAAAATTACTTTGTTGAAAGTTGCGTCGATACACCTCTTGCCCAACAACAAAAGATACCTGCCGACTGCGCAAATTATAGGTTCGTTCTTTTCGATTATGTTGGACTTGCATTGCCTCTTTGGCTGGTCTGAGCAACAAATCAAAGGAGTCTTCTCTGGGAAACTCAATTGTTCTATCCTCCAGCAGTTCCCAATTTCTTAACAGTTTATACGTAGAACCACTAAGCACTTATATGTAAGTAATCATCCGTAATCATTTGCTGACCAAGCGCAAGCCGATACGGACTGGATCGTACTGCACTATGCATTGAGGAGCGCAGCGCACAACATATATCGCTGAGCTTTTCATCCCAGTTTAATTGATCAGGGTTAATGACCCTTTCTGACGCATTTGCTTGTGGGGCATGAACGGCCGTATACGCATGTTGCACGTTATATTTCTGCAGCAACGCGTTAAATATGTTAGATTTAAATTGTACGCCATTGTCGGAAAGATCCACTTCGGGAATCCCGAAACAATGAAACAATTCTTTTTCAATATTACCCTATATTGCATCGGCTGTAAATTTCTTTACTGCTTTCAAAAATGGGAATTTACTAAAATTTCAAGCACGATAAAAATGCCGATATTTCCCGTTCGACTTCGTGGATAGGGCCCCAAGTAATCAATATATAAGTTTAGTTGGAACCTTTTAGTTTTTCCAGATTTTCCGAGTGGCGGTCTTAACGTTCGATTCGGATGCTTCGTACATTTACACACCAAGCAGCTGTTTACAAATGCTTTGACGTCTACAACCAAATTAGGCCAATAGTAATAACGACGTAGCTTTTCAAGCGTCTTATTAATGCCATAATGAGCGGATGGTGAATGCTCATGAGCAAGTTTTAAAGCATCTCCTATAAGCTCCTTTGGAAGCCACAACTTCCAGCACTGGTCATCTGCAATTTTCTCGCCAATCGCATGCTCTGCTCGCCGATATATAAATTTATCTATGACTTTTACATCTGAGACTGATTCTGCGCTATTTTTGACTTAAGCGACTGGTATTCGGATGAATCGAAGTGTTCTGAGCTGAGGTCTATTATCATTTTCGAACTCACTACTGCCAACTCTGGAGCGAAAACACGTGAAAGGTCATCAGGCACTATATTTTGACTGCCTTTTCGATGCTTAATTGTGAGGCTATACCCTTGCAGCTTCAAGGCCCATCGGGCTAAGCGATTACTTAAGTCGGATTGAGTCATTAGCCATTTTAATGAGGCGTGATCAACTGCTGTCCCTCGACATAGGCGCTGAACTTCTTTATGCTTAACATGGCTGCTAAGCATTCTTTCTCCGTTACCGAGTAGTTGCGCTGACACTGGTTCAGCTTACGCGACATAAAAGCAATTGGGATTTCATCACCTTCTGCATTCATTAACATAAGTACACCTCCCACTCCCGTATGACTCGCATCACAATGGATGAAAAATGGGTTATTGAAATTGGGAGTGTGCAATACTGGAGCTTTGCACATTTCAGATTTTAGTGCTTGAAATGCTTGATCAGCTGCATCGGACCAACTGAACTGCCGTTTTTGTTAAAGAGTATCAGTCAAGGGCGAAGCTACACTGGCATAATTCCGGCTGAATTTGTGATACCATCCGGTCACGCCGAGGAAGCGGCGCAGTTGCTTCACTGATCATACTGAATACTTCGTGTTTTAATTTAATGTAATTTATTTCGGTATTATCCCAACGCTACAGATACATAGGTACTATAAATTACTGCATTGGTCACAAAAACATGAATTACGAGATATAGGAATGTAAATAAAAAAAAATCCTAAGTGATATAAATTAACTCTATAATTTTTGTTTCTTTTTGTTTTATAATATTGTGGTTTTATTTTTTTAATTCTAAACGAGAGTGTAAGTTAAAGTCGGCCCTGCCCGACTTCGAAATACCCGTTACTCAGTTCAATTAGTGTTTAATAACATCATGCGGCTCGGATAAGTATGCAACATTTTTTAAACTCAGCCATTTATTATCCGATCCTTTTGAAAATTTGTGAGATTGTTCATATTTGCCACATAGACTACACTGCTAAATCTGAGCTCGATATCTTAAAAATTGTGGGAGCTATTCAACATTTTTTATTGCTGGGGCCGGAGGGGGCGAGGCCAAAATTTGAAACAAACTTGATCTGCCTGCAGAAAATACTAGCTTACATCTAAAATTTGGTTGCTCTAGCTCTTCTAGTCTCTGAGATCTAGGTGTTCATACAGACGGACGGACGGACGGACACACGGGCATGGCTATATCGACTTGGCGGTTGATGCTGATGAAGAATATATATACTTTTTGATATCGGAGATGCTTCCTTCTGCCTGTTACATACAAGTGCACGACTTTAGTACATATGCCCTTTTTACTCTACGAGTAACGGGTATAAAAATGGTGTATCCTATGTTTGTCTTATGAGATTATTTGTTACTTTAGATTACAATTGTGTAACGTACAGAACAGTTCTCCCAATGAGGTATCCTAGGCCAGTTAAGTTTCGGTTGGATTCTTGTTGTTTTTTGCGGCTAGCAAAACAGACTGTGGGAGGTTCGTTGAGACCTAACGAAAGCCAAACACTCAATTGACATACATATATAAAAATCAAATAAAGAATCCATTGCCATGTCCACAAGATAAGAGATGGTGAGGACAGAAAAAAATCTAAACTCAAGAAAAAAGAAAACCATTGAACGAAACAAGAACTTTTAGGGGAATACTATTGTACAGCTTTGATGTTATGTGCCGTACCGCTTCTGTACTCACCCTTCCAGGAGCTTTCAATTGCGAAATCTAGAAAACTCCCAAAATATAGTTACTGTCTCATCTTAACCTTCAAGGAAACATAACAAAAAATTTCACTCCATATTATAATTTATTCCCAGTCATAATGAACTTAAAAACAATAACAATTTCATCTCATAATCATGTCTCTGATATAGGTTTCATAAATTTCTTTGACATAAGTTCAATAAATTAATTTAATATGAGTTCAATACATTTCTCAAACTCGAAACAAAATAGGTTTTTACCTAACTAATTTTACACATTTTAGAAAATTTTACTTGCTCTAGATTTGCACAATCCTAATTTTAATCAAAATACGAAAAAATAATAACAGGCCATTCAAGTTTCTAATCGCCGGTGGCTACTTTGATTCCTGCAAATGTTTACTAATACTATTTAATAAAATTAGATTTTTATTTGTTCACTTCATTTCCTGCTTTGGAAAAATATTCATATTTTTCTTCCATAATCAAAATTTAAAAATTACTTGAATTTATACTAACTCTAATTTGAATTAAAATTTCTTTCACTAATCTCGATTCTTCTTAACTTGTTTATATTAATTTTTCTTTGAATTTTAATTCTCTTCATTTTCATTAAAACCATAATAATTTACTTCTTTACTCTCCTTTTTCTTTGTTTTATGAAACTTGTTTTAAATTCATTTCAAATCTCTTCAATAAATAAAATATATTTTGCACACAATTACCTTTGTTACAGCGGGGTTGACAAAATCAAAAATCAAGAGAGATTCTAATGATTTGTGTGTGCAGCTTACGATGAAGGCCTTCTCGAAGAGCGTGGATGGTTTCAGGAGGAATGTTCAAGTTCTTAATATTTTTGCACAACCACATATTAATATTTTTTTCCACTTTGTGTACTTTCTATTTGCTTCAAAATTTCTCTCTTAATCCTCTCTCTCACTGCACTTTTTACTTCGCTTCAATTTGCTTCTTTTCTTTCTGGCACTTTAATTCGTTTTTATTTAACAATTTGGTTCTTTCAACATTACTTTTGGATTTTGTGTGACTTTTTAAAATTTGTTCTGGAAAATTTTACGCCTTTTTGACACACACTCCTGTTGCACTTGAACCTCACATAGGTATACTATATGTATGTATACTTGAACAAAAAAACAAGAAAGAAAGTCGGTCAAACCCGACTATAGCATACTCTGTACCAAGAAAATTTGTCTTTTGATCATAACTCGAAAACCGTTCATCCGATCTTCTTCATTCCTTTGGCGGATCGATAAGTTATCCTAATAACTAAATATGTCCAGAAGGAACAAGCCTATCTATCTTCAAAACTGTGGGAGATATAACGTTTTTTCTAAATTGCGGGGGCGGGAGGGGGCGTGGCCAAAATTGAAAATAAACTTGATCTGCCTGCAGACATAAGAAGCATACGTCCCATACATGTCAAACCTCTATCTCTTACCATCTCTGAGATCTGTGCGTTCATACGGACAGACAGACAGACAGACGGACGGACGGACAGACGGACATGGCTATATCGACTCGGCTGTTGATGCTGATCAAGATTATATATACTTTATGGGGTCGGAGATGCTTTCTTCTGGATGTTACATACTTTTGCACAAACTTATTATACTCTACGTACCTACGGTACAGAGTATAAAAAATGAACGAAAAATTGCTTTTCTTGAGGATTTTCACCGATTTTGAGAGGGTTTTCTGAGACGAATATTTGTTTGAGGGTTGCACACTATTTTAATCACTTTTTAGCGGAGTCTTATGCCATCCAAAGATGAGTTGTAGACTGATCAGTTCCACGCCATGTGGATGCTGCCGTTTAGAGCATAAGCAAAGGTTCGACTGATTAACAGAGAGCTGAGCGCTGCTGTCGTCGTCTATGCATTACCTAATTTGCGTCTAAGATTTGGTGCTCTTAACTGTGACACACAGACCAAAAATTAGCCTCTCAAAACATTTGGAGGAAGCACAAAGGCTTTTGCCACACGCTGCACAAACGAAAATAGATTTGGTTCAGGGTTTTAGCTGAGGCTTATGCCATCCTCAAGGTGTGCGAATGCTAACCAATATGTGGACTTTTTCGGGCAAACTTTAGTTAGATGCTTGCCTCTAGAGATTTTTGATTAAATCGCTTTTATTAATTCGATAAAATGCGAATTAGTAATATTTAAGCGGTCACCTCTCTCTTAAACCAAACTTTGCAGTAAAAAATGCAATGATGATGCTCTCTTACACAGAGAGGTTAGAAAATGTTTGATTTGAACAGCTTTCGGATGAAGTGACTTCTAGGCAGCGTTTTCAGCAAAGAGACCGAATCCGGTTTTGACCCGACTTATATACCCTGATTGGTCTCCGGAACTTGGGAATTGCCATCTTGAAAGAGCTGTCAATGAATTCGCTCTGCAAGGTTGTTAAGAAAATCTGATCGCAGCCTTACTAGAGTACTCTTAATCGAGTGCTTTTTCTGTACTATTGGCGCGACTATTCAAATTTAACATTATTTTCTCTTTGCTCTGAATGAAACTAAATGAAGATTTTAAGATTTTTATTTAATGCCAACTCTCAAATTAAATCTTTATTTAATCAAAAGGAAAAAAAAAGGTTTTGCGAAATTACAAAAAACATTTTTCTTGAAACTACGCACATTACAATTGCGTTGCGTTCCCAATAGTCTTAATGTTATACGGCAGGTCATTCCAATAGCGAGCAGATTGAATAAGAAAGTGTTTTTCTGAGCTGGCCAGGTTTACGCGCTGGCAGACTATATTTTTTGTTCGTGTTGGAACCGTTGCTTATGCTCTAAACGGCAGCATCCACATCGGCGTGGAACTGATCAGTCTACAACTCCTCGTTGGGTGGCCTAAGACTCCGCTAAAAAGTGATTAAAATAGTGTGCAACCCTCAAACAAATATTGGTCTCAGAAAACCCTCTCAAAATCGGTGAAAATCCTCAAGAAAAGCAATTTTTCAGTTCATTTTTTATACTCTGTACCGTAGGTACGTAGAGTATTATAAGTTTGTGCAAAAGTATGTAACATCCAGAAGTAAGATCTCCGACCCCATAAAGTATATATATTACTTTGATCAGCATCAACAGCCGAGTCGATATAGCCATGTCCGTTGTCCGTCTGTCCGTCGGCTGTCTGTCTGTCCGGGGGAACCACACAGATCTCAGAGATGGTAAGAGATAGAGGTTTGACATGTATGGGACATATGCTTCTTATGTCTGCAGGCAGATTAAGTTTATTTTCAATTTTGGCCACGCCCCCTCCCGCCCCCGGAATTAGAAAAAACGTCATATCTCCCACAGTTTTGAAGATAGATCGGCTTGTTCCTTCTGGACATATTTAGTTATTAGGATAACTTATTGATCCGCCTAATGAAGAAGATCGGATGAACGGTTTTCGAGTTATGATCAAAAGACAAATTTTCTTGGTACAGAGTATGTTATAGTCGGGCTTGACCGACTTTTTTTCTTGTTTTTTTGTTCAAGTATACATACATATAGTATACCTATGTGAGGTTCAAGTGCAACAGGAGTGTGTGTCAAAAAGGCGTAAAATTTTCCAGAACAAATTTTAAAAAGTCACACAAAATCCAAAAAAGAATGTTGAAAGAACCAAATTGTTAAATAAAAACGAATTAAAGTGCCAGAAAGAAAAGAAGCAAATTGAAGCGAAGTAAAAAGTGCAGTGAGAGGAGAGGATTAAGAGAGAAATTTTGAAGCA
>JAWNNO010003554.1:0-23561 GCA_035044985.1 Lordiphosa fenestrarum
ACTTAGTTTAAACTCTTCTAGAAACTGTTTGGCGACAGGTTGTTTTAAATGGAAGAAAACTCTGAAAAACAACCCCCCCAATCGACACCCAGCTACAATAAATGACTAATCCGAAGGCCATTAAACGCTCGTTGCAAAAGTAGTTTACTCTTATCTCAGCCAGTTGCGTTTTATCCCACTCAAGAAATGTGTTTTTCAAACGCCTAAGTAAGTTTGCCAAGTGATTTGTGTGTGTGTTTTTTTTTTCTGTGGAATTGTGAATTTATTCTCCAACTTCCATACCATAATTGTGTTTTGCTTTCGCAAGTTTTCACACACGTCCTCCTCTTGTCAATCCACCGCAAAACTCGGTCCTTGACAAAGTTCTAATCCAGTTGAACAGACTTGAAACCCATTTAGAGCATAAATTTGAAATATGCAAAGGCACTTTGAGTTGACAGAAGCAGGAACAGCTTGTAAAGAAATTCAGCTCGACAATATACGGAGCTTGTGTAAGTACATAGCCCCGCCCCCTTCCACACATCACCCACCAATTGCATATTCAGTGAACACCAATATGCTTTTATATAGCAATATTTTATGCAATTTGCATGCTGGCAATAAACTGACAAAGACAGCGACAAGCTTCTAATGCAGCTGAGGAGGAAAACTTTTGCCCAGGGCTTGGGCCTGGCCAACTGGGAAGCTGCAAAGTTGAGAACGACCGCATTCGGTCAGCCGAATGGAAACTCTCTGGTGAAGCGTGCGAGTGCTGAAGCCTGAGAGGCGTTGATAGTTCCGTTTCAATGCATTCGCAACTGGAAACTGAACGGTTTGCCGCCTGACTGCAGTCTGACACATCTGCGATAACAAAGGCCAACCGAGAGTGATTGGATCTGGACCACTTGGCCGTGGCCTTAAAGTGGTAAATTAACTAATGACCATTCCCCGCTCCGGTTGAGAGAGTTGTGCAGCAGCTGCTGTAACTTTCCCGATCGCCAATTAAATGTTGCAATATTGTCACAAAAAAAAAGTAGAAAAACCAACTGCCCAGCTGTCACCGAGTGAAATTTCCCACTGCAGAGGCATCTTTGAGATATTGTAGCCGCTGCTGCTGCTCGATTTAGGCAAAATGAGAAACGTGCATGGAATGTTTTCAGTTGCCCGTCATCAATAAAACGTCAAATGGGCTACCCTCATCCTCCCACTCCCCATGCGAGTACGCAAATTTATGTAGTTTACATTTTTTCAGGGCTCGCCTCTTGTCACGTCGCATCGCTACATTTTCTGCGAGTCTAATTTTTCACTGTCCGGAATGTGCGACAACAATAGTGGGAAACAGACTCCTCCACGGCAAGTGAAAGTTAATGATTGGACAAATTTCTTGTTTAGTCTAAGGCAACATTAATTAAAAAAAAAAAAGTATG
This sequence comes from Lordiphosa fenestrarum, assembly GCA_035044985.1. Lineage (NCBI taxonomy): Eukaryota > Metazoa > Arthropoda > Insecta > Diptera > Drosophilidae > Lordiphosa > Lordiphosa fenestrarum. The sequence continues at coordinate 1,407 of JAWNNO010003554.1, forward strand.
TAAATTTACCCGAAATGCATTTTCTGTGGGTATGGGCCAAAGCCATTTGTCGGGGGTCTTTGACTTGCGTTGTTTACTAAAAACGGCCGAGGGGCCATAATTATGCGTTTTTGTTTACGCTGCATGGGAATAGTTTAAACATTTTAAGTGGCCAAACCGAGAGAAACGTTTTGGGTGTGAAGAGGCGGGGAGGGCCAATGAACCGGCTGTGGTGCACACTCCTTGACATTTGGAAACTAGAATTAACCGAGCCCCAAGAAGTAGAAGAAAAAACCGCCAACTTGCGGCAGGTCCTGAGAGCAACTGCCATGACACATGATTGTGCAATCGAATCTAATTATAGGCCACAGATGTGCAAGACGTGCGAACAGATATGCCTATTGCATGCGATTTTGCTTACACCACGGAATCCCAGCGGGTAAACAGCCATAGCATGCAATTTTCAACACTTGAGAACGAAGCCATAAATCACATGGAATAGATTTCATGACATGATTATTCAAATATACAAAAATTGCACAACTGAGATGGTTACTCACAAATAGAGGTGGTGGGAGATAAGAGATGGAGGCTCGACAACTTTTTCTTACTTGCTGCCAGATCAAAATTATTTTGCAAACTCATATTTTTGACAGTTTTATGGATAGAAGTTTCGCTGAAGTTTCTCTCTCTCTATTGGCTAAGCAATCATCAAGTTATGAGCAAAAGAATGTTCGCTGCTTCAACGCAGTTGACAGCCGCGCTGTCAGCATCCAAATTCAAGCTGATCAGTAAACTGCAAGTGTATTTGCTTGCTTATGTGCAACAGCAACCAAAAAGACAAACAACACATCTCGGTCGAAGACTGCTTTTCGAATCATACTTTTCTATGGGAGGATATACCATTTAGATGTTCGATTTCAAGCAAACTTAGTGGAATCATGCAAAAGCCTCTCAAAAGAACATGTAAGAAATTTGTAAAACAAAAAAAAAAAATGTTTTTGGAATAGAACTTCTTTTTTGACCGATCATTCGTACTGCAGCTATATGCTATAGTCATCCGATTTGGACAAAACCTTGTAGAGCTGTGTGAAAGCATATCAAATAAATAAATGCCAACTTGAAGGCCATTTCCATTGAAAACAAACAAGTTTTTCTCACTAAGAATACTTTTGAGACTCCACTTTTGTACGACAGCTGTACTAAAGGGTGATTTTTTAAGAGCTATAGGAAAGTTTTTCAACAAAAAACACATAAAATTCTGAAAAATGCATGAAATCTTTATTTGAATCGATAGTACGGTCCATATAATTTAATGTATGAAGATTATTTCATGCAAATGTTGACCGTGACTGCGCCTCAAATGGTCCATCCGCTTAGTCCACTTTTTTACCGAAAAATTGTGTTCAGCGACGAAGCTCATTTTTGGCTCAATGGGTACGTAAATAAGCAGAATTGTCGATTTTGGAGGCGGTTGGACCGTACTTCTTCAAAAATGATGCGAATCGTAACGTAACTGTGAATGGTGAGCGCTACCGTGAGATGATATCCAACTTTTTTTTGCCCAAAATGCAAGAGCTTGACTTGCATGACATGTGGTTTCAACAAGACGGTGCCGCATGCCACTCAGCACGCGCAACAAAGGACTTATTGAGAGGCAAGTTCGGTGAACATTTTATTTCACGTTCGGGACCGGTCAATTGGCCGTCTAGATCGTGCGATTTAACGCCTTTAGACTATTTTTTGTGGGGCTATTTTAAAGCTCATGTCTATACAGACAAGCCCGCTTCAATTGACGCTTTGGAAGACAACATTGAAGCATTTACTCGTGAAATACCCGCCGAAATGTTGGAAAGAGTATGCCAAAATTGGACTAAGCGGATGGACCATTTGAGGCGCAGTCACGGTCAACATTTGCATGACATAATCTTCAACCATTAAATTAAATGGACCGTACTATCGATTCAAATAAAGATTTCATGCATTTTTCTGAATTTTATGTTTTTTTTTTTTAAAACTTTCCTATAGCTCTTAAAAAATCACCCTTTATATAGAACTCCGATTTCGACCAAACTTAGGAAAGTCATGGCAAAGCATAGCAAACTAAGAAATACAAAGTTTGGCGGCGTTCTCATTGAAAACACAAAAGTTTTCCTCACTAAAACTAGTTCTCGACCGATCATTCCTATGACAGCTCTATGCAATAGTCATCCGATCCGGCCGGTTCCGACAAATGTTCAGCGTACTTGTACTAGAATAGGTGCAAAAGTATAAAAATGATGAAGCATTCAATACACAAGTTTTGAGCGGGTTTACTTGATTTGTATCTGTCATTTTGGTGAGCAGACAGCACACTAGAAAAAAAAAATTAGAAAATAACGATTGGCACTGAAACCACCCCGCAGTTAATTTCTAAGCACAAAAGTTTTTCCGTAATTTTCTCACTCTGGGGGCGGATTTTCCCTATATCGCAGCATCACTTGACGAATCCTATCCCTAGAAACCGAACACTTTCCTTGTGCGTGAATTTTCCGGAATCGTGAAAATACATTTCCAATTATTTAGCTTACTTTTGCTTTCAAACCGCATTTCATGTCAATCGGTAAAGTTTTGTACAGCTGCATTAAAGCGGGTGTACAAATGGAATGTGAATGACTTGGGGTGAAAAGCAAGGGGGGCAGGTCCAAAACTAAGACGGAGTAGGTGTGACCACCTGGTGCCAGCTCGCACAAGACAAAAGCAAGTGGCGGACATTAACAGCAGCGGTCAGCGGTAGTGATTAACTTATCGAAAAAGACTAAGAACAATCAGTCAGAACAATCAATTTTATATAAAAAGATAACCAATCTTCATCTTGTCTCCAGTTCTTTCATTATTCTTCATTTTATTAAACTATTTTCATAGTTTTTAATGGTTTTTTTTCAGAAATTCAACTGTTTTCTCCACTTTTTTATTATCACTTGTCTATCTTCAAACTAATTATTTTACCTTTTTGCCTGCGCCTTTCTCACTTCCTGATTTTTCTACAAAAGCCTTAGTACGAATCTTCTAGAAGATTCAAACCCATTTTGCTTCGAGTTGATCAACGATCAACTTAACAAAACCAGTGCGAATTGAGAACTGCTCGATTTTAGATTTGCTGATAAGGATTCATATAGTTTTTCATTATACTGGAAACGTCATTAAATAATCGTATGAAACAGATTCATTGCTGTAATCTACTCTCCCTTCCAAGTATCTTAAATTGAAAATTAAATCTAGTTTTTATTGTCTGCTTGCTTTTATTTTCATTTGAAAACTTGAATTTAGATTTTATTTCATTCTAGAAGAAAGAAAAATATTTCGAAACCGAGACTGAATTGAATTTGATTGAATATAATTCGTTCTCATTTTGATAAAGGACAGGATGTCTCGAAAACTTTTACATTTTGTGGAATTTACCTTAAGAAATTCGTTGTAGTAAACACTATCGTTATGACTAAAAATTTTCCTATATTTTAGATAGTTCAACTCATTTCGAAATTACTTATGTTGAATTTATATAGGAGAACAGAATCTAAGATCTTCATCTCTTGTGTTCCATATACAAATTAGTGCAAAAGTTTCAATGAATTTGCAATGCTGCCCTTAGACAGTTCCGGGATTTATTAAGATATTTCGAACTATTGAATTTATTTTGAAATGTATAATAAACATAATTTTAAGTTAAGCTGGGTAAAGCCGGGATACTAGCTGTCCGAAAACAAAGATTGGTTTGCTTCCAAGGATTCACATAGATTTTGAGTACCAGTTTAGGCTATAATATGGTTATGGGACTGGTTTACGCTTAGTTCTGATCTTTCGATATTCTGAAATTCTAGAATCAAATCGAATATCTCAAATAGCACCTCGAGAGCGGTGCTTTTTAATTCGAACTAAAAAATAGTTTAAATTTATATTCAAAATCGATACCCTTAGCATAATTTAAAAGCTATTTTGCTATTCTTGAATCAAAATAAAAATGCATTAAAAAACTACAAATCTTGGTTCAAGTCGAAAAAAATTCTTAGTAATATTTAATATGTTCTTAAAACCTTGAGTGAACCATTTACCCGGCAAGTCAGTCATCTAACTTCACTTCTTTAGCAAAGTGCTAAGACTTCAACTTAAAAAGGTTTTGGTTCGAACCTTGGTTCGGTCTACGGTTCTTACAAATTTATATAAAAAGTCAATTCATTTCTAAACTGCCCCAATTAATATTCCGACGTGCTACATATTTGGATAAGACTTTCCAACTTAGACTTGAGTCGATCAAATTTAAGAAATCTATTTTAGAATTATTTAATAAGCTTTGGAATCAAGGATCTTAAAACACGGGCTGTATATTCAGCACTAACTCTTTAGCTCTGTCTACTAATTGTGGTTTTACCTTGAAAACATTGAGACCTTAGACTGGATTTCCAAGGTGAAGCAAACTTCATGGAGATCTCTTAGTAGGCGAGAGAATCAGGTGAGATTCTAGAATATAACTTTACAAAACGAATTCATTTTGCCTTGAATATACCGAATACTAAGAGAACTTCATGAAGTTCACTTCACCGTGTAAATGTAGTCTAAAAGCTGATTTTTTGTTTTTGTATGGGAAAAAAGCTGAATGTTAGCTATTAACGCATAACGCACTACTAGTGCTTTTTTCTATATTTTGCCTAGAATTTGATAGGCCCAAGTAACATTAATATATTTCACCAGTTCACCACTTAAGTCTCCTTAACTGACTGCTCCGCCAAGTCATCTTCCAAAGCAACACACACACACACTCACCTGCAAAGAAAAGAGCATGGAATAAAATACATTAATAATTGATACAACGTAAATTATGCATATGGTTCATATAAAGATACTCACACAAGCCAAAAACTTTCCCCCAAAAATACATCGAATTGGGCCCCCACAGGCAGGACGAGGGCAGGTAATTACACGAAAGCCACAACAAAAAAATTATGTGAAAAGATTAAATTTGTCAGATAAATTGGAGCGGAGCAGTTTGTTGCTTTTCAGTCACTTCCCTGGGAATCATAATAAACATGGTCTGCCGGGGCAGATTTTTTGATGGCACCCAGATACGACGAGAGCAAAACATAAAAAAATATATCAAAATGGCTGCGGTAATAAATGAAAATTATGCAAAGTTTGAGCCGAATGATGAAGTAATATGCCCATCCAAGCCAAATACGGTTAACGGAGCGTGTTATAAGACCCCCAGAAATCCCACAGATGAGTAAGTGGAAATTTATGAAAATGTAAAGTAAGTAATAAATATGAGCAGGCAGCTGCTTTTACTTGCTCGCATTTCCAAAATAAGAATGAAAAAAAAAAGGAAAAGTCTCAGAAGTTTTAAGCCAAGAACAAACGTGGCACACAACTCCCACACCACCACACTCTCTGCCAACGAGTGATTTGGGCAAATGCTGCTAACAGGCCACATCTAAAGTGGCCAACAACTTTGTACAAACTTTGCGCTGACAGTTTAAGGCAAAGTGGAACGCAATTTTAAAAGCTTTAATCGTGTCACGGCATTAGGTGGTGATTTTACAGTTTTTTGAGCAAGGCGTTTTTATGTTTTCACTCCAAGATGCTAATGGAACTATTTGGTCTGTTATATATGTATTTATAGACGATTTGTTGAAAGCGAGAAGAGTTTAATAAGTCTAACAAAAGAAAAGATTAGAAATTCAGCTTTGAAGTTTTTAGTAGAACTTGCATATTTATACAAAAGATACATTAACAAAACGCACAGCTTTCGTACATGTTGAATAAGTGTGATGGCATGAAATTCAAAATAAGAGATGATTTGCTACTGTTTTGCACTACTCCTTACAATTAAATATATTTCAATTGAAGTTAGTTTCGGAATAGCATGTGTATGAATCATTTAGAAACACTTCCTTAAAGGTATTCGTGAAGCAATCAATCAAGTTTTTATTAGATATTTCCAGAAAGAATACAAATTATTTTTACATATTTTTTGTACTTTTTGAAAACTTTCAACAATTGAAAATTCTTACAAACTAGAGCTCATCTGAAACAATTTACTTCACCGCTCAAATATCCATTATTAGTTATATTAGTTATCCAAGCAAAGCTATGGCTAAGTAGTACACGCCAAACAAGTTTCATTTTGTTGGTTTCTGTTTTTGTTTTTGTTTTTGTCGACAATTTTCATTTGCCTGGCGTCAATTAAATGACGGAAATGACCAATTTTAATGTTGGTCGTTCTTCTGTTTTTGCTTGTTTTTTTTGTCGTCGTAGTTATGCCCCCAATCCGAGCAGTTTTTCATGTCTTTGCTTTGATGGCCTTCATCAAATGGTCAGAAGCAAATGCGATTAATTACTCAGTTCACAGACAATGTTAAATGACGCTTTTGACGCCTTCGCGGAGGCGTTTAAAGCCACAATTGTGATACAAAGTGAAAGCAGGGATTATCACCTACGTTTACACATATCAAGATTATAAGAGGGCTAAACTACTTAAGTACAAATACAAATTAATGACATTTAGTTTGAGATACGTTCAACAGTATCTTATTAAACTCAAAAGAACTATTATAGTTCTGTTTTCCATAATAAGTTACAATAGTTAAGTGCGAGGTTTTATAATTGGATCATCTAGATGGAAAGGCAATAAAATGGAATCGGATGAGGCAGCAGATGAGGACCGAAAAATACAGTCTCAAAATTTACAAGACACTCAAAAGAAGTTGCAAGTAGGGAGACCATTTAACAGAAGTCAAAGTGGATGATTTAGGGCCGTTATCTGTCACATAAACCTAAAAACAGAGCCAAAATTAAGTTTAAGATGAGAAATCGGCCAATACAGATATAATAGAGAATTCTTTAGATTCTTGAAAATAAAAACTAGTCTTAGTAAGAACAAGAAAGTTAAGCTAACTTAGTCTGTGCCGAAGTTTTTTATACCCTTGCAAGTGCTCGCTTAAATATTTTCAAAAACTACTCTTTTTCCCATGTTCCAACCGATCGTTCGTATGGGAGCTATTTGATATAGTCATCCGATTTGGCCAAAAAATTTTAAAACTATGTGAAAGCATGTAAAACAAACAAATACGAAATTGCAGGATGCTACCATTAAAAACAAAAAAGTTTTTCTAACTAAGACTGTTTTTCAGACCAATCTTTTGTATGGTTCTTCGATTTTAATAAAACTTGGTAGAATTATAAAAAAAACGAGAAAGCCAAGCTAACTTCGTCTGTATTGAAGTTTTTATACCCTTGCAAGTGCTCGCTTAAATATTTTCAAAAAATACTCTTTTTCCCATTTTCCGACCGATCGTTCGTATGGGAGCTATATGATATAGTCATCCGATTTGGACAAAAACTTGTAGAATTATGTAAAAGCACGAGAAACAAACAAATACAAAATTGCAGGATGCTACCATTAAAATCAAAGTAGTTTTTCTAACTAAGACTGTTTTTCAGACCTATCTTTTGTATGGCAGCTATACCATATAGTTGTCCGATTTGAATAAAAACTGGTAGGATTATAAAAAAACATACAAAACCTACGATTACATAGTTTGGAGACGTTTCCATTGAAAAGAAAAAAGTTTTTCATACTAAAACTAGTTTTCCGACCGATTGTTCCCATGGGAGCTATGAGATATAGTCATCCGATCCGGTCGGTTCCGACATATTAGTAGTGTGCAGCAAAAAGAACACTCTGTGCAAAATTTCAGCTCGATAGCTTTAAAACTGAGAGACTAGTTCGCGTAGAAACAGACAAACAGACGGACGGACAAAGCTCAATCGACTCAGCTCGTCACCCTGATCAAGAATATATATGGTTTATGGGGTCGGAAATTAATATTTCTATGCGTTGCAAGCTTCTGGGCAAAGTTATAAGGGTATAAAAAGATCAACAGAAGGACCAAATTGAGAATAATGAAGCTTGTGTAACTTTGCATTTGAAAATCGCGAAGTGGGTTATAAATAAATTTAAGATTGACTTAGGGCCGTTTTCTTATCTACTACATAGAGATATGTCACATAAACCTACAAATAACAGAACAAAATCTGAGTTTATCCAACACATAGCAGCTATGCAGAAGATGAGAAATTGTTTGGTTTGGGTTTACCATTCAGTGGACATGCCCATAAAGGGAGAAATATTAACAGTAATATCAATATTCCCATGTGTTCTACAAATGGCTTCCGACGAAAAACGATCCAATACCCATACGATTTGGGTTTTTTTTTTAGGCCAAAAGAGATTTTTAGAATTGTAGAACACATGGGATTTAATTGATTACTCAATAAATTTCTATTTCTTTTTCGGGATGAAGCCTCGAGGGCCAAATCTCCGAGAATTATTGGTAAATTTTGGATCGAGCCCGCGAATTGCATATCCGAATAAAAGTTTGCGGTTTGTGGTTTTAAGTATCTGAATTTATATTTACAAATTTTACCAATTTTCGACCACTTGTTAAAGATATGCCTACTTGTGAGAAAATCATTTTTGTTGTTACCAAAACCCGACAATTCCCTTTGTAACCACTTAAACTGGCAATGGGCTTACAAGTTTGCCCACTGTTTGAGAAGAATACAACATAATAAAGATAGCTCCATATGGCTCGTTCGTGATGCTTATCCTATCTGCCTAACGGTATATTAACTGATTGCCAATCACCTAGAAACGTCATCCACAAATGAGCGCTGAAATATTAATTGATAAGACCTTGATGGGTACAATAACAAACAGCTGTTTCCAATGGAGAATGGGATTGGCTTTCATTATGTAAAACATTCGAGCAAGCAAAAACACAAAGCGAGAAATGAAAGCCACCTGATGATATAATAACTATGATTTAATTTACAAACGCAATCGATAATTAATAGGGTTGAAGTTGAATGTCAGAAGATACATTTTTCGTTTCTTTTCTTTGTTTTTTGTTGATGACGAAGACCGGCACGAGCAGAGCGCAAACTCCACAGCCAGAACTCAGAGTGAGAGCCAGCAGCGAGAGAGAGAGAGAGAGCTGGCAAACAAAACTGACGTAATCACGCTCACTCAGCAGCGTACGTTGGGCAAGGGACGCAGGGAGGGAGCGAAAGAAACACTCAAACACACAAATGAAATCATTCAAGGAAAACCGCCTTCAAAAACTCAAACCAAAAGATACTTGAGTGGGACCCTCAAAACTCTACTAACCTCCATGGCCTTCCGTTGGTTGTTGTTGTTTGCAGTTATGATTTTATATTACAATTATTAATTGGAAAACCAATTGTTGTTGTCGTTTTAAAGCACTATTTAACACTTTTGACACGCACGTATCTTTCGCTTGTTTGTTGTTGTCGGGTTTTTTTTTCGTTGATGTTTGGGCGTGACACTCGAAAATGTAAATTTTTAATTTGTTGACAGAAAAGTACACGCTCTGCTTTAACAATTTAGTTCAATTTGCTGACAATGTGCTGCCAGAGCAATGGCAATTGATTTAATGAACAAATTCTGCGGTTTATTTGGTGGAAAAAAAATCTTTTGGAAACACACAAACACAACTGACTCAAACCAAGCTCAAAGAGCAACTGAAGCACAACAAAAACCACAAAACTACTCCACGAAACAGCTCAAAACTGAGTTGGGTTAGTGAAATAAGTTATCGATATATCGATAGCACATATTGTGGCGGACTTGTAAGTCGGGGAAATTTAAAATGATGATTTGGCTGATAAATTATGTGGAATTAAATTGAATTAATGGCAATGTTAATGGCAATATGTGTTTAATTATGTTTACATTGATAAACAAATTTTGGTATTTTTTAGCACATTTCTTGCACTGTGTGCCCCTGGCGGTTGATGTTGTTGTTGTTCTTGTGAGCAAGCCAACAACAAAAGAGAGAAAGAGGGAAAGAGAGTGAGCGTGCAGTTTGAGGGTTACTGCCTTTATCGTCAGCGGCACAGTTTGTGTAGCACTGTGAAATTGTTGGATTTGAACTCGAAATTGGATTTACATTTTCATGAAAAATTCGACCATTAATAACAACAATGGTATTTCTGAAAAATAATGTAAACTATGTATGATTTGCTAGATATTTTGCTGAAAATACTACAAAAATATTGAATAGAATAAATTGAATTCATATTTGTATTGGATTCTGTTAATAATATGCAGTAGAAGATTTCCCGTATTTCCCGCAGTTGTTTCAAAACTAAGCCAGCTTAAGCTCAGTGTAAGTAAGTTGAGCAATGAGAACAATTTATAAAAAATTTCCTCATCGTACCAACTAAAGGGTAAGAAAATATCGAGGGAAAACTCAACAGCATTATACTCAAAACGAGCCGAATCGTTACCAAAAACAGGCCATTAACGGTTATTTTTACTTGTGGTACAATTTTCTCACTTCAAGAACAAATTTTTGAGAACGGAAAAACTTGATTTGAGTTGAAAACTAAAAAATTTGATAGAGTTCAAGGCAAAATATTAAAAATTAATCTCACATTCACGGGAATCTTAATTAAGCGGATCGTAAGTTAATATATCAAATCGTGTATATAGCTTTTTATCAAATCGGTATTGAAAAATCTAAAAATGACAACGGACAACATTGATTTTGGGCTTGTTTCAAAAGAAATTTTGCTAACTCTCCAAATTAGTTTTCATTTTGAGAATATTTTGACATTTAAATCGATTTTGACAGACCTGTTATATAATAATTTAAAAAAAATGGTAAAAAAACGATCCAATTTTTTTTCAATCTTAAATTTAGGGTGAATCGCCTTAGGACGGATGTCTTAGAAGAATTTTTTAAGTATTAGGCCGAATTTAGGACTTTTATTATGAGAGTATTTACAAATTTTGACCTTGCTGGGCGCTACCTAGGAATTTATTATCCCTTTTATAGACAAATTCATGAATTCTGCCCCTCAAAGTATGCTATATATATGATTATTAATAATTATGGGGCAAATATAAAAAATATACTCCATAATTACTAACATTCATAAATATAGCATACCTCTAGGTCCAAATTCATGAATTTGTGTTTGTGTATAAACGGGGTATATGTTAGACAATATTTTTCTTTGGGAAAATGTCTTAGAATTTGCCGTTGATTACGTGTCTGCTAGACACTTTCTTAATTTTTTCTCTTCCGAACAATTTGAGACGCCCAAATGTTCAGTAAATAGACCATTTGCACAGCATGTTAGCTCACTGTACCATTGCACGCGTTTGAAGACGCAGGTCAAGACGACAACTTCTTCTTTTCTCTGCGAAGGTCGCATGCAGAAGGTGGTACGATCATTGGAAATCTAAGAATTTGAGCATAGAGGATCTCAAGAGACTAGAGTTGTGCGATATTGTACATAAAGCGGACGAATTTTATCCAATTACAGTGACAGCACTTTGTATTGCTTTACCTCTTCCCTGTACTACATCTTCGATCGATAGAACTTTCAGCACATTGAGAAAGGTGAAAACTTGGCTTCGTTCAACCATGATGGAAAACCGTTTGAATGGTAAATAAAAAATAATATAAGTACATTAATAAATTCACAAATTAAAAATCACAAATTTCGTTTACAGGACTGTCTAGGACAGAAAAACTGTGAAAGAAAGAAAATGAGAAGTATATTGGTTAGAAATTTTACAAAGATACGCTGAGGAACCACGACGGTTGACTTTTATCTATAGATATAGGTATCTATTGATACCTGGGTTTACCTAACATAGTTTATCGAATTAAATAGGCTGCTACGATTATACAGAGACTTGGAGTTAGAGTCTTCTCTAAGGAATAATAAAAGCCACTTCCACCAACTTCCAAATTTTATATCACTTTCGAGTCTCTTTCGAGTCGACAGAAAATGGTACCCTAGCCGCGATTCTTTTGGGAAGAGTCGCTTTTAACCCGTTCTTCTGATGAGTTTTCAATCATTTTGTAGTCATTTGAGAGTCATTATTTAATAGTATATCACTGAATCACATTTTGAGCATATTCATGAGTCGTTTTCGAGTCGCATAATTAATCGCATATGATAGGCATCTCTTTTGGATCATTAAATGGAGTCGGAAAAGACTTATCAAGGTGATTTTTATGAAAATGATCTTTCAAATGTTAGGTATAAAGTAAAAGATATGTTTTGCCCCCCTATTTTCAATACTGCCTACGCCCTTGTTCTATGCGGTGGTTAAGTTGGATTGAATTGTGCTCATTGCAGGAACATTTGTGCTTACAAATTTTAAAGAATGTCATGTTCATATTTTGGGTTAAGGGCAGTTTATTTTCTAAGCAATTATCTAATATATTTGTCATGCCATAAACATGATCAAACGAAAAGTAATTTGCATTATAAGCACTATTTGCTTGTTTCTATCATACATGGTTATGCTTTTAATAACTAACAATTAAAAGTGAACATGGATTCGCCTTCAAAATGCAATCGGTTTGCTCTTAAATACTGAAAAATTTGCAAATTAAATTATGTTTTTGCTGTCGGTAGAAGTCATTTTTATGACCACTTAGAGTAGAGACATTAAATTTAATGACAAGCAGACGCACACACACACACAGGAAAGTACACTGTCTTGGCATAAATCAAAAAGGAAATTTTGCTGTGGCATAAATATTGCATAATTTGTTATCAGCATTTGTAATATAATTTTTTAAACGCATTGCGTAAAATTAATTAGGGTAGCAGAGTCACGACAGCCAACTGAGGGAATTTCCATAAACAAGCGAAAGGCAGGAGGCAGCGGGCATTGCATACTTTTCGGGGCAGGACGTGAGGCGCAGACAAATAGAAGAAGTCATAAAAATGCCATTGTAAGTAGTTGAGTTGGCTTTTGTTGCCATTGTTATGGCGACTCCTTCTGCTTCGCTTGTTATCCTGTTGCTGCTGCTGTTGTAACTGTTGTTGTTGCAGGCAAATCGACACAGACACGCAAAGGGAGTGCCATGATGGCGAAAAAAACTCATTTCACTTTGTGTCGAAAAGATAAATGCGAAGCGCTTAAAAAAGCAATTACCGCATAAATTGCGCTACAGCCGCGATTCTGACAACTACAAACAAACCGAAAAAACACACACAGGCCCCACCCAGCAGCAATCCACAGTACACCGACAGGATGTGAGGCACAAAACTTTGCAAAAGACATGCAAAATGCATTGTGAAGACGTCCCAGCCCTTTGGGGGGGCTGCCTAATGGGCGGGCGGGGGGTCCGGCTTAATTGAAAAATCAATAGTGGGCTAAATTCTCGCGTAAATCAAGTTAAAAATCACAGCAATCAAAACACCTGAAGCGCAATAAAAACTCATTAAAAAGCGCACGGCAGGAATGAGAGGATGCCAATTGGAGGCCAGGTGCGACACTCTCTGGACTTGATGTTACAGTCGGAGAAAAAGCCAAGTACAAAGGGCAACTAAAATACCAAAATCCCCGATTTAAGTACATCGATTTCTATGCCGAAATTTCTGATTTTAGATTTTATTTATATATCTTCCAGAGCTTATGCTGAGGCCAAAAGAAACTAGTATTAGAATTAACTAAACTAGAACTAAAATGGGAAAAGTATTTTCTTGGCTTGGGCCCTCCAAAATTTATCCTAATTTGATCTGAAAAGAAAACTTTTCGAAAAGCGCGAAGAGATGAATAGTTCCGGAAGACGAACGAAACAGTTGGGAATTGTGGGTTAAATTTTTTATTGATATTAGCTTTTAATCTTCTAGATTTTCATGAAAGTTAACTTTCTCTAACACTAACTAATTTAAAGGACATTTCCACTGCAAACAATTAAGTTTTCTCACTTAATCAACACAGAAAAAAAAAGATCCAATAAACATCCATTTGGACGGGATGTGTCTTAAATATCCATTTAATCATCCAGCGGAGATGCAAAATCATGCAAATTATCATCATTTTTCATATCCATTGGATGATTTTTAGGTCCGTTGGATGATTAAAAGGATATTTAAGACATTTGCCGTCCAAATTAATACCGGAAATCATCCAAAGGATATCCTTTTTACATCCATCTTTTCTGTGTACTTTTCTGACTCGACTTTTGTACGACAGCTATACCATATAGAAGTCCGATTTCGACCAAACTTAGTGGAATCATGGCAAAGCATAGCTAACTAAGAAATGCAAAGTTTGTAGGCGTTTTCTTTGAAAACAAAAAAGTTTTTCTCACTAAAACTAGTTTCTCGACCAATCATTCCTATGGCAGCTATAACCTATAGTCATCCGATTTGGACAAAACTTTCAAGAATTTTGTAAAAGCTTATAAAATAAATATATGGCAGTTTGAAAGAGGTTTACATTGAAAACAAAAAAGTTTTTCTTACTAAGACTAGTTTTCTAACCTTACCTTTCTATGGCAGCTATACTATATAGAAGTCCGATTTCAACCAAACTAGGCAGAATCTTGGAGAAGCATAGAAAACTAGTAAATATGGAGTTTGGAGACGTTTGCATTGAAAACAAAAAAGTTTTTCTTACTAAGACTAGTTTTCTAACCTTACCTTTCTGTGGCAGCTATACTATATAGATGTCCGATTTTGAACAAACTCGACAAAATCATGGAGAAGCATAGAAAACTAGTAAATATGGAGTTTGCAGACGTTTGCATTGAAAACAAAAAAGTTTTTCTAACTAGAACTAGTTTTTCGACCCATCGTTTCTATGGCAGCTATATGTTGTAGTCAACCGATCCGGCCAGTTCTGACAAATGTTTAGCGTATTTGTACCAGAAGACGTCGTGCAAAGTTAGCACGAGGAGATAGCATCGAAACAGACGGCCAAGGCAAAATCAACTCAGCTCTTCATGCTGATCAAAAATATATATATATATATCAACTTTATATCATCGAAATTGCTTCCTTCTATGCGCTACAAACATCTGCACAATTTCAATATGCCCGCTGCAAGGCTATAATTATTCTGTAAGCACATTAAATAAAAAAGAATACTAGATAGTCGATGTTGGCTCAGAAATACGCCAATAACATCAACAATCGATAACCAATTTAATCTAAACAGCATTTGTCTAACGTAGAATTAAATGGACTAATATAAAAAGCTCTGAGGAAAAATAGCTGGGAGTAAGATTGTTAAACCAGTGTTGGTTTAAATAGGAATTTCTCAAAATAAACACTCGCATTTATCGCATTGGTTTTAATATACAAGATCCAGCTCATCGCTTTCGGAATTAGCCAGTTAATATAAACAGAGATGTTGCTTTAGTTTTCAAGTTTCCAAGTTGAGTGAGCAAAATGAGCACTAAATGGTTTTTGGGGCCATATTCCCAGTTTTTTGCAATTCTATGTAATATGTAGCGCTGTGTTTAAAACTCACTCTCTAGTTAACATACCAAGTCTAGACGCTTTTTGCTCAGTGCACTAAATTGGATTTGAACAAATTACTACACATCGATTTCTCATTATGGCAGAGAGAATAGCATCTCTCCTCCTGGGCCTATTCCATTGGATACTTTTTTATGGCGACAGAAATCACTTAAAGAGAAAATTTAATTGACTTGGCTGGCAAAAGGAAACGGCATCGCAACACGAAACGGAAGTCAGCTGCCAATTTGTTGCCCGTGCAGGGCGGAAATTTCTTCAACTTCCTGATTTAAATAATAACAAACTGCCTGCTGAAGTCTAAAGTCTTGCTTGTCACACCAACTGTCGGCAGGCAGGCAGGCAGCAACAGCAAGCCCAGCTGACGCCATCTTGATTGGATTCAGGGCAGGACGCGTCGCCTCGCCACTCCTCGATTGCCGTCATCATCATCATCAGGAGCCCACCACTTCCCTTTGTTGGAAAAGAAAAAAAAGTGTCAACCGTGAATTTGGTCAACTTCCATGCGTTTGTCTAGCGGCTTACTTAAGTGTCAATATTTTTGCGGCTGGGGCAAATTAAAATGTTTGCCTTATGATGTGACCAAATATAGAAACATGTCAACAGCGCGGGGCAACTGTTGCCAACAGATAATGCTGGCATTACTTTAATACTCTTTAATACAGAGAGGTCGGCAGATTTTTGATGGCTGCATGTGTCGGCAGAGAATAGATGTTAATGTGTTGAGCATATTCAACCAAAGGGCTTCAAGTTGTATATACTGTGCCGCTGTTTGAGGAGCTCTTTGCTATTATCGCAGTTGATAGTGGCAACTTCTCTGCTCGCACTGCCTAACACAGATTTAAAGCAGAACAATTAACTAAAGCTTAGTGGTTTAGGATAAAGGAATGACCACCCCAGAAATGGTTTACTAAACACAATCGACAATCACCTGAAACTGACATGGTAACATTTGATTTAAAAGCTTGGTAACGGAAGGCTTGCTGCCAGATGGGAGCCGCGTTTGTTGACAGCCAAGTGTTTTTTAAGTTCTGGCGTTTAGAAGTAAATCAATACATATTTTAGTCTCGAAACACAGACGAAACGGTAACAGAGACTCGCAGGAAAATGTTTAATCTTAATCTATATTCAACAATTTTGGACAAAGATGGCTTATAAAGGATGATTTTAAAGCAACTTTCTTTTTGGCAACACTGTTTTGGGCAGCTTAGATGTTTTTGTGACACGTGTTACTGTCAAACATGTTCCGTTTTTCTTACAATTTAAATGAAATATGAAAAAAATCCAGAAAAGACAAAAAATTTTATTTTATTCATTAGCTTGTATAACTAAGGATCGATTTCTCAAAGGTTCCGGTTAGCCAACCACCAGTCAGATTTGTTCGTCAAGATGGCGAGTGGTTAAGTCATTTGCTTCTCTCAGCAGCAGTTTCGCCTGATATCGATAAATGCCTATCGCTGCTACAGGGTGACCATACTGTTTGACTAAACGAACGAGTAAACAGCTGACTCGGTTTGGTTTGTTTGTTTTTTATTGCGATTGGTTGTTGTTGGTCATTGTTTTGCATAAAAGTGGACTTAAATTCGATGCTCTGCCTTTTCGAATTGCATTTCCATTGCGTGGAGTGGAAAAATTCGTTTATTCATAAACATGTTGTGTTGCAGCAAATAATAAAATAGCCAATGCAAGTGTGCGGCCAGCTGTTTGTATATCGATAGAAATATCGATAACTTCATCGGGGCTGAGCTCGCAGTTAAAGTTGACCGGTGGAAGAGCAGCCGCCTACATCATGAGACACTCAAATTCGGTTAAACTGCCTGTCAAGTTGACCAACCGGACTTTGAGAAATCGGGCCTAAGAGGATTAGAAGGATTGCTAAAAGTGTTGAACTGTTTAATCTTCTCTCTGAAAATGACAAAATCTTATAAATATTGGTAGTATTATGTTAGCCTCGTCTAAGAATCGAGTTTAGGATCTTGGACTGAACTCGAAAGGCGTCGAATCAAACTTAAAAGAAAGTTGCCATATATTTACCGAGCAATATGAAAAATCGTTCTATTGCTGCTAAA
This sequence comes from Lordiphosa fenestrarum, assembly GCA_035044985.1. Classification (NCBI taxonomy): domain Eukaryota; kingdom Metazoa; phylum Arthropoda; class Insecta; order Diptera; family Drosophilidae; genus Lordiphosa; species Lordiphosa fenestrarum. Next base: position 18,809 of record JAWNNO010003554.1, read on the forward strand.
AAAGGTGTCAGCCATCAAAAAGCATCGTAAGAAAAGGAAGATCTGCAAAATAACTAATCTACATGGAAGACTTTGTTTGGGAGGTGAATGTCATCGTTATCTTAGCCAACAAAGTAGAATTAAAATATAAAACCGTATGGACAACCGTATGAGAAATACTGCAACAAATAGGGAATCAAAGTCAACTTAGCAGCAGAAAACTGCATTTTTAAAGGAGATGCAATAAAAATTGACACGCACATAGATATCTTGGATTATGTTTCATGGCTACCTTTACAATTGAATAACAAATCTAACCTCTGTTTTGGTTGCAAGAGCTGAATTAGGTATGCACTTCTTTTACCTTCAACTGAAGAGATGTTCCAAGCTCTATGAAAGATAGGAATGCAGTAAGAATCAGGGTAAAGCAAACATGAGTCTACAGATACAGATTCCTTGACCATACAGCAGCACCTGTCATGACACTAAAACACAGGAGCATTTGACCAAACCCGGTACTGCTGAACGGTCTTATACATATTTTGGCAAAACCAGAAAGGTCAGAAGTGGTTTGTTTGGACAATTAAGTCGGTTATGATATTTATTAGTTTTGGTTGTAGATAACATTAAAGATATTCGAATGCCGAACACGAATCTGTGTTTGGTAATACACAGAGGGAAAAAACCGAGAACATTGGACTCAATATGAGCACATTCGTTGTCAAAAGCTAATCATGAACGGATTTTCCCACTTCAAGAACAATTTCTCACTTCTAGAACATTTTTTTGAGAACGCAAAGTCTTGATGTGAGTTGAAATGTTCAGTTTTTGAGAACTTTAAGCTCCAAAAATTTGAGGTCCAGGTCCAGTCCAGCACCAGAAGAAGACCAGGGTCCAGATCCAATTTTCCGAGTCCAATTTCTGGTCCAATTCCAGGTCTAGGTCCGTTGTTTCCAGCTCCAAGTCCGCAGAGACCTCTCCGCCTTGTACAACACCCCACCTGCCTTAGATAATTAAATTAAGAAAGAAAAATGGTTGGGACTTACTGGGAGTAGAGCCCAAGACCACCGCGCGCAACGACGCGACGGCGGACGTGTTAGCTCGTTAGGCTATTGCCCAATTCTGCAGCCGCACGTCTGAATGGCTACTTATACTTTTCGGTGCTGAGCTGAATTGTGCTCATTTCAAGAACATTCCGAACATTTGTTCTCAAAAATTTGAGAGCACATTCTGTTCTTGTTTTGAGATGAAATAATCTTATTTTCTGAACACGATTTTTAACTCTGTGTAGGCCATTTCAACTAGATTTTACATAATTTAAGCTTAAAGTTGCATAAAATGCCTATTTTGACCCTTATGAGGGAAACATTTTCAATTATGAGAATAAAAGAGCTTTGAAATAAACTATTCCATATATTTGTAAGATTTTTCAAAGCAAATGCATTAAATGTATTTCGAATACATGTTTTGTACCGCATGTAGCTATTGAAAGCATGTTGTTGAAAAGTCAACTATAGTGATTTTGCATAGCATACTTTTGGGCAGTAGACAATTTACTAATTTTTTAAAGTGGTATATCATCGCTTAAAAAAATCGCAGAATTCTTTGAGCTAGTTTGTTTTAAAGCTAAGGCGTAATACTTTACGATAATATTGAGGAGAGTTAACACATTAGCTTAGGCTCCCATAAAACGTGCCTAAAAAGGGTCGTATATGGGAATTTTAAGCATTTTAACAATAGGTTTGTTGAATTTTTTCTCAAAGTGTTAGAGCCGTACATACAAAGTATGGATTTGATACTGAATTTTGAATGAATAACTTTTATTATAGTTTTTATGCAGATTTAAATTGAGATTTTGAAAACTGAGAGCAAAAACAATGAAGAAAGTCGTTCAAGTCCGCCTATAACATACACTGTGCCCACAAAATTATGCGCCTAGCATAAATTTCGATGCTGCAGTAGCAGCTGAAAGCAGCGCTGCAGCAGCGAACAGTCTTTTGATCATAACTTGACAACCGTTCATCCGATCAATACCATAGCTTTGGCGGATCGATAAGTTATTTTGATGACTATAGATGTTTTGAAGGAACGACCCGTCTATCTTTAAAACTCTGGGAGATATGACTTTTTTTGCAAATTGTGGGGGCGAAAAGGGGCGTGGTCAAAATTGAAAATAAACCTGATCTGCCTACAGATATAAGAAGTTTTTGTTTTTTTACATGTCAAACCTCTATGTCTTACCATCTGTGAAATCTGTGAGTTCATACGGACAGACAGATGGACAGACGGTCCGACGGACATTTCTATTGATGCTGATCCAGAATATATATACTTTATGGGGTCGGAGATGCTTTCTTCTGGCTGTTACATACTTGTGCACAAACTTATAATACTCTATGTACGTACGGTACAGAGTATAATTAGTTTAAGGAGTTTTGTTCTGGGTTCATTATGCATACCGTCCTGTTCTGGATTTGGATCAAGCTTAGGGTTGGGCCGATTTCACTATGAAAGCATATCTATTAGGCCATGTTGCTGGCTCTTAAACGCACGTCTGAAAACATAAAATTCATTTGTGTCTTAAGGTTTTAACTTATTTGTACACTTTTTCCAGCGGTTCTTGGCTTCCTAGAAACCGGATTTCAGGTTGTGGTTAAAAGGGGTCAAGTTGGCTTAAAGTGTGCGTTCCGCAGTCCAATTCGGTTCTCAATTTAAGTCTTAAGGAAATATTTCAATTTCAGTTGAAGTTCTGACATATTTTTTTGTAAATATTTCCCAAGTCTAGTTCCTTCTGCTAGAGTATTCGTCGCTTCATTATGCCAAAACCGGTTTTGTGCTTGTGCCTGTTTTTCGTTTTTGTTTTTTTTGCCAAATGTTTGCCTGTTGCCAGTTTGGAAACTCTTTTGCATTTGCCTGAACAACAATTTCCTGACACGAGAAACGCAAACGAATTAACACAGCCGAAGGAGCCGAGCCGAAGGCCGAGACGATTGCCGACGCAACCAGTCGCAGGACTATAAGAAGCGGCTTCAACTAACATGCGAACGGAGTCGCGTCCGCCACGTCGAGTCAAACGCAGCAACGGCAGCAGTCGAACAACAAATATCACGCATTCGCCGCGTTGTGCCGAAAGTTTTGAAAAACCCAAAACGCAATGTACCGCAAACCGAGTCTCTGACGCGCCCTTGTTAGTGAGATTCCAATTCGGGCCCCTGCTTCTGTTGGACACACACACGCGGACAGAGCGATGCCATAGAAGTGCGTGCCGTTGGATTATTTGACCGGACCATCGAAAATGCCCAACATGTGGCGGCTGTGTACAATGGTGCGTATGAATGAAATGCTCGCCTCATGAATGGAAGCGCAATGACAGAGCCGACTGCTGTCAGTGATTTATGCCGCGAATTTTGTTTGGATATTGTAGCTGTTGCCTTAATTGTATGGCCCCTAAACATTTCACGTTGTTTGTTTTTATGTGATGAGGGGCAGGATGTGTGTGTGGGTGTGGGTGTGTGTGTGGGTGTGTGTGTGTTTAGCGCATTATGAAAGCAAAGCACGCGGCAAATGCAAATAAAACCCCAGCATGGACAAGAAGGGATAATGTGGACGAGCCACCTTTCGCCTTGGCCGCAGGATACTTAACACATCATTGACTTTTGTGGAAAATTCCTTAAGTTTCATTTATTTGCATTTCCCAGGCTCTACCGGAAATTAATGGCCACAAATTCTTGACAAGTTTGCCTTACTCCTGACCGCTTGGCAATTTGTTTCATTTCGAACTCAATTTAATAAGTTTGTTGAAAGTTTTCTGTGTTTTTTTATTGTTCGTTTGAAACGAAAAATAGTTAGGACACGGCCCAGGCTAATGCCCAAGGCCTTACCCTTTTTGCCTCATGTGTGCGCCAAACAGCGTGCGTGTGTGTGGGTGCTGCCAAAGCTTGAGCTTTGACGTCTAATTTATGAATGTGTTGTTTGAGCTGACCCAGACACAATCCATGCTGTTTTTAACACCAATGGATGCCAATGGTATCAGGGGAATAACAGTTGAGTGCCAAAATATGCAACAGGCCGGAAACGAATAAATCTGAAGAGAACAAAGAAGGATTGCCCCAGTGTTTCTTGGGGGTAAACTTTTCGTTTTTTGGAAATTAAAACATGATATAATCTACCAGTTCAATATTTTGTTGCCTAACACTTTGGTGTGTGCGTTTGTGTCTTTCGCAACAAGAAATCAAGTCGTTCAAGCCCGACTAAAACATACTCTGAACCAACGAAATTATACGCTCAGCATAAATTTTGATGCTGCTGAAAGCAGCGCTGCTACTGCGCTGCAGCAGCGAACAGTCTTTTGATCATAACTCGACAACCGTTCCTCCGATCTTCAACATTCCTTTGGCGGATCGATACGTTGTCCTGATTACTAAATATGTCAAAAAAATACGAACCAGCTATCTTTAAAACTGTGGGAGGTATGACGTTTTTACTAAATTGCGGTGGCGGGAGGAGGCGTGGCCAAAATTGAAAATAAACCTGATCTGCCTGCAGACATAAGAAGCGTATGTCCCATACATGTCAAACTTCTAACTCTTACCATCTCTGAGATCTGTGCGTTTATACGAACAGACGGACATGGCTATATCGATTCGGCTGTGGATGCTGATCAAGAATGTATAGGGTCGGAGATGCTGCCTTCTGGCTGTTACATGCTTTTGCACAAACTTATAATACTCTATGTACCTACAGAGTACAAAGTAGAGCCCTGCATGAGTGGAAT
>JAWNNO010003557.1:0-11265 GCA_035044985.1 Lordiphosa fenestrarum
CTTAAAAGCAAAGTTTAAAACTTGATTCCATTCAATGTTAAGTAACCCTACAGTTATACGTTTCAGTACTGAATTTTTCAGGACTGATTCAGACCGGAAAGGTATGAAAAGCTGAATTTCATGCCTGAATTCAGGCATGTTTAGTACTTCCCATGAAACTCACCCATGAGTTCAGCCCTGAAAAATCAGCAGAGATCATGACGCAGTAGGACATGCCTATGTTAAGTTCAAGGCTGAAACTCATATAAGTTCAGGCCTGAATTCATGACCAGCCGTTCCAATTCAGGGCTGATTCAGCTATGATTCAGGTCTGAGCCGAACTGAAGGGAATGGCAATAAAACTGGTATTCTTCATTTCGATAAATTACGACTTGGATAAGAGCGTGTGGAGAATTGCTGCCTTTCTTTTATTTATATGTTTACCTAAGTGGATGCTTGCACATTAATTTATATGTTTTAACAGCTGATCGAAATAACACAACCCTAAAGCAGTCAAAATCAGTCTAGATATCGGTCAGAGCAATGGATCAACTACAGCGAGAAATAATTTTGGTAATTTCATACATGAACAAAATATTTAGATCCTGGACACAGCGAAGCGAATACCATTTTCGTCTGCTCATCAAGATTCGCCTGTCCTTGAAAATACTAAACAGAATCTGATCGAAAAAGAGAATGTGTTGTGTGGGCAAAGCTGAAAGACTAAATCGCAAAAGAATAAAAGGAACGAACAGGCAGACACACCCAAACAGATTAACAAAAACATGTTGGTTATTGTCTGCTTCAACTTCAACAACTGCTCCCAGTTTTTGCCACTTTTCAATCAACAGCCAGCAGCATCAGCAACAAACAATCAGTTAAACCCCAAAAAGCTTAATCGAATTTCACCAGGTAGACCCAGCAGCATCATCAGTATCAGCAATGTTTTTACCAGGCCGCAACAAGCAACATCTTTTGTCAATCACACAAATTCACATATACACGCACAAAAACAACACACACAGTAAGAGAAAACAAGGACAAACACAAAGAACTCATTCCACCTTCAACTGAAGCATTAAAAAAGTAATTTGCCATTGTTTTTTAAGCTGCTGGAGGATATCATTGTAACGAAATTTCAATATGCGCACAACGTCAGTGCAAAGTATTCAAGAGTGATTACTGGTTGAGTTGTATTTATATACATAAATGTGTATAAAAACTCTGCTCAACCAAATGATGCTCTCTAAAAGGAAGAGTCTCTTTGGTTCGAGTTAAAACAACAAGTCAATTACCGCAAAAAATCAATTAAGATATAAAATTAAAAATAATGAAATCGTTTTTATGATGATTTTTTTCACTTTTCAGGAATATTTAAGCATCAGGCTTTCCAAATTCGATTTAGAAGTCAAAATACTTTTTAATTGAAATAAAAAGCTATACACAAATTTCGACATCACTAGGCGCTACCCAAGACCTATCGAAGACCTATGATTTCTTCGAAAAAATTTCCAAGAACCTACCGAAGATTTCGTTTCTGCTTTACGCTTTGTTATTTTTTCTCTTTCGAACAATTAGACCTGTCCTATTGAGAATATATGTTTCCCTCAAGGGGGTCAAAGCCGCTGAACCGATCTTCAGGAAATTATAACAAGATGTTCTTGTTGATAAGGAAAGTTTTGAAGTCTTCAGTCTGTAAGCCGATTCGAAAGCGATTAAGAACGTTTCAGAAGTTACTTATGCTAGTTATGTTGGCAGGTTCAAAAGCGTTCAAGAACGGTTCAGAAGTTATTTAGACTACGAGCTTGAAATTAGGTATATAGGTTGATATTACAGACTTCGAGGCATTACTGCAGAACCTGTTTCAAACTGGTTCAAATCCTTCTCAGAGCCTTTTTTCAGAAGGTATTCATTTAGATATTTAGTCTGTAGGTTGGTAATAATAAGTTTGATGCATCACTTTAGAAAGTGGATAAGATCTACACCTTTCGATTGAAAATTGGTCTTTAGCTTGACCATTTTTAGGCTCGTTTTCAGGTCGAACAGTTTTGTCTGTTTTGGCTCACTTTATTACAATCGTAAAGTACTATTTTTAGCGTTAAATACAATTGTTTTAAATATTTCTGCGATTTTTTAAAGCGAAGATATATATTTTAAAGTACGCTTGTTCGAAATGACCATATTTTGTGCCACCTACAAATATGCAATGGATACTGTTAAACATTTTTATATGGTTACAATTCAATGATGTTGCATTGCATATTTTTGGGCAGTAGAAATCTTTCCAATTTAATGAACATGTATTCAAAATGGTATATCTTTGCTTAAAAAAAACCTAAAATTCTTTGAAATAGTTTGTTTTAAAGCTAAAATGCAATAATTCACGATATTATCAAAGAGAGGTAAAACAGTGGTATAGATTCTCCATTAAACTTGTCAAAAAAGTCACTTTAAACAACTTTAAGCTCAAATTACTCTAAGTCTAGTCGTGGTGAACCAATCCAACAACAGATTCGTCTTAAGTACACGAAAATAATTAAGAAACGCCAATAAAAGTCTAATTTTGTTGTCCGGTGCTATGTGAATTTATTTGAGCAATAAACTGGAAACTTAGTGCATGGGCTGGAAACGTGTAGTTTGATATATTCCTGACGTGAGACTGACAATATTAATTAGCATCCACTTGAAACTTACTTTTAAACGCTTCCATAACAATCATATTTTTACACTGCAAAGTGTGACGCTAGGGCAACGCGGAGTTTGCAGCTAGTAAAATAAGTTTTTAATGATGATTCATTGTGTCAGATGCTTTGAGATTTCAAACATAGAGTTCGAATTTTAAATCCCTTTTTACTAAAACCTTTTAAAGTTAAAGAACATAATTATTCATTCTAGTTGTTTCTCATGTTACAAAATGTTCATTACTTTGGGAATAGATTTTAAGCTGTGGCTGAAATAGTATTAATGAACCTTAATTGTTGGCTAAGTGAACAATTCCGGTGTGGTACAGCGGGTAGTGTGTGTCCCTGCTGGTTCGTTCTCGCCTCTGAAAATCTATTGAAAAGGTTGATTTATTTGTAAAACTAACAATCCCAGACGACTTCACTAACTGTAAAGGAGCAACTAAATATGAAAAAGCATCAGAAACTGATGTTTGGATTCGGCGTTAAGCTGGGTATCTTTCTCTAAAGCGAAAATTAAAAGCACAGAAGATGAGAGATTGAAAGAAACTCGATCTGGCTCTTTGGGGCTTTAAATTCAATTACTATAAATATTTTAACGATGCCGAAACGTCAATCTCTAGGCAAAGCGGATTTGTAAATTAATTTAAAGCAATGTGAGTTCAAAAGTGTGTTTTATTCTGTTATTTTTCTTTATTTATTATGTACTTTAAATTTGACTTATGAATAACACCAGGCAACAATGTCCACTTCCTTCTCAAATGCAAAGTACTTTTAGTTAGATTGAAATTCGAACTTTATGAGAGTATTTAGAATTCGTTCATAGTGATTTCTGGGCATTTTCTCATTTCATTCTCAGCTTGATGTATTTTTGACCGTAGTTTTCGAGTTCAAGTGACCCTCGTCGAAAATAAAAGAGAGAACAAAATATTAATCTGATATTTGAACTTTTCATTAAATTTCTGCCTGTATTGTGTGTTAACGATTTAAAAAGCATTCTCTTCCCCTCACCCCTCCCCATTGCCAACAATTCACACATAATTTATGCTTCAAATGGCCACATAACGAACGCTTGTGTGTGGAGCTCTTTCATTGATGACCCTAATGAACACCAAATATGCAATTAGCACAATTTGAGTTATTTTCTATAAATATTTGTGGACACCAGAGCGCCAACAACAAGTACAACTACAATAATCTATCCCCAAAAACCTCCAATCTTTGTTAGTATTCCGCTCATTGTTTGGTATTCGGTTTGCATTTTGCCAATTTGTTTTGTGAATTATGCAATTAATTTAGCTTAACTTTTGCGTATGTGTGCGGTGGAGAGGAGCTACCCAAATGTTTGTTGGTTCCACAATGATAAATTCTATGACCGCACGTAATATGGAAATTAAAAGCACACTCCGAAAGCCAGGGACATGCACCACCTCCTGCACTTGGTATATTGATGTAAATGGAGGGAAAGCGTGCACCATGGATTTAATTACTTTTGGGTAGGTAACAAAAAAAAATTGGAGTTAATGGTCAGGGCTCTCAAAAGGGGTGTAAAAGAAATATACTTTTGGCACACATGGTGTGTTTTATGAATGTGGTAGTAGGATGGAGTATACTTGAGTCACTTGCTTAGAAGCGAAGCCAAAATTACGCTAGGTAAGAAACAACTTAGACTGGATTTACACGGTTGTTGAAGTTGTTGATAAAGCTTTGTTTTCTATTTTTTAGAAATTCGCCTTAAAATCAGAGCTGCAAACCGGTTTTGAACCGAACCGGTTCGAACCCGGAATTCCGACTTTCAGATTACTGTGAACAGAACCTTGAACCGAACCTCTTACGGTATTAAAGCTGAACCTGAACCCGTTCCGAACCCAAAATTTCGGTTCGGTTCAACAACAATTATAGATTTGAACTATTTCCCAGTGACTTCTTCTGTTATCCTAATAGAATTATCCACATTACTGTGGAAACACTTTTCTTATGTGAACTACGAAATTGCATTTTACTTTAAGGGCTGTATCCTGAACTTCGAAATTTTTATTTCGTCACAATACTTTATATAAGTAAAAACACATTGTCATTGCTTTGATGGTCATGAGCTGTATGAAAGTGTTTCTATTTCTATAAAGTATTGTGAAATCCCATCCCAACCCAAAATCGAGACAATTCCCTAACAGTTTATGTCGGTTTTAGGTCGATTACTATATGTACATGTATAAAGCTTGGCTGAACCAAGGTTCGAACCAAAACCTTGGGCCAAAAACCTTGAACCTTAAAATTCTGAACCTGGACCATTGGTAAATTTTGGTTCGAACCCGCGAGCCGGAGACCCACGAAATTTTTTGGGCTTGCAGCCCTGCTTAAAATACGGAGCATAATTCAGAGTATTATAGTCCGGTTCGACTGACTTTCCTACTTTATTTTCTGAAATATGATGACGGATGACGATATCCGGTCGGTCGATTTCAAGTCTACTAAAACTTCGGCAAAAACAAGGTTATACTAAAAAGAAAAACTGCGATATAAATTCCATGTTTTTATACTTGGAGGAAGACCGTCATGAGCTTAAAAATTCAATCTTGACTTACAGGATACTTTTTTTATTAATTTAATCTTTATTGTATTCAATTTTTAACTTCTTTAATCAATATGAGATTACCACAGGATAAACTTAATCATTTCAGGCATACAAAAAGTGGTAAATCGTTAATGTATTTTCGGCTCGACTCAAAAATGTACGGGAACAACTTGTTCTCCGTCCGTTTGGAATGATTTGAGCGAAGCTTCGGACTCTCGTTTTTTATTTCGATGGCGGGAGGAGGCTGCTTCTAATTTAAAAAATCTTGATCTGCGCTCAGACAGTAGGACACTACATTAAAAATTAAGTAGCACTACCTGTTCTAGTCTATGACATCTATGAGATGCTTCCTTCTGCCTGTTACGCATCAAGTAACTCGAGCTAAAGGCAAAAAACGAGCGTGTAATTAGAGATGTAAAGAGACTCTCTTACTCCATACTGTTTCTCTAGCATTTCCTCGTGAGACGGTATCTTGGAAAAGTCACGACTAGGTAGTTCTCTTTATCATCGCCGACAGCAAATGCAAAAGAAAATTGCAAATGAAAATAAAATAAAATGGCACAAAATGCAAATACACACACATACAGAGACAGCAGCAACTCATTGCCCATGGCGGCATAAGTATATGTCTCCCCCCTCCCTTCTCCTATAAGTCTCCACCAACAATGAGCAACATTAAAAGTTATGCATAAAAATCTTTCGCTCTCCTGCTACCTTTCGCTTGCAAGAAAACCTGAATTTGCATGTGACGTTTGCGGTTCAGGAGAGGAGGGAGATCGAGTCGAGAGGGTAAGAGAGACCGGCAGCTAAACGAGTTAATGAGCAAAAGTTGAGTCTGGCAATGTGGGGGGAAAGGTTAAATGAGCTAGGGATTTTTAAAAACTGGCAGCAGCATAAGCCTCTTTCCTTACTTATTGCTAATTTGAAAAATTGAATTCCAAAAAAAATGTTGGTTAATTAAGAGTTTAAACTCTAAAAGTTTTAATACATATGGAAAGGAGCCAAGTTTAATTGAAATATAAACGATTCACAGCTTAATAGATTTTGTTCTCTGTTTCTTATAGTTTGATATTTTCGAACAGGTCAACATGAGAAAATATAATATTGAGCCCCCAGATTATATAAGTTTAATTAATTAGTCATAAATAAACGAATGTAACATCATTACACATTTGCAATAGGCACTACATTAATTCCTGATTTTTGGTCCTTTTTCATGCTAAATAAACTTATGAAATATTAAAGCCATTGCAGCTGGGTCGATTTTATGCAAAACTTTTATTTATCTGGCTATTTATAAATAAATAATTCCATTTGTTAATAACGCATTTTTGTTGAAAGAATTTATGGACACTGTTTTTTAAAACACAACAACAAGTATTTTGGCCCGCCCAAGCAAAAACATGCACCGCAACAATAAATTTCCACATTATAACAACAAAGTGTGCAATTAGCTACAGCTAGGGATATAAATTTTCATTAAAAAAATACAAAAACACGTCTACTTCATGTGCAAAGTGTGATAATTATGAGCTTTAAGCACGCACACAGAGAAAAATGTTGCTTTAAACTTTTTTGTCCTTCTTTGATTTAATGTTGAATGAAAAGGAGCCGTTCGAGAGTTGTTAGAAAAGTTTTTTCGGTTTTTTTTTTGGTCCAGTTTTGCATGTTTTTGTATACCAGAAAAAGTATCTACGACAAAAAGCAAAAGTCTGCCGCTGTGTGAATGCGAGAGAAGTCAGTAAGCAGCATGAAGCAGAAAAAGGGGGCAGCAATGATGAGACTAGACGGAGGCAACCAGCAAATAGAATCTTCTCACCAGCCCTCACTGATTATGACTAGCCAGTAGAATTCATAAAAGTTAAAACATTAGACACAAAAGCTTAATGCTGTTTTTGGGAATTTAAACATGCATACTATATAAACTCTGTATGCAGATTTTAACTATAAATAAAATAAAATAAAATGTAAGTAACTTTCCCGTTCTCCAATAACAACTTAGACTTTACCTCCGGAGTAAACATTCAGAAAAATCGTAGAATATAGAAATGTGGAAAGCAAAACTATTGAAAATACGACACACCCGTGGCGGAAACTCTAAAAACTTTGCTTTAAACTCTGCCAAAAATTAATCAAAAAAATTTTATTGACCAATAAGAGGTGTAGCACTGTATCTGGCTTGGCCCTTGAGCTTTCCAAAAATCTTAATCGGTAAGAGATATTAAAAAAAGGTGAGTAAGTTCATCATTGTTGGACAACAGGGAGACTTTAGGCAATATTAGAAAAATCTCATATCTGTCACAGTTCGTACAGTCTAGACATATTCAATAATCATCACATATTATTCGATTCGTCAACAGAATGTTAAAGATCGTATCAAAGATAGTCGAGTTATAAGGAAACTACACAACTATGCGTGGCAGTAGCCGCCGCCATCTTGAAGGGTAGAAATTCACTCAACTTAACACAAAGATTAAGCAGTACTGAGTATAATATTGTAGCTCTTCACCGACTTATAAAATGATTTATTTCAGGGATGCAAACCGGTTCTAAGCCGAACCTAACCGCTTATTACAGCTGGCGAACCAGAGCGCAAACCGAACCGACTTTCTTTCAGAAATGCTGAACCGAACCAAAAAAAACAAATAAAAACGGTTCGGTTCGGTTCAGTTCTCTGACGCGTTTTAGTGGGATGTTTTGGGAATTTGAATCGTTTCCCTAAGAAAATTTTCATACATTTCAATCGACCCTCTAAATATTTAGCGATGCCGCCGAACTAATCATATACCTGTCATCAATCTGTATTTTTCTCTAGTAGGCAATATCTAAAATTTCTTGTGGTAATTCCTTACCTTAATTCAATATTGGACAGACGTTTTTTCTCATATTATAAGATAAATAGGGTAGGTAAGATGCATGGTACATATTCTTTTCTAGCTGACATTCTCTCTTTTGAAAGGGCATTCCTCTAGGAACTTATAATATCCCGGAAATCCGACATAATAAACTTTGGACATTCTTCTAAGGATTTTAAAGATATTAAAATGGATTATAGGTATTCAATTTCAAAAGTTTTCAAAAGTCACATTACTACAAAAAATCATAATATTTCATAATGTGCCTTTGTGAACCACTAAACCAACAAAACCGCGGTTCAGTAAGCTCCAAAAATCAAGTAATGAACCGAACCGGCAGTTTAGAAACTTTCTGAACCACTGAACCGAACAGTACTTATTTTCGAGTGGTTTTTCCTGATTTATTTAATATATAAGTGTAAAACTACACCCAAAAAACTTGGTATCAATATCCATTTGTTACACGTCTCAATATGAAACTAAAGCCAGTATCTAATACTTATAACCTTGCTTTGGGTATATTGAAATTGTCCAGATGTTTGTAACGCTTAGAAGGAAGCATTTCCAAACACATAAAGTATATATATTCTTGATCAGCATGACGAGCTGAATCGATATGGCCATGTCCGTCTGTCCATCTATCCGTCTGTTTTCTATGGTATCTCCTCCGTCAGTTTTAAAGCTATCGCCACCAAACTTTGCACGAAGTTTTCTGGTCCAAATACGCTGCACATTTGTCGGAACCGGCCAGATCGGATGACTATAACATATAGCTGCCATAGGAACGATCGGTCGAAAACTAGTTCTAGTGAGAAAAACTTTTTTTGTTTTTTATGCAAATGTCTCCAAACTCCGTATTTACTAGTTTTTAATGCTTCTTCATAATTCTGTTAAATTTCGTCAAAATTGGACATCTCTATAGTATGACTGTGGTCAAAAGCAAGGTTAGAAAAATAGTTCTGGTAAGAAAAACTTTTTTGTTTTCAATGTAAACCACTTTAAAATTGGCTTATATTTATTTTATAAGCTTTCACACAGTGCTTCATATGTTTGTCAAAATCGGATTACTATAGGATATTGCTGCCATAGGAATGATCGGTCTGGAAACTAGTTTTTTTGATAAAAACTTTTTTGTTTTCAAAGAAAACGACTTCCAACTTTGTATTATTTAGTTTCCTATGCTTTCCCATGATTCCATGAAATTTGGTCGAAATCGGACATCTATATAGCAAAGCTTTCTTACAGAAGTAGAGTCAGAAAAATAGTCTTTGTGAGCAAAACTTTAGTCAAATTAGTTAGAAAAAAGTGCTGCAAGGGTATACAAACTTTGACCAAGCCGAATGAAGTTTCCTCTATTTATACCCGTTACTCGTAGAGTAAAAAGGGAAGCATCTCCGATATCATAAAGTATATATATTCTTCATCAGCATCAACAGCCGAGTCGATATAGCCATGTCCGTCTGTCCGTCCGTCCGTCTGTATGAACACCTAGATCTCAGAGACTAGAAGAGCTAGAGCAACCAAATGTTATACGTAAGCTAGTATTGTCTGTAGGCAGATCAAGTTTGTTTCAAATTTTGGCCACGCCCCACCGCCCCGCCCCCGCAAAAAAAAAATATTGAACAATTTTTAAGATATCGAGCTCAGATTTTGCAGTGTAGTTTATGTGGCCAATATCTACAATCTCACAAATTTTCAAAAGGATTGGACAATAAATGGCCGAGTTAAAAAAATGTTGCATACTTATCCGAGCTGAGCTGAGTAACGGGTATTTCGAAGTCGGGCAGGGCCAACTTTGACTTACGCTCTCGTTTTTTTGGGTTTCATTAAAATGAAAAGGGAACCATAAAGTTATACAAATGTGTGTAACAATACAACACGAAAAATCAAGCCATTTGGGATCATCTCAAGCCACAACGGTGATGATAAAAAGCTTAACTCAGAATGGCTAGACTAGACCTTGCGGAATCAGCACTGTTCCTTACCGAATTCAACTTAGAAAGACTTAAACAAATATTTTGGATGGGTGGAGGTGGCACAGAACACACCACACACACAAAATTTATTTATTGGACACTGTGCGCCGTCTCTTGGTCAGTTGCGGAAATCACTAAACTAGCATTGTTCAGTCGAGTAATAAATTGTGGTATTGAAATAATTTCAATGATGCATATTTTTAATTGCCCAAGATGAAGTTAACTTTTCTCTTTTTTTTATTTATACACTGCATAAACATATGTTATATAATTTAATAATAATAATAACTCACTTAATTTCTTTTACAATAATTTTATATAAAGCATCTGATTCCACCTCCCCTCACTCACGCTATTATTTTCTCATAAACATTTACTCACGCAGAGGCTAAGGCTCAACTTTTACGGCCTACATGTCGCTAGTCAAAGCCATAAGCTTCAAATTTATGCTCCTTTTTTATAGGTTTTTTAATTTAGCTTCAACATGTTGTTGTTTTGATGCTTATTTAACGTTATTTAAGTCAAGACGCCTTCGTGGAAAGATGGGAGCAAGAAAGACAAAAAGCTGATGCAGCGTGACCTTGCCCAGAAGCCTTACCACTTTCACAGTTTCCTTTTACTGTAACATTTCTTTGTCTTTCTGTCTTCTGACGTGTCTTTAGGTCCAACAAATGTAGGTGAAAATATACTTAAATAATTACCACATGCGCTCCTTCCTTCATATTTTTATACTCTGTACCGTAGGTACATAGAGTATTATAAGTTTGTGCAAAAGTATGTAACATCCAGAAGGAAGCATCTCCGACCCCATAAAGTATATATATTCTTGATCAGCATCAACAGCCGAGTCGATATAGCCATGTCCGTCTGTCCGTCTGTCCGTATGAACGCACAGATCTCAGAGATGGTAAGAGATAGAGGTTTGACGTGTATGGGACATATGCTTCTTATGTCTGCAGGCAGATCAAGTTTATTTTCAATTTTGGCCACGCCCCCTCCCGCCCCCGCAATTTAGAAAAAACGTCATATCTTCCATAGTTTTGAAGATAGATGGCTTGTTCCTTCTGGACATATTTAGTTATTAGAATAACTTATCGATCCGCCAAAGGAATGAAGAAGATCGGATGAACGGTTTTCGAGTTATGATCAAAAGACAAAATTTCTTGGTACAGAGTATGTTATAGTCGGGCTTGCACCGA
>JAWNNO010003564.1:0-15114 GCA_035044985.1 Lordiphosa fenestrarum
GAATGTGAAACCATTGCTAGATGTTCCGGTGGATCAGATCGTGTTCTGGTCAGATTCAGAGGTGGTGCTCCATTGGTTACGAATGCACGCCTCAAACTTGGATACTTTTGTAGCCAACAGAGTTGCAGATATTCAAGAAATAACTGCGGATGCAACTTGGTTTCATGTTCCAACAAACTGCTCAACTGTAGAGCTCAGAGACTCGTTCTGGTTTAATGGGCCGAAGTTTTTACAACACTCCCAAGAAAGCTGGCCAATAAACACACATCTTGCTCTAACAAAGGAGCAGTTATTGTTGGAAAGACGCAAGACGGCGGTAGTTATGATCGCGGCCGATGAGGAAGTCAATATTATTCTCAAGTTGATCGATAAGGTTTCCTCATATCTCAAAATTCTTCGCATCGTCTCCTATATGTTCCGATTCATAAATGGCTCAAGCTCTCAATGTTCTTCAGTAGTACTTTCGGCGTCTGAATTGAACTTCGCTTTTCTTTCAATTGTCTCTGTGATTCAGCATTTTGAATTTGCAGAGGAAATTTCAAGGTTGAACAAGTTATTAAACTTGCAACCATCGTACCAAAAGTTGACACCATTCCTTTATCCACATCAAGAGGGAAACCGAAAATTAGAGTTGTTGCGAGTGGGAGGTCGATTGTTAAAGGCACCTTTGCCACACAATGCCAAATTCCCTTTGTTGATGCCAAAGAAATGTCGTTTTGTCACACTGTACATCGAGTATTTGCACCGTACAAATTGCCACGCAAACCCACTAGTTCTGGTTGGTCTTCTTCGCCAGCAAATCTGGGTAATTAGCAGTAGTTCGGCAGTGTGTATTTTGTTTTCGCTATAAACCAATGTTGTTGTCTCAAATAATGGGAAACCTACCCGCTGATCGACTTCATGGATGTCGACCACTTGAAGTCAGCGGAGTGGACTTTTTAGGTCCAATATCGGTCACATTAGGAATTCGTGGCGAGGCACCTGTAAAAATGTACATAGCCGTATTTGTTTGCTTTGCTTCTAAAGCTGTTCATATTGAGGTAGTTACCGATCTCACGTCTAATTCTTTTATTATGTGCTTGTCTAGGTTCATTGGCCGTCGTGGACTTGTCAAACGCCTGTACTGCGACAATGCCACAAATTTTGTGGGTGCTGCGCGAACCCTGGAGAACCTCAAGGACCGGTTTCAGGATCACAAGGATGCCATTTCAGCGTTTGCTGCAACCAAAGGGATAACCTTTGCTTTCATTCCTCCACGGGCACCGCATTTCGGCGGTCTTTGGGAAGCGGCAGTCAAATCCGCAAAGAACCTGCTGCTCAAGGCCATCGGCACTATTATTCTGCGCCAGGATGAGCTGGAAACGGTGCTGGTGGAGGTAGAAGCCATTCTCAACTCGCGACCGCTAGTCGCACTCAGCAGCAACCCAAACGATGGCGAAATACTGACGCCAGCCCATTTACTCGTCGGAACAACGCTCGTAGCGCTGCCATTCGCATCAACGCAGCCCATACCAGACGCCAAGATGAGTTGCTTGAAGCGATGGCAGTTGACGTCAGGCATCAAGCAACGGTTTTGGGACGACTGGTCAAGAGACTACCTGCTCAGTCTCCAACAACGGCAAAAGTGGACAAAGGAGTCCAAAAATTTGGAAATCGGGGCCGTAGTCGTCATCCAGAAGGACAATACTCCACCGCAGCTGTGGATAATGGGTGTCGTCGAGGAAACGGTCAAAGGCGCGGATGGCAAGGTTCGAGTTGCCGTCATAAGAACACAATCTGGATTGTTCAAACGTGCCATTCATCGATTAGCGCCTCTTCCTACAAATCAGTAGTTATATTTTATCTTGTAGTTTAAAATTTGAAATTTGAAGTCCTGCGGCCATTCAACGCGGCCGATGTTAAGGCATTTCACCTTGTTAATTAGTTAGTACAAATTGCCACAGCTGATTGCAGTCAGCATACATATTGTGAATACACTTGAAGATTGTACTCTTAAGTCTATGCTTATCTGAACTTTCTCTTAAGCCCTTAGTTGCTCTCTCGTTGATCTTTGTAGTTATCTGTTCAATCATCTGCGCACACATACATGCATGCATGCATGCATGCAGATGAGCGAGTTAGCCTGTAAGCATTGAATTTGGCAAATTAAAGGGCACTCCAAATTGGTGTATTGAAAGTGAAAGACGTGTGTATTTTTTTCCGCTCCTGTGTCCGGTCAACCCCATTAGAAGTTTTTTGAACCTAAGTTGCTTGTGCCTCTTTGCGTGCACATTAGAAGTTGAGGCTACCAGTTACCCCAACAAGTATCTTTAGAGAAATATCTGTACGTATGTCACGTAACGAATAGTGCAAATTTGTGCAATTTTGCGAAAGCAGACAAAACCCACTTTCATGTCCTGTCACATCACGTATACCTCTTTGTATGGCAGTATCATGAGATAATATAAAATATACATGTTGTGTCTCCGTTTAAAGTTGTGCAAAAGCATAACATGACCTCGAGCCGGCTAAAAACTGCAGGTTTACTCAGTAGAAAGGTCACAAAAAACCCAGTCACATGTACTAAAAAAGGAAGGCACGGCGTTGTCGTAGTATGAGCGTAAACATTAAATGGTTTCATTAATAACAACTAAAACCCCCGTTTGAATGCATTTTTGCAAACAAACTTTTTGGGCACCATTATTAGCAGCGTGGAGAGTATCTCTCACACTAATAAAGGCAAGACCAGGGGAACACACACACACAAAGGCGACTGTCTGTTTCTACGCTGCCTCTCGATGTTTTTGCGCCCATTCTGCTTTGGGATTCCCCAACGGTTATGCCACCGCAGGCATGGAGAGACTTTAGAGAAACGTTCAGTTGGTAGGCATTGATCGCTGATGATAGAGGGTGGTTCCTCTTGAAACAGCTGTACGATCTACCAGCCTCCTTTGTGGTGTTGTGTCTCCGTTTAAAGTTGTGCGAAAGCATAACATGACCTCGAGCCGGCTATAAACTGCAGGTTTACTCAATAGAAAAGTCACAAAAAAACCAGTCACATGTAGATAAAATATATTTAAAAAAAATAGACGAAAGTTAGCTTCGGCTCGGCCGAAGTTTGTGTTCCCTTGCAGCACGTTTTTTAACTAATTTGAAGGACATGTCCACTGATAACAAACAAGTTTTTCCCAATAAGACTACTTTTCTGGCTCTACTTTTGTATGACAGCAATACCATATAGATGTCCGATTTCGACCAAATTTGGCAGAATTATGGAGAAGCATTAAAAACTAGTAAATACGGAGTTTGGAGACGTTTGCATTAAAAACAAAAAAGTTTTTCTCACTAGAACTAGTTTTTCGACCGATCGTTCCTATGGCAGCTATATGTTATAGTCATCCGATCCGGCCGGTTCCGACAAATGTGCATCGTATTTGGACCAGAAGACTTCGTGCAAAGTTTGGTGGCGATAGCTTTAAAACTGTGGTTGGAAATGCTTCCTGCTATGCGTTACAAACATCTGGACAATTTCAATATACCCTCTGCAAGAGTATAAAAAACTAAAAAACACTTAAACAGCAAATCGAACTAAAAATCAGAAAATAATTTTCAATTTATATTTTATTCAACTGTTGTAAAAAGTATACAAACTCAATATGTTTTAATAATTCTATAATAAAAACAAGAAAGAAAGTCGGTCAAGCCCGACTATAACATACTCTGTACCAAGAAAATTTGTCTTTTGATCATAACTCGAAAACCGTTCATCCGATCTTCTTCATTCCATTGGCGGATCGATCAGTTATTCTAATAACTAAATATGTCCAGAAGGAACAAGCCATCTATCTTCAAAACTGTGGGAGATATGACGTTTTTTCTAAATTGCGGGGGCGGGAGGGGGCGTGGCCAAAATTGAAAATAAACTTGATCTGCCTGCAGACATAAGAAGCATATGTCCCATACATCTTAAACCTCTATCTCTTACCATCTCTGAGATCTGTGCGTTCATACGGACAGACAGACAGACGGACAGACGGACGGACGGACAGACGGACATGGCTATATCGACTCGGCTGTTGATGCTGATCAAGAATATATATACTTTATGGGGTCGGAGATGCTTACTTCTGGATGTTACATACTTTTGCACAAACTTATAATACTCTATGTACCTACGGTACAGAGTATAAAAATACTGTGTGTAAAAAATTTGTATTTTCACACGTGTAAATAACATTTTTTATACTCTGTACCGAAGGTACATAGAGTATTATAAGTTTGTGCAAAAGTATGTAACATATAGAAGTAAGCATCTCCGACCCCATAAAGTATATATATTCTTGATCAGCATCAACAGCCGAGTCGATATAGCCATGTCCGTCTGTCCGTCCGTCCGTCTGTCCGTCTGTCTGTCTGTCCGTATGAACGCACAGATCTCAGAGATGGTAAGAGATAGAGGTTTAAGATGTATGGGACATATGCTTCTTATGTCTGCAGGCAGATCAAGTTTATTTTCAATTTTGGCCACGCCCCCTCCCGCCCCCGCAATTTAGAAAAAACGTCATATCTCCCACAGTTTTGAAGATAGATGGCTTGTTCCTTCTGGACATATTTGGTTATTAGGATAACTTATCGATCCGCCAAAGAAATGAAGAAGATCGGATGAACGGCTTTCGAGTTATGATCAAAAGACAAATTTTCTTGGTACAGAGTATGTTATAGTCGGGCTTGACCGACTTTCTTTCTTGTTTTCACAAGAAAAAAATAATTTTTTTCATGAAACTAACACGAACATTTTTCACACGCATGATTCTATCACTCGTGTGAGAAATTTTAGCAGCCTTCTGTAAAAAAAATGAGAGCACATTTTTTTCACAAAATTTTTCACACGCGTGTAAAAAATTTTCTGAATATTTTTTTCACTGCATTGGTGTTGGTGTGTATATGAGAGTCGGCTGTGTGTCGTATTCTCGTGCGCGGCTGCAGCTCGGCCGGGCCATGATGCAACAATACAAGGTGGGGCGTTGTGAGTGTGATGCGTACTTTTGCCAAAAGCTTACGCTTCAAAAGTACGCGCAACACTGAACGTGAAGGTACTTTGCAGAGAACTCACACAAACGCCGCCTTACCTTTATTGTTCTATCATGGGCCGGGCGCACTGACCTGACAAACGGGGGTGGACAATTTTAGGACGCGAGCGCCTGTGCCTGAGGGCCATAAAAATTGCGATCG
Source organism: Lordiphosa fenestrarum (assembly GCA_035044985.1). Classification (NCBI taxonomy): domain Eukaryota; kingdom Metazoa; phylum Arthropoda; class Insecta; order Diptera; family Drosophilidae; genus Lordiphosa; species Lordiphosa fenestrarum. The sequence continues at coordinate 5,212 of JAWNNO010003564.1, forward strand.
TCTGCGTTCTGATCAATCAATGAGCTCTCAGGAGCTGCATTTTTCTGCGGTCTCCGCTAATATCCATTGATGTTAATTATCATGTCTGAAAAATATTATGTGAGCATTTTACGAACCCTGCTTAGAATTATTATAGAAATATGATAAAAAAAACATCCAGGCTTTGTGACACTCCCCCTCAAACTCTAACAAACTGTTGTAAGCAGGTAAATCAAGTATCTCTCCAATTAATGGATGAAAAGGGGGATCTCTGGAATGTTGATGGGCGCCTATGATTTGTTCTGAGATAGAATAAGTTCACTACTCCACACTGCGTACAGTGCGCACATTACTCAACACTGTACACAAATGGAGATTGTGGAGGGATGTGCTGGGAAAGAGTAAGAAAAAGAAAGGCATGCAAAAAAACGAAGAATATTCTAGAATCCCGACAAGTGTATGAGAGAGGGGGAGAGAGAGGATGGGCGCTCATGATTTTTATTGATTTGCCCCCAAAAATAGTTAGAAAAGCATAAAAAAGGCGACCAAAAAAAGCCCGGCTGGTGCTGCCAGGTGCGAGCGAGAATTCGTTGGGAGCCCCACCCAACATTTTATTTAAAGTAATGTGTAGAGTGGTGCGGGGAATCAAAGGCGCGTAAAAAACTCCCAGGCTGGTGTTGCCATAGCGAGAACGTAGTGAGAGCGTTACGTAACATTGAATCTGCTGTCTATGCAGAGAGCATATAGCTTGAGCTCATCAGATTGATGGATGAAAGGGGGAAATACGTTTGTATGGAAGAGAGAATTTAGATTTACTTTTTTTTTAAATCTAAAATTTTTTTTTAACAATTGTCTTTGTGTTGTTTTTGCGAATTATACTTTTGAGGAACATGAAACTATTCTTACCATTCAGCTCAAGTAGACTCGTAGGTCCCAATATTCCCATAATTCCAGTTATTCCTTCATTATCTTTCGTCGATTCGGTTAACAAAAAAGATATCACTATTATGTTCTGTTATTGAGGCTATCGTTTATTCACACAAAATATTGCTTGGACACAAATTTGTTTCATAAAAAGTACATTTATTTTGAATCCTCAGTCATTTTGCATATTTTCATTTCTTCAACTTCGAATATTCGAGAATATTTCGACCTGCTCAATTAGGTTAGGTTAGTTAGTTCCGGTTGACCCCAAATGGGGTCACACATAGACCTTAGGGTCCTTAATGAGGTGTGCAGAATTTTTAATCTTATCGCGGCAATTGCTGGGCAGCTGCAAATTAGATGTTCTAGAGTTTCTGCGACTCCAGGCATTTCATGCAGGTGTCCTCTGTTGTTATGCCTAGCTTTATCGCATGAGCGGCTGCTAGGCAGTGTCCCGTTAGTATGCCAATGAGCAGTCTACAGTCTCTTCTCTGGAGCTGTAGCAGATAGTGCGTAAGTTTTTTGTCTCTTGTCTTGCACATAATTTTAGAGATTCTGCATCCGCTGGTGTTTTCCCACCTTACCTCCGCTTCTTTCTCTGCTATCTTTTCCATCTTGCTATGAAGCGTCTGTATGGAGATAGGTATGTTTAGTGTTTCTTCTTGGCCGAGTACGACTCCGGCTTTTGCAAGACTGTCTGCCATCTCGTTTCTGTCGATGCCCCGGTGGCTGGGAATCCAGTAGATTTGCACCTTTCTGGAGATGCTGAGGGAATCTAGTGCTTCCCTGCTCGCCAGGACATTTCTGGAGTTGATGGAGTGTCCTTGCATTGCCTTGATTGCCGCTTGGCTGTCCACGTAGATATTAATTTGTTTGTATGGAGCGTGAATTTCTGCCAACTCAGCTGTTTTCCTTAGTGCAAAGACTTCCGTCTGGAAGTCTGGAATATAGTGCAGTGGTTTGGCAGTTTGTATGAGAGCTTTATTTCTGGCTCTGCACAGTATACGGAGGCTCCGACTCCTAGGTCCATCTTTGAGCCGTCTGTAAAGAAGCGCGTTGCTGCTTGGGCCAATCCTGTACGCCAGTCTTCTCATCCCAATAGTGCTGATGTGCATATTCAGTTGATTTTTGGGATAATGTAGTCCGTGCTACTATTGATCTCAATACCAACTATGTTGTGTCTATAGCTTTGTAGCGCCATGGTGCCTGCCGCACATAGACGTTGAGCGGTCTTTTGTGCCATAGGGCGTGCTTGGATGTCCAGAGGGTTGACACCTGAGATGTGTTCTAATGCTTTGGTTGGAGTGGACCTTAGCGCCCCCGTAATACAGACCAGTGTCTGTCGCTGGGTCTTTTCCATCAGCTTTAGGTATGTGGTTTTCTCCATGGCTTGCTACCATACCAGTATACCGTGTAGCAGTATCGGTCGTACTACTGAAATGAAGAGCCAATGCATCAGACTTCGTGATAGGCTCCTAGTGCTACTCAGCATCTTCTGGGATGCTTATAGTGCGTTGGTCGCCTTCAACACTCTTTCTTCCACATTTGGCTTCCATGACAGTTTACTATCGATTACTACTCCAAGGTATTTAACGTTATTCTAGTGACATTCCATTTATCTTTGGTGGAATCCATTGCGGTACCTTGTATCTCTTGGTAAAGTGAATGAGGTCCGTCTTCTCCGCAGTAATACTAAGTCCGTTTTCTGTGGCCCATTTTAGTATCTCTTTGAGTGAAGAGTCCATGATTGAGCTGAGAGTCTTTTGGCTGCACGTGACTGCATTTCCCCGCTTTGAATAGGAACATTACAAGTGCTGTCCTCCAGGCCACAGGTACATAGCCCTACCCCAGGCAGGCTTCAAAAATGGACTGTAGCCATGGTTCGACTAAGCCTTTGGTCGTTTTTAGCATGGCGGAAATTATGCTATCGAGTCCGGGGGATTTGTAGCTCGCGAACGAGTCGATCGCCCATCGGATTTTTTCTGGAGTGACTAAGTTGTTTGGGGTGTTAGTTTGTTAGGTGTTTAGGTCCTGAAGCGTATCTGGCTCGGTGACTATAGTGCAGCCTGGGAAGAGCGCATGTAGCTTCCTTGCTGCTTTCTGTCCAGTGACCTTAGTCCGTTTTTAGTTCTCTCTGCATAGGAAGCTGCTTTGAAAGCAGCTTCCTGAGTCTGGCTGCTTCCGAGACCTTCTCTATGCTGGAGTAGAAGGTTATCCACGAATGTTGCTTTGCCTTCCTTACTTCTTCTTTGAATAAGCGAAGTCTTATCATATACTTCTCCCAGATGATCACTTCATCTGCTTGTTCGGCGAGTTTGAAGCATTCCTGATCGTCCTTCCTCTGCTATTTCAGTTCTGGGGTCCACCAGGGGGGTCTGTTACTCCTTTATGTAACTGTGACCTTACTCGAGGTTTTGTATGCTTCGATGAGATTGAAAGTGAGCGTCTTCACGGACTTCTCAATATCTCCCACCGAGCAGATGGGCGTTGGCGTCGGCAGTTTTGATTCCACTGTCTTAAGGTACTTCACTCAGTCGGTATTCCGGGGGTTCCTATGGACGTGTCTAAACAGAGAAAAAAATTAGCTACACGCCACGTGTAGAAACGACAATCCTAAACGAAACGCAGTTCACCCTGCTAAACTTCACACGAAAAATTTAGAAATCAGAAAGATACACGAGGCATGTACAAAGAACTACATAAACGTGTAGCAATAAAAAAACTACACGTGGCATGCAGAAAAGTTAAATGCTGCGTGGACAAAGTATTTCTACACTTTTCATTCAACAATCTGATTTCCACACGGAAATGTAGATTTTCTACATTAACGTTTAGATATTGAAAACCTACAAGCGCGTGTGGAAATTCTAATCGAAAATTGTAGCTCAAAATCAGTACAGAATTCTCATATTTTTCATTTAGAAAAATGCTTTCCACACGTTACATGTAGGTTTTCTAAATAAACGTTAAGGATTTCAAATGTTGAATGCTACGTATAGAAAATCTACACGAAACGTGTTGTTGATCCATTAGCTCATCGTCGCTTGTCACTTCCCTTTATTACTTTGATTTGCGGCAATGCCGCGCGAGTGCTTGGTAGTCGTGTAGGCTGAGATGCCGGCATTTGTGTTTGAATTGCAGAGAGAAAGTATGTGAGTTATGAGTTCGAACCCCAGACAAGGTGAGTAAATAAAAAAAAACTAATGTCTTAGGCTTTTCAGAAAGAAGACTTTCCGCTACCGTGCCCCTTCCTGCCCTCCCCTCGTCACCACACTCCCTTGTGAAAATATTGTGGGGATAATAGCTGAATTTAAAAGAAAATTTGTTTGCTCGGGCTGGGCCCACATCGTGGCATGTAGGAAAGCTACTTGCCGCATGTAGAAATGAGAAAACTAAGCGTGGCATGTAGAAAAGCTACATAAACGTAGTGGGTGTAAAATCCCTGTGAAACGTGTAGAAAAAACTACATTTTCGTGTAGTTTTCACATATTTTTTTCTCTGTGTACTTTGACAATAGTCGAATTGGATCTTGAACTGGATGTACTTGTGGTCGGAGAAGGAGGGTTTATCAAGAACTCTCCATTCTGTTCCCTAAAGTCATGGTTAAGTCGGCCGAGGTTGGTCCCACATATGTGGGTACGTCTCCAACTTTTTCTACACTTAGACTGGTTTGTACAATAAAATGTAAGAGAGACTCACCTCTGTCGTTGATGTCCGGGCTGCCCCACACAGTGTGGTGCGCGTTGGCGTCCGTTCCGATGACGAGGGGTTGCTTCTTGTAGCTTGCCTCCGCCGTCAGTCTTCCGAGTTTAGCCGGTGGTGCCTCTCGCTCCTGCGCCATGTAGCAGGACGCCATAAGAATTGGCTCGTCCCTGCCATCCTCCATGGCCACAACAGTGAGGTCGTCCGTGCTGTAATTAGTCAATAGTCTGTATGTAATAGTCTGTAGGTAATTCGTTTTTATACCCTTGCAAAGGGTATTATAATTTTGCCCAGAAGTTTGCAACGCATAAAAATATTCATTTCCGATCCCATAAACTATATATATTCTTGATCAGGGTGACGAGCTGAGTCGATTAAGCTTTGTCCGTCCGTCTGTCCGTCTGTCTGTCTGTTTCTACGCGAACTAGTCTGTCAGTTTTAAAGCTATCGAGCTGAAATTTTGCCCAGAGTCTTCTTTTTGCTGCACACTACTAATATGTCAGAACCGACCGGATCGGATGACTATATCTCATAGCTCCCATAGGAACAATCGGTCGAAAAACTAGTTTTAGTGAGAAAAACTTTTTTCTTTTCAATGAAAACGTCTCCAAACTTTGTAATCGTAGGTTCTCTATGCTTTTTTATAATTCTACCAAGTTTTATCAAAATCGGACAACTATATGGTATAGCTGCCATACAAAAGATAGGTCTGAAGAACAGTCTTAGTTTGAAAAACTTTTTTGTTTTTAATGGTAGCATCCTGCAATTTTGTACTTGTTTGTTTCACATGCTTTCACATAATTTAAAAAATTTTTGGCCAAATCGGATGACTATATCATATAGCTCCCATACGAACGATCGGTCGGAAAATGGGAAAAAGAGTATTTTTTGAAAATATTTAAGTGAGCACTTGCAAGGGTATAAAAACTTCGGCACAGACGAAGTTAACTTAGCTTTCTCGTTTTTTCCTTTTTTTGTGATTGATTTTTCGTGACTAATGCAATAATTAATAATTCTCTGAACTTGTTGCATTAGGAAGCACAAACTCAATACATATCAAATATCAAAGATACGCATAGATGCCTTTTCCTACCAGAATAGCAGTCCTTGCTCTACCTACTGCGGTGGGGTAAAAGATGTAGTTCTGTGATTTTAGCCCGGAGACCTTGTTTCCCGCCGCTATCCAAGGTTCCTGAACTGGCCTGAATTGACCTGGAGGACCTTCAACTGCAAGACTGGTGTCCACATCCTCCGGTTCCGATGGGTCAGCCTGCAAGGTTGTATCGCCATGCTCGTCTTCCTCCGCAGACTGTACTGCCCCCTTAATATCGAGGCTGCTGACTTTTTTAACCATCGTGTTGATACCTACTCCCCATGCAAATAGAGCAAATCCTCGGCCTCTTTGTTGATCTGGAGGACCACGATCTGGCCGTTTTTGTCAGGCTTTGCAACATGCAGTACCTTTCAGTCTCCAATTGGCACATCAGGATTCTGCCACTGTAGGAGTTTCAGCGCCTGCTCCTTTGGTGTGACCCGTGGAAAGAGAACTTTCGCCTTCGGAACGGACAGAATACAAGTTCTGTGCACAACCTCTAGCTGGGCACTCTCCCACAGGCTTCCCATGTCTGCAACGACGCTTGTGATAAGTGGGGTCGTCCTTGCTTCTTAGAATTTTGATCCATACAGCCAGCCTGCTCCGTCAAACGCTACAGGTTGCGCTGCTGGGTCCTCCATCCTCTTAAAAATATCCTCGAACAGCTTCTCCCCCACTTGCTTCCACTATTCGGGCGTCATCTTACCCTTAGGGTCGCTTTTGTCGAGCTTTGGTGAGATGCCGTTCTGCTACGTCGCTAGCTGACTCCTTGGGCTGACTGGTATTTTTGGGGAGGGGGTTGTGCCTGTTCTTGCGGTCTTTGGCGTGGCCTTTTGCTAGCAGAGGCCTTCGCCTTTGCTTGCTCGATCGAGCGCTGCCGCTTGTTGGCCACATTCTCCTCCACCATGTTGGCATATTTGCGGATGTTGCTTGCTGCAACGGTTTCTCCACAAAATGATTTTGGCCCTCCTCAATCTTCTGCTCGGCCCACGCAAGCTTGCTTCTCTCCTCTAAGGTGAGCTTACCGCTTCCGTCCAGCCTCACTTTGATTTTTAAGGCCGCTTTATACTGGGCTTTCGCTCGCATGCCCTCCTTTGTTCTTTTGGGTTTTTCCTTATTTTTGGTACTAGACCCCGCCCGAACTGAAGATAGTAGCAGCTTTTCTTCAGCCTCTGTATCGTCTGCAGCACCGCGCCACACTTTGGTCTTTGTAGTATTGGCAGTAGCTGTACAGTTGTCCTGGCCTGCTCCGACCATGTCAGAGGTGTGACCGCTGGCGACACGAAGTGGGGATCTCTCCCCACCGTGCCCGCCGGTAGTAGCAGTCACGCCTTCCACCGACGTTTGCTTGAACATATTTTGAGAGTAAGTATATGCTTCCAGTAGGAATCTAAATATGTATTTTATAGAAGGTTCAAAACGAAAGTACCAATCATCAAAAAGCTTCATCCACTAGCGAGACCAGGATGACAAACCGTCCGGAAAAAAAAGATCCACATTTTTGTAGCACGTAAGCGAGCAATAGCTTAAACTTTAAGTTTAAGGACGCGAAGTATTAAATAATATCAGGTACGAACCTGTAGTATGTGTGGGGCAGTCCGAGAAATCGATAGAGCTAGATTACGAAAAGGAGGGTGACTCAGGATCGGCTGCGAAACTTAATGTATAACACACTGAAAAGGTTGCAATAAAAAAGGCAAAAATTTAAATTTTTAATTAAAATAACTAAATTATTAGTGCTTAATAGACTTAATATTTCTTGTGAATATTCGTTGGTGAATTCCTCGAGTGTCCTGGATAGTCTGAGATATCAGCAAAGGAATTAGAGGAGGCCGACAACATGTTGAAAGGGTCCGCGCTCTTGATGTCGAAAATGCCTCTTTTTTTGGCAGTTATGTGTTCGTAGCTTAGAAATATCCCCCGTTGCGCTTCCTTAACGAGTACCCATTTTCTTATACTTCTCGTGTAACATCCCACTTCCAAAAACAGGGTCACGGCTCCCTCTCGAGTGTACTTGATGGGCCAAAACATCACGGTGCTTGATGTTGTGCTTAATGCGCTTAAGACGGACAGTACTATCCATTTGTTATCGATGTTTGCTTCCAGGACTTTTAAGTATTTAAAGGAAAGATGCTCGGTGCTAATTTCTCTTTGTGGCAACTTAAAGTTTTTTTTTCTGGTGAATTTTTAAAATTTTTTATTTATTTAGTTCTATGTGACTAGTTTTTTTGACCTTTCTCCTCGAGTAAACCTGCAGTTTTTAGCCAGCTGGAGGAAGATGTTAAATGTTTTTCGCAGAACATTAAAACTGCCACAACACCACAAAGGAGGCTGGTAGATGAAAAAACTGTTTCAAGAGGAACCACCCTCTATCATCAGCAATAAATACCTACCAATTGGACGTTTCTCTAAAGTATTACTGAATAAAATAACCGTTTGGGAATTCGTTTGCATTTTTAGTATATGTGACTGTTTTCCTGACCTTACTGGTTAAACCTGCAGTTTTTAGCCGGCTGAGGTAATGCTTTTGGCATAACTTTAGAAAGAAGTGAGGACGGCGTTGTTTTTGTATGAGCCTAAACGTCAGTGGACTTTTACAACAACTTAAATCCCGTTTGAATGCAATTATGCAAGCAAACTTTTTGGTCACCGTTATTAAAGGAGAGTATTCTCTCACACTAATAAGACAAGAGGAAACACACACACGAAGAAATATATCTAATTCTAGGATACTCTAGATGTTTTTGCGCGCATTCTGCTTTGGGATTGCCAAACGGTTATGAAGTGGGACATGGAGAGACTTTAGAGAAACGTCAGTTGGTACACTTTGATCGCTGATGATGGAGAGCGGTTCCTCTTGAAACAGTTATGATCTACCGGCCTTCTTTGTGGTATTGTGTACGCCCTTTTAAAGTAGAAAAGTTTTAACGTGACCTCGTTCAAACTAAAGATACATTTTTAGTTATTTATATAAATATAGATGATTACAGCTTATTATTACTATTTATAGCTAACTTATACTGTAGGGAGGAATTATGAATTAAATTATCTCATTACTTTTTAGGGGTTTGTTTCTGTGTATTATAAGTTAAAATTTATATAATTGTTAATCTTTATGTATTTTAACAATTTTTTGTAATCTCGTGTTTTTTTAGTAAGTGTTTTGATTTTGTGAATCAGTTAATTTATAAACGTGCTAACTGTTAACTTAAAGAGCTTTATGTTTTTTTATTGTTTTTACTGCTTGTTGTATGTCAGAGCCAGGTTGTGCGTTGTTGATTAAGGAAAAGTTCCTGCTATCCTTAAATTAGCCATGTGGATCGGGTGGGTACTATAGAGTTTTCTCCTACTTAAATTTTTTAATGCGGCGAGCCCTTAGGAGCCGCTTGGCAAGGTTGTTTGGGTAATAAGCGACCTTGTCCAAGTAAATTGCTATTCAGGTGACTCTAGCTGATACGGGGGACGCCATGCTCTCGCTCGATATCGCGAGTTCGGATGAACCACTCGCTGCTAGTGATTCGTCTGAGTCTCTTCGCCTGGAGTACGTTGTTGGTGAGTTTTTGCCACTATGCCGTACACCTGAACGCCGTATCTCCAGATGGATTAGGATCACTTTATATGAGTACTTTGATTCGCAGAGATTTTATTGTTGGCGTTGGACCAGTTCATCCTCTTCGCCTTGCTGTAGAGCTTGCAGCTTCGGCGGCATGCTGCTTAAACGTAAGCCTCTTCCAACATACTCACCCAAGGTACTTGTGGGCCGTTTTTTGGAGGACTCTGCAGGAAGACACCTGGGCTGCTGTCCTTCCTAAGTGTGTGAGTGACAGCCATGGAAATGTTCCATCAACCAGCTCTCAAACCTTTTGGGTCTCTTGGGGCGCGGGGCTTGTCGGTTGACACAACTCTCGAGCCATAACTGCCGTGTCATCGGCATAGGAGGTCCTGCGGCTCCTCATGGGGTGTCCAAAGCAGTTGGCATGTTTGCAGTGAACAGGCTGTAGAAGAGTGGCCCCAAATTATCCTTGAGGTACTCCTGCTTGAATCCTCTTCTTGGGATTCAAGGCCATCCTGGACAACTTTAGATGCTCATAGGAAGAAAAAATCCTGTGATCAGAAAGTAAAAATAAGCATTAGCTCAGTTGGCTAGTAAGCCATCGTGCCAGACGCGGTCAAATATACTGGATATCAGCGCTGCCACAGCGTAA
>JAWNNO010003566.1:0-12709 GCA_035044985.1 Lordiphosa fenestrarum
TTTTTGTCCCCCAATCGTTATTGCTAACAAGAGCAAACTGCCGACGCGGCTCAAATTATGGCTGATGAAATCTCCCCTCAAATATTGAAATGAGAAAAAGAGAGAAAAGCTTTTGAACTTCACTCTCCAAAAGCTCCTAGCCGAGCTTTGCTAAGCGACAACATCAGTTCTAGAATCAGAGTTTACTTTAATCTTCCAACCACAACGGACCTTTTAATATTGTAGTCTTCTCATATAGGAAATTTGCCAATAAAGGAATTATATTTTTATACCCGTTACTCGTAGAGTAAAAAGGCTATACTAAAGTCGTGCAAATGTATGTAACAGGCAGAAAGAAGCATCTCCGATATCATAAAGTATATATATTCTTCATCAGCATCAACAGCCGAGTCGATATAGCCATGTCCGTCCGTCCGCCCGTCTGCATGAACACCTAGATCTCAGAGACTAGAAGAGCTAAAGCAACCAAATTTTATACGTAAGCTAGTATTGTCTGTAGGCAGATCAAGTTTGTTTCAAAATTTGGCCACGCCCCCTCCCACCCCCGCAATAAAAAATATTGAATAGCTTCCACAATTTTTAAGATATCGAGCTCAGATTTTGCAGTGTAGTCTATGTGGCCAATATCTACAATCTCACAAATTTTCAAGGATCGGATAATAAATGGCCGAGTTAAACAAATGTTGCATACTTTCCGAGCTGAGCTAAGTAACGGGTATTTCGAAGTCGGGCAGGGCCGACTTTAACTTACGCTCTCGTTTTATTAAACACCAACCGTGAATCTTCAACTGGCGCAGTCGGTAGGATAAGTTAAGTGTTTTAAAATGATCATTAAAGGATAATCGCTATCCCAGATTCTAGTGCTAGTACAAGTTGTGATTTATCACAAAGAAAATATTTAGTGCTTAACACCACTTAAGTGTGACTGCTAAACGTGACGTGCAAAATTTTTCCAATTAAAGTCCTCTTTGACCAAAGAGTGACCGATTAACCTATGTGAAAACCTAACTTGATTTAAAAGAATCGCAAAAACAACAAACTCGAAGTCGATTTACAATCGCAAACCCAAATGATACTATCAACAAAACATAAATCACAAACATCGAGTGGACGAGTGTACTTCATCTTACACCTATATCCAACTAGAGACGCCAGACAACACAGCATTTTGTTCGGAGCCATCGAAATGCAAATATGCGGAGATGCCCAACGTGTCTTTCAACTAGCAGCAGTCGACAGCTGGACAGAGTTTAGGAGTGCTCTCATCGACGGCTTTAAAATCCAAATCCCATGCGAAGAATTATTATGACGTCTTTACAACACCCAGTTTAATGGAACCATCGATAGTTTCCACCATCGATAATATCAATAGTGCTATCGAAAAAAATCCATTTTAAATAAGTCAACAAATAAATAATAAAAACCATAGCAAATATTTTTATTTCCAATGTTTTTGAAGGAATTGTAAATAGAGAAGAACATTAATTCATTATTTTTTTGAAGACAAGAGTCATTTATTAACTAGCCTTCTGCCACCATTTTTGGCCTACTAGTGCTAGGTATTAACAGTACTTGGCAGTGTCCATTTGGGCTCACCGATAATGTATAGGCGTATTAATGTAAGTTATTAGTAAGAAAGTGTGAGAATTTGGTGTGAAAAGTGTTCTGTTTGCAGCAGTTTTCTGCTGCGATAGTATCGATAGTGGGTCACAAACATCGATGGTTGGCTAAATTCCGAACTATCGATAGTGCTATCGATGGTTTCCAAAACACTACTCCAAATCCTCCGGTGAAAAGGCAGCGCGAAAGTGGAAGTGGTCATCGAAAGATAATTAACACCGAAAATTTTCTTCAAGCAGCCTCTGACACAGAGACGGAAGAAAAGGAAGAAGAAACTGTAGTAGCGCCAGTCTGTGCTAAGCCTAGGTTTTTTTTTGTACTGCCCAAAAGCATGCTGCATTATGTTCGCAAAGGGCTGTGGGGTGGATCACCTGATCAGCTGGTTTGCAGTAGGAGAGAAAGCGACCAACAGGCCCAAATGTCAGTGGGAGTTGGAGAAAATACGCCCACTCTCATAAGCGCTGTTAATAGGTTTCATGCGTCAGGCAAGTAGTAGACTAAGCTTTTCCAAATTTGTTCGCTGGCTTGATCAGACGTATTTTGTCCCATCCTTCCACCAAGTATTTTTACAAGTGACGGGTACAGCAAGTCAAAGCTGCGAAGTGATTACCTTCAGAAAAAGTCAAGTGTAACAAAAGTTGCGGAAAGAAACCTACAACCACTAGAAAGTAATTTTCTTTTGAGGAGGCCAAACAGGGTGAGTTTAACCTCAACGCCAAGAACCAATTTGATAAGTTCTTTCGACCCAAAAGAAAGATTCCTAATTTTCGACCTGCTTGCACGTTTGGCCCCTGGTGTATATTTACACATAACGTTTTTGGCAACAATAATTGCATCATCGGCGAGACGTTTCTTTTGTGCGCCCTAACAACACATGCAAACACACAAAGGCCAAAGCCCCCGAATTCGGAGAGGAGAGATCAAGGGCAGCGCAGCGTTTCAATTCCTAAATTCCCCCTCCCACCATAGATAAGAGAGCGACCCAGCCTACGCGACGTTACGCCCAGGCTCTGCAGTTGGTTCGAGACCAGAGCGCAGAACGGCGGCCACAGCTCTGCATTTAATCGCGGTCGGGGAAAAGTCAGTGGAAAAGTCCGGGAAAGCGTGTGAAAAACCCTGGCAATACGACGCCTAAAGCGTGATCGCCCTATCGCGGAAAAAAAAGGCACATCGTAGGAATTTTCGTTTCGTCCAAGTTTTTTTTTGTTACCAAACCTCAATTGGTTTTTTTTCTTTGGAGCGGCAGCCGTGTGTCTGCGAGTAAGGTTAGATTTTGGTTAGGCATATTATGATCTAATGCGGTCAAGCAAGTAAATTAAGTTAGTAAATTAGTTTAAACGCCCCCTGAAATATCACATGTGTCCCCTTTTAATTGGCCCAAGAGCAGCGGCGTGAAAAATTTAAAGGTTAGTTTTGTTGTTGGTTCAGAGAGCGAACTTGTCGTAAGAAGAAAAAAAAGCAAGAAAGGAGAATCAAATGAAGTTAAAGTAAAGTGAAAACAAAATATGCAAAAAGTGAACAGTTATGTGAAGACGAAAAAACGAGAGCGTAAGTTAAAGTCGGCCCTGCCCGACTTCGAAATACCCGTTACTCAGCTCAGCTCGGATAAGTATGCAACATTTGTTTAACTCGGGCATTTATTATCCGATCCTTTTGAAAATTTGTGAGATTGTAGATATTGGCCATAGACTACACTGCAAAATCTGAGCTTATCTTAAAAATTGTGGAAGTTATTCAATATTTTTTTATTGCGGGGGTGGGAGGGGGCGTGGCCAAAATTTGAAACAAACTTGGTCTGCCTACAGACAATACTAGCTTACGTATAAAATTTGGTTGCTCTAGCTCTTCTAGTCTCTGAGATCTAGGTGTTCATGCAGACGGACGGACAGACGGACGGACGGACGGACAGACGGACATGGCTATATCGACTCGGCTGTTGATGCTGATGAAGAATATATATACTTTATGATATCGGAGATGCTTCCTTCTGCCTGTTACATACATTCGCACAACTTCATGATCCCCTTTTTCCCATTTTCAATGGGAACAGGGTATAAAAACCATTCTCTTTAACCACAGACGCTAGCAACATCGCCTTAGGTGCTGTATTGTCCCAAGACCATAAGCCAATTTGCTTTGCCAGCAGAACTTTGAACAAATACTAGATCAATTACTCTGCAATAGAAAAGGAACTCCTTGCTATTGTCAGGGCAACAAAATTTTTGAGGTCTTACCTCTACGGAAGAAAATTCGATATTCTTTCCGATCACAAACCTTTAGTTTGGCCCAACAATAATAAAGAACCAAGCATGAAACTTCAAAGATGGAAAATCAAGTTAAATGAATTTGATTATCACATCAAGTTTATACCCGGCAGATAAAACTACGTCGCAGACGCCTTATCAAGAATTAAAATCGAAGAAAATTTTATGGGATAGACCCCAAGAAGCATGGTATCAACCATACACAGTCCGCAAGAGGAAATCCAGTATATCTCAATAACCGAAATACCACTCAATACTGACAACAGACAACTAGAATTCATTAAGGGTGAATCGAATGACGTGCAAGTAACAAAGTACTTTCATAAAACAAAACTAAAATTAATTTATAAGGTTGTCAAAAAAGTCTTGCGGTATTTTTATTGAATTTTCAATTGTTCATAAAATTGGTTATAATAATTCGATTTAAGTCAAATATGCGCCGTTTTGTTCGATGACGAGTTCCCAACGAGATGCCAACTTCATAATGCCCCTCTTATAGAAGCTCGCTTCCCTATTGTCAAAAAACTCGGAGAGCCAATTTTCACAGGACTCTCTTGTGGCCAACTTCCGACTACCAAGCTCGTTCGCCATGGACAGAAATAGGTGGTAATCACTTGGTGCGAGATCCGGACTATACGGTGGATGCAAAAGAACCTCCCATCCGAGCTCCCGGAGCTTCTGGCGCGTCAACAAAGATGTGTGTGGCCTGGCGTTGTCCTGATGGAAGACAATTCGGCCTCTGTTGATCAAAGATGGCCTCTTCTGCATGAGTGCTGCATTCAAGCGGTCCAGTTGTTGGCAGTACAGGTCCGAATTGAGCGTTTGGCCATAGAGGAGCAGCTCATAGTGGATGATTCCCCGCCAATCCCACCAAACACACAGAAGAACCTTCCTGCGCCGTCAATCCAGGCTTGGCCGCCGTCTGGGCAGCTTCACCGCTTTTCGACCACGACCGTTTGCGCTTCACGTTGTCGTAAGTGACCCACTTTTCATCGCCAGTCACCATCCGCTTCAAAAACGGGTCGATTTTGTTGCGATTCAGAAGCGATTCGCATGCATCCATACGGGCCAAAATGTTTTTTGCGTCAAGTCGTGTGGCTCCCATACATCGAGCTTCTTTTTGAATTAAGCTTCTTCAAATGGTCTATAACGGTTTGATGACTCATGCCCAGCTCTTGGCCCATGCTACGGCTGCTATTATGCCGGTATCTTTCGATCAATTCAGCGATTTTATCGCAATTTTCGACGACAGGCCTTCCGGACCGTGGCGCATCTTCGATCACCTCTGCACCAGAACGAAAACGTTGAAACCATCGTTGTGCGGTGGAAATGGAAACTGTATCGGGTCCATAAACTGCACAAATTTTATTGGCAGCATGAGATGCATTTTTGCCTTTATCGTAGTAGTACTGTAAAATATGCCGTATTTTCTCTTTATTTTGCTCCATGTTTGCGACGCTATAACTCTACTGAACGACTAAAAACAAACAACAATAAATCAAACGTGTTAGCGCGTGAAAAGAGCTTTCCAAAAAGCTCTAGCGTGAACCGATGCGACGAATACAACTACGCGCTTGCAAAGACAAGCTTGCGGAAATACCGCAAGACTTTTTTGACAACCTTATATAAAGAAATGACAAATACACACGCCAAAGATATAGCCAAGATCATATATTTCGAAAACGAACCCGATTTCTTAACATTCCAAAATGCATTCATAGAAATCATCAGTCCAAATAATTTGTAAAAAATTATGAGATATTATAAAATATTAATCGATATTCAAACTTTTTCTGAATTCAAAGAAACAATAATCAAGTATCACAGAGATTTATTACATCCAGGAATTGAAAAAACTATTTTACTCATTAAAGAAAAATTGTATTATCCCGATTATCAAAAGTTAATCCAGAACATAATCAATGAGTGTGAAATATGTAACATTGCAAAGACAGAACACAGAAACACAAAACTCGTTTATGAAATAACCCCAGAAGTTCTCAGTCCCAGAGAAAGATATGTGATTGACTTTTACATGATTGACAACAAACAGTTCTTATCCTGGATCGATGTGAACTCAAAATACGCATCACTGATCGAAGTAAACGGTAGAGATTGTTTGAAGCCAAACGAACTTTGGTACAAATATTTAATGAAATGGGTAAACCAACAGAAATTAAAGCCGACAAAGATTCAGCGTTTATGTGTGCAGCTCTCCAGATATGGTTAAAATCAGAAGATGTAAATATTATCATAACCACGAGCAAAAATGGTGTTTCTGATGTCGAAAGATTCCATAAAACAGTTAACGAAAATATAAGAATTATTAACAGTGAAGCTGACCCTGAAAATAAAATAAAAAAAGGAGTGGGCGTCGTGGACCACCCGGTACGAGCGAAGCTCTTTACGAGGGATAATCATAATCTGATTTAAAAATACAATCCAAAACAATATAAAGTAATTTTGTTTTTGTATTGCAAATGTAAGAGCAACGTGAGAGCATAAACCAAGACCCACACAGTGGTGTTTGAAAATGATCGATAGTGAGCACAATTGATCGTCTTGAAAATCGATAACAGTAAAAGTCGAACCTGACAATTATCAAGGCAAAAGGAGCTAAAGGAGAAATCGTTCAAAACTGGACCGACTGATTAGACCGTGATTGCCAAACGGCTCCGGAGCATTGAATGACGATTCGTAAATGTAAAACCTGCTTCATAGCGGCAGTTCGAAATACTGTATCGCTATCGTGATACTAGCAAACGCCTGGGCGACGCACAATGACCAGACTAGCGAATTTTGCATTTCAAAAATCAATTTTCGATTGTCGATTTTTTTGAGCATACACAGAGTGAAAAACCGAGAACATTGGTCTCAATATGAGCACATTCGTTGTCAAAAACTAATTATGATCGGATTTTCAGTTTTTGAGAACATTTTAAACTAAAACGAGAAAGCTAAGCTAACTTCGTTTGTGCCGAAGTTTTAATACCCTTGCAAGTGCTCGCTTTAACATTTTCAAAAAATACAGATTTTCCCATTTTCCGACCTATTGTTCGTATGTGAGCTATATGATATAGTCATCCGATTTGGACAAAAATTTGTAAAATTATATGAAAGCATGTGAAACAAACCAATGCCAAATTGCAGGATGCTACCATTAAAAACAAAAATGTTTTTCTAATTAAGAATGTTTTTCAAACCTATCTTTTGAATGGCAGCTATACCATGTTGTTGTCCGATTTTAATAAAACTTGGGAGAATTATAGAAAACGAGAAAGCTAAGCTAACTTCGTCTGTGCCGAAGTTTTTATACCCTTGCAAGTGCTCGCTTAAATATTTTCAAAAAATACTTTTTTCCCATTTTCCGACCGATCGTTCGTATTGGAGCTATATGATATTGTCATCCGATTTGGACAAAAACTTGTAGAATTGTGTAAAAGCACGAGAAACAAACAAATACAAAATTACAGGATGCTACCATTAAAAACAAAGTTTTTCTAACTAAGACTGTTTTTTAGACCTATCTTTTGTATGGCAGCTATACCATATAGTTGTCCGATTTTGATAAAACTTGGTAGGATTATAAAAAAACATATAAAACCTACGATTACAAAGTTTGGAGTCGTTTCCATTTAAAAGAAAAAAGTTTTTCATACTAAAACTAGTTTTCCGACCGATTGTTCCTATGGGAGCTATGAGATATAGTCATCCGATCCGGACGGTTCCGACATATTAGTAGTGTGCAGCAAAAAGAAGACTCTGTGCAAAATTTCAGCTCGATAGCTTTAAAACTGAGAGACTAGTTCGCGTAGAAACAGACAGACAGACAGACGGACAGACGGACGGACAATGCTCAATCGACTCAGCTCGTCACCCTGATCAAGAATATATATAGCTTATGGGGTCGGAAATGAATATTTATATGCGTTGCAAACTTGTGGGCAAAATTATAATAACCTTTGCAAGGGTATAAACATAGAAAACCTACGATTACAATGTTTGGAGACGTTTCCATTGAAAAGAAAAATGTTTTTCTCACTAAAACTAGTTTTCCAACCGATTGTTCCTATGGGAGCTATGAGATATAGTCATCCGATCCGGTCGATTCCGACATATTAGTAGTGTGCAGCAAAAAGAAGGCTCTGAAAGACTAGTTCGCTTATAAACGGACAGACAGACAGACGGACGGACAAAGCTCAATCGACTCAGCTCGTCACCCTAATCAAGAATCAATATAGTTTACGTTGTCGGAAATGAATATTTCTATGCGTTGAAAACTTCTGGGCACAATTATAATACCCTTTGCAAGGCTATAACAAAAATTTGAGGTCCAGGGTCCAGGATCCAGTCCAGGACCAGATCCAATTCCAAGTCCAGGTCCGATATCAGCTCCGAATCCGCAGAGACATCCGCCTTGTACAACACCCCACCTGCCTTAGTAAATTAAATTTTAAAAAATAAAAAAATTTCGGACTTACTGGGAGTGGAGCCCAACACGCCCAGCGCGCAACGACGCGACTCGTTAGGCTGTTGCCAAGCCGCACGTCGGAATGCATACTTATACTTTTCAGTAATGAACAATTGTTCTCAAAAATTTGAGAGCACATTCTGTTCTTTTTTTGAGATGAAATAATCTTATTTTCTGAACACGATTTTTCCCTCTGTGTAGTATTTTAATTCAAGATCTTTTGAGCAAGCAAGTGGAATCTGCAAAACGGTTGGCAAAAGACCGAGACAGAAAAGACAAAAGCAAATGTGTTTCTCTCCTCTCCCAACCGAACACAACCAGAGAGCGCATTTAAAAGTTGCTTCCGTCCCTCTCTGTCAATGTGCCGCACGTAACCGTTTTTTTTCTGACAACTGCAAAGAGAGGACCGGTTGTTGGGAACTCTGCTCATAACCCACAAGCTGCTATCGCTTTCTTGCACAGACTTTCTGGCTTTCGACCTTACAAAATACCTAGATCTGGTACGAAAATAGGTAAATTGGCAACACTGGTTAGCAGACTCCAGTGTAAGCAGAGATATGATGCAATAATATTAGGTGGTCTCGTCGGCAAAAAGTAGTCCGTTAACAATGCCAACAAAAACAACAAGAGAGAGAGAGAACAAGCAGAGAGTGCCAGTGCGGGAGAAAATGAGAGAGCGCATATAATTTGCTGCATACATGAAAGTTGCGTACATACATATACACGCACGCACTGAGTGAGCTCACACACAAACGCTGCTGACTTTGCAAAGTCAAAAGCGTAGCCAATGAAATCTGTCGCAAAGACAATCGTTTTCTGGATTTACCCCCCAGTCGACCGTCCGTAAAAGAGGTTCGCTCTAATAAGTTCGAAACCATTCCATATGTCTATAACCACAAAACGAAACATAACACTACACGAAGAACCCCTGCAGGAACACCAGAATACAAAACACAAATAAATAAAACGAGAGCGTAAGATAAAGGGGGCGCTCTTATCAGCTCAACTGTTTCGCTTTTAACTCCGGTGATTTTTGTCCGATCTGATTGTACTTTTCAGAATAGATAGATATTGGGCATAGCTTGATGTATACTAAACCACGAGGCTCTAACTTGAAAATTGTGGCTCTGACGGTTGTTTGGGTCTAGGATTTTCAGAGTAGGTCTAGGTTTTTTGAGGATAAAAGGGGGACGGGTGGGAATTTTCCAAATCTGAACTTGATCTGCGTACAGCATAAATCTACCTGCGTGCAAAAATTTGTGGCTCTATCTCTTATAGTCTCTGAGATCGACGCGTTCATACAGACATACAGACGGACGGACGGACGGACAGACAGACGGACATGTTGATCAAGAATATATATACTTTATGTATACTGTTACATACATTCGCACAACTTCATGATCCCCCTTTTCCCATTTTCAATGGGAACAGGGTATAAAAATAGCGTATATTTACCGTTATCAATATTCTGAAATTCCGATAAACGATAAAAGATGTCACAGTGTGGCAGAAAAACCAACTTGCTCGATGTTGGTGTCACAGGAAGAAACAGTTCAAATGAGCTACTTCATTGAAACAGCTGTTCAAGCAATTCTTGTCACAAACGTGCCACAGACTGTCACAGAAAGTATGTGCCACCAAGTGAGTAATAGTGTTCACATTGAAAAGTACCGATAGGTGCCCAGGCTCTTGCTTTATACAAAAAGGCAACGTAACCTCAACTTAAAAAAAAAGTATTTAACAGATTGCTTTTAAGCCTGATCCTTTCATTACGGCTCAAAAGAAAACTTCCATGTAAGCTAAAGTCGAATCTATTACCATCAGCTCTTGATGTACTGGAACAATATATATAAAATATCTATATTTTCTTTCTTACAAAAATTTGTTTCATTTTTCCTTGATATTTGTTGAATTTTCATTTTATAATTAAAGTGTCTACATATGAACTATGAAAAAATCTTTAAAACTGTTTTGGTTGTTGTTGTTAATTTAATGTAACGTTTTTGCCATTTTTCGTTTAAAACAAAATTATTTTTTCAACAAAAACTCGATTTTAGACTGATTATTCCTATAGCACCTATATGATATAGTATCCCGATTTTCACAAAGCTCGCCTTGTATATTTAAAGGTGTTTTTAATGAAGAATTGCATTGCAATATAATTTTTTTTTTTCATAACAATGGAAAACAATAAACTTTTTCATCCAAACACTTGATTTCCGACCGATCGTTCATATGACAGCTGTATGATATGGTGGTCCGATCCGGCTGATTTTTGTACATCATTTTACTAAAAAATTTTTAAAAATTGTGTGTTAAGTTTCAAGTCTCTACCTCAACTAGAAGTATTTTTGGCCTCCCTCCCCATACAACAGGATCCAGTGTGCGTTGTCGCCGTACAATCGGTTCGCAACGCCACGTCGCGTCGTGAGATGAATCGTCGAAGACAGAGTAGAAGAGCGTTTGTAGACAATTCCGAAACCAGTTCTATGTGAATCGCTTTTGAAGCAAAACATACGAATATGGAGACATATATTTTGTATGGTTGCTTTCCTCTTAGTTTGTATGACGTGTAGAAAGGTCCACAGAAGTCAACTCCAGTGACTAGGAATGGCCGTTCTCCAACTCGTAAGCGATCAGCAGGAAGTTGTCCCATTATTTGTTCCAGGAGACGCGGCTTATAGTGAAAACAGTGGATGCACTGCCGCACTACAGCTCTTTCTCGAAGCATTCCTAGAAGCATCTTTGGTCACACATGTAGATTGTTTGTGTAAAAATTCGACATACAAATTGGTGAAGCGATGATCCTTGGGCATTAACGCTTGATATTTGGAATCAAATGGTATATCTGCGTGTTGAAGCTTACCACCCGCTCTCAGCTTGCACACCTGGCTCCTTCTGCAGGGTTGCAATTCCTTATTTTTCTTCAGTGCGAGGACTTCAGGAGCGTACGAGGATTGGGAAACTTCAGCTGAGTAATTCCTTGCAGGTCATCTGTCAGTTCCAGACAAGTGTTCTTAAGATTGCCTTCGAGCGGCGCATCCCATTCCAGCTTCTTTATCGTTAGGTCTTGTAGAAAGATTTTGAACCTAATGATGATTGGACTGATAAGACCCAAAAGATCGAAAATTCTGGCAACGGCTGATAAGCGAGATCGTCTTGTAATCGGTTCAACTGGTTTGAATAGGTTTCGAATGACAAATATAGTATGTCGAGATTTGGTTGCCAAGCGAGGGCTAAAGCCTTTGTTGTTTCGTGGTCGTCAAGTTCAATGAAGAATTCGTTTTGTGATGTTGGGGTAACATGTGGTGAATTGCTACTAAACTTGGTTAGCTGAAGACTACATTTTGAAAGAAGATTGGCGAATTCATCCTTTTCGACTTGTAGTTCTTGTACCTCGTTTCCTTACAGGTCGACAATGTGTTGTAGTGCTCTAATTGCTAGAAACGGGCACCCGACATTACGTACGTTAAGGTATTCAAGCAATATATTATATTTGAACATCGCTGCTCGGGACAGGTCTCCACAGAAT
The DNA here is from genome assembly GCA_035044985.1 of Lordiphosa fenestrarum. Classification (NCBI taxonomy): domain Eukaryota; kingdom Metazoa; phylum Arthropoda; class Insecta; order Diptera; family Drosophilidae; genus Lordiphosa; species Lordiphosa fenestrarum. The sequence goes on from JAWNNO010003566.1 coordinate 11,891, forward strand.
CGGTTGAAAACATCTATCCTGTTCGTCTACAGTAAATTTTCGATACATTTTGGCTATGTCTTCTGTTAATTCGAACCTATTAAGGCCAAACAACAATAACGTAGTAATCAAATCTTGTTGTATCGTCGGCCTAACCATTAGAAGTTCATTTAGTGACTGATGTTGTTTTTGCAGAAGCATCAAAAATAACTCGTAGTTGCGTTGTTAAGCTTTGCGGCCGCAGTACGCAGTGGTGAGGTATAAAGAAGTGGGCCAGTTCTAAATCAAAATGTGGGGCTAGAGGACGTGTGATTTAATGCGATATATTCATCCATAAAATCGCAGTATGCCATTTTGAGTGTAGCATCGCAACGGAAGCTTCGTTCAAGAAGCTTAAAGCGTTTGATTGCCTTCTCATATGATAATCCCAGTGAAGAATTTGACTTCTGTTTTGCAAAAATGTACTCGCAACGTGATTCTTCAGTTAGCGTATTGGGTTTGGTATCGAATTCCTCGATGCTCCAGAATTTTCCCATAAGTAGTTCAAGTGGCTCAATTTCCTGTGTAAAATTGCAGATTTGTACCAAATGCATATTGGCTTGACCTAATTTCCCTTCAACAATCCAGCAATACGCCGTGTTGAGGAGGCATGGCAAATTGTCATCCAAGTTGTATTTGCCGTCTCTAATAGCGTCAAAGAAACCATCTGTGCTGATTGACAGGACATCGATTCTGTTTCTTTCAGAAAACTGTTGGTCTGTTTAAACAATTCCGGAAGGTAGACTCCGATCCGTCATGCTGAGTCTCTCCTGTGGCTGATTTGTGCTGATTTTCTTGATC